>JAANYP010001419.1:0-371000 GCA_020465985.1 Centrapalus pauciflorus | reverse complement strand
TCCGCATTCAAGTTTGTTTGTAATTAACAAATTGTTGATAATACATACAAACATTGAGAAAAGAGTGTGTAGTTTTTAAATTGCTGTATTCACCCCCCCTCTACAGCTTATAACTATATACTTTGGGAACCTCTCGGGACCTACATATATATATATATATATATATATATATATATATATATATATATATATATATATATATATATATATATAGAATATGGTTCGTGTGAGTACCTAAAAAATGCAGAGTACCGTGAGTACCTGTGAACACACGAGTTTCAGATGTGAACTTGCTCCGAAAAAAAAAAAAATTTCATATTCATTTAGATACAAATAATATAAGACTATACGTAAAAAATTATATATACATTTACACTTTCTATCATCTTAAAAGTCATGTGAACGTGAAAAAATTAATGTGAACATGCTTAGTTGTCACGTTCACAACAGTACAGTTCATGTGAACACACACATTTCACATAGTTCTAGTGTGTGTTTGTGTGTGATTTTTTGCAAGTAGTATTGTATTGTTAATTTAAACATGATTATGATATTTTTTTATTAAAAATGATTTTAAGCGAGGTACCTCCAGTACTCCGCAAAACTTGTGGTACTCATTTGAACCCAAATCTATATATATATATATATATATATATATATATATATATATATATATATATATATATATATATATATATATATATATATAAATATAAGGGAGGTTTCATTGAGAACTTTTGTGAATCGAGGCACAAAAGAACCTCCACTGTCCCTTGGATGAAAAGATTGTATGGGTTAGATCAAATGGCAAAAGGGTAATTAAATAGAAAGTTTTATGCATCAAGTGCACAAAATGAAATTCGCGGAGGGGTAAAACAGGAATTATGCAATACTTATTTAATTATTATACTTCCAAAATTAACAAAAATAATACAAATTCAAAATACATAAAAATACATGTATATTGTTCATCTCTTCATGCATATCGTTCATCTCTTCCAAAAATAAATCATGCATATCGTTCATCTCTTCCAAAATCAAAATACATCAAAATACAAACATGAATCGTTCATCGCTTCATGCATATCGTTATTCATCAATATACATGCATATCGTTTATCTCTTCATGCATATCGTTCATCTCTTCCAAAATCAAAATACATCAAAATACAAACATGAATCATTCATCTCTTCATGCATATCGTTCATCTCTTCCAAAATACATGCATATCATTCATTTTTCCAAAATCAAATACATGCATATCGTTCATCTATTCCAAAATCATCAAAATACATCGTTTTATCTTTGAAGGTGTTCATCATACAAAAATGCATCATTCTATCACGGTTTTCATTAAAGGTGTTCATCATTAAAAATTTTATCATGCATTCAAAAAATGCGGTGATTATTGGCCGTAGAGAGAGAGAGAGAGATGGCCGTGGGGAGGAGGACGGTGGTGCAGCGGCCATGAACCGAGATAGGGAAAGGGAGGTGGCGGGTGGTGCAGTTACGGTGGTGTATCGGATAATAAATGAGATGACAATGGTGTGCATGTTAATATTGATGACGGTGGAGAAAATGTGCATGATGGTGGTGGTGGTGGTGGTTGGTGGTTGACGATTGCCGATGGTGGTGAGGGAGTGGTTTTAGGAAAGAAGTTAATGGTGATTTTCAAACAAATTTCAGCTATTAATTATCTTAAAAACATTTAAATTCAAAAATAATTTCCATACATTTAATATCCCGTAAATGTCCTTTGTGCACCCTTGGTAGATAGTCCGATGCACAAAAGTTCTCAATGGTGCCTCGATGCACAAAAGTTCTAAATCGAACCCCAATATATATATATATATATATGAGTAAATTACAGAAATGGTCCCTGTGGTTTACATAAAACTTTGGATACGGTCCTTCTGGTTTTAATTTTGCATAAACGGTCCTTATTATCACTGTTTACTTGCAAAAATGGTCCCTCTGCTGTTAACTTTAACAATCAAATGGTTAAATCTTTATAATGACCATTTTACCCTTTTCTTTGATAACATTTTGGTCCCTCAAGTTTGTAGTTCATTTTAGTTTTGGTCCCTCAAGTAAATTTTTTAATTTAACTCTATTATTATTATTATTATTATTATTATTATTATTATTATTATTATAATTATAATTATAATTATAATTATAATTATTGTTATTATTATTATTATTATTATTATTATTATTATTATAATTATAATTATAATTATTGTTATTATTATCATTATTATAAAAATTATTATTATTATTATAACTCTTATACACAAAATTATGATGTATAAATAAAATAGTAAAACACACATAGTGATATCTTTGTGTATAATAGTCATACACACTATTGTGTTTTAACAAATTTAACTTAGTATATGGGCTAAAATATAAATATTTTATAAATACATATAACTTGATATATTCTTAAAATAATAAAATATAGATATTAAATTGGTAAAAATAAATTATTAAATTATCTCATATATGAAATTAAATAATTATATTATAGTAATATAAAATTATAAATAAATAGTTAAGATTAAAACATGTTAAATAAGGGTTACTTCATATAGTAAAGAAATTATATGAATTATACAACATAATTCAAACTAAATCATTTAGATAAATGTAGGAGTTAATTTAGAAAGTAATTAAATTAGACTTACTTTCATAAGTTGCGGTTTAACTACATATTAATTAATTTTAATTTCATTAACTTTTTAAAATCAAACTAAATGAAAGATTGAAGGAGTTATATTAGGAAAATTTGGAGGAAAAATAGAAAAATGATTTTATGAGATGGTGACATGTGACATATAAGATTTTCTTTTATTAATATATAAGGATAAGGATTTTATAAAAATCATACAAAGTATTTATTAATAGGGTTAAATTATAAAAACATCATCCTTTTAAATTGCACATCATATAACATTTAAAGTGTCATTTCTGTTAAAAAAATTCTGACTGGACAAAAAAACAGTCATATCGGTAATTTTTACCTTTCAATATGTTATGGTTACCTGGATTTACTTGATTTAAAAAGTATGTTACCTTAATTAGAAAAAAAATTAGTATGTTACCCAAATTGAAAAAACTGTGACAGTATGTTACCTTTTGACGCAATTAACCCAAGTTAAAATGCTATAATTAAAAATGCTATAAACATATGAACTATGTATATTATTAAAAATTATTAAAGTTGACTAATGTCAAATTATTATGTAAATTAAATCGTATCATGTAGATAAAAATTAGCAAATATCACCTATTTAAAAAGTATATAAACTTGAAATCAAATATACAAAAAAGAATGTAATTAGATGTTCTTTTTATTTTTTATAAGCATTATTCATTTAGCTTTTGAAATATATATGAATAATAGCAATTATTTTTATCATTCTTTTACATTTTTTAATTTCTAGTTTATATTTATAGATTGATATAATTTGATATTTTAAAACTATATTAAAGATAAATTTCTCATGTATATATATTATATAAGTTATAGAAAAGTTACAAAATGTTTATGATAATTAATTATTAATAGTCAAATGGTGCAATTTAGCAAATCTCCATTAATTAATATATTAAATAGTGTATTTTAGCAATACTCATCTATGAATAGTAATTCATTAGTGAATAATGTATATATGTATAATATTAATTATTAATAGTCAAATGGTGCAATTTAGCAAATCTCTATTAATTAATATATTAAATAGTGTAGTTTAGCAAAACACATCTATGAATAGTAATTCATTAGTGAATAATGTATATATGTATAATTACAAACAGTTCTGTTATTAGTTTTTGCAAACGAAAAAACTACGAATAATTCTATTTTTCATTTTTTCCAAACAAAAAAAAATTTATTTTTTTCTATTTTTCGAACAAAACCATTACCTTTTATTTTTTTGTCCTAACGAAAAACTACGAACCATTACGTTTTAAAGTTTTTTTAAAAAATGAAATACTGTGTAGTCTTTTTGTTCGGAAAAACAAAAAATATGAAATGGTTTGTAGTTTTTTACGTTTGGAAAAAGTTAAAAACGTAATGAATAGAATAACATAAAAACCGAACAAAAAAATAGACTATTTCATTCTTTGAAATATCGTATTTTGTACGTTTGGAAAAAGCTAAAAATCAAAATGGGTCTATTTTTTGTTTGATTTTTATGTTATTCTAATCATTACGTTTTTTTTTTCAATAGTAAAAAACCAAAAACCATTCCATTTTTTTTAGTTTTTCCAAACAAAAAGGCTACACACTATTTTATTTTTTTAAGCAACTTCAAAGCATAATGGTTCGTAGTTTTTCGTAAGGAGAAAAAAATAAAAGGTAATGTTTTGGTTGAAAAACTAGAAAAATATATTGATTTTTGTTTGGAAAAGCTGAAAATCATTTGTATTTATTTTCATTTTCCAAAACAAAAATCGGAATGGGTTGAATTTTTTGGTGCAGAAAAAATAAAAAACGGATTGCTCTTCGTAGCTTTTTACGTTTTAAAATGAAAAAACTTAAAACAAGTATGGTTAGTAACTTCTTTTCGTTTGAAAAACAAATAAAAGCTTCAAAAATTTTTGGTTTGGAAACTACAATATAAAATGTGTATTTTTCATTTGGAAAAGCTAAAAAAGGAAATGGATTTTAATGTGATACAATTGTTTATAATAAAAAAGAAATAATTAAGTTTGTAATTTAAATTATAATTATACTAAAAAATAGGAAACTCAATAAACAAAAAATTAATACGTAAAAAGTTAAAATAATAATAATAGTTATAATAATAATAATATAATAATAATAAAAGAGTTAAATAAAAAAATTTACTTGAGAGACCAAAACTAAAATAAACTACAAACTTGAGGGACCAAAATGTTATCAAAGAAAAGGGTAAAATGGTCATTATAAAATATTTAACCACTTGTTTGTTAAAGTTAACGGCAGATGGACCATTTTTGCAAGTAAACAGTGATAATAAGGACTGTTTATGCAAAATTGAAACTACAGGGACCGTATCCAAAGTTTTATGCAAACCACAGGGACCATTTATGTAATTTAATATATATATATATATATATATATAGAATTTGGTTCCTGAGCGTACCATCCAAAAACCAGGGTACTGAGCGTACCATTCATCAACCATCGGATTGAAAAAAAAGCGCGAGGGGTAGGATCGACTTTCCAATACAAGAAGATTTCTGCTTCATTAAGGTAATGGTTGTACATTCATGGAATCACCATTCACATGTACGAAATCAGTGCTGGCACGATCGACGTTCCTATACGAAAAAACCATTCACATGTACGAAATCCTCTGAAATCTCTCAATTAAATACAACAAATCAGGGAGGAAGCAATTCTACATTCATGGAGGAATCGATTGATATAGAGGGGCAATCTTTACATGTTGTTGCTGAAAACAAAAACCCTAATAGCGAAGATGAAGGAAAACACAGTAAGTTCAATGTACAGCAATTATCTAATGTAGGATGACCATTCACATTGAATTCCTTGTTTTTTTTGTATGCAATATCGATGAAATACATTTAACATTGTTGGTATGAAGAAGATGAAGTGTAACGTTGCTGTTCTCGCCGTTCATCAAATGTGAATGGACATTTACCTAATGTGAATGACCATTCACATTAGAAGATTGAGCATTCACATAACGTAATTGACAATTAAAAGGACTAATGTAAGGTGCTGATATTATTTCACTAATGTGAATGATCATTTTCCTAATGTGAATGGCCATTCACATAAGCTGAATGATCATTCACATTGGTTCATGTTATTACTGCTTGATAGATTTTAGGATTTGAGCGTTACATGAATGACCATTGAATGTGTTTGTCCTTAATCTTGTTACTGTTTGTTAGTAGTTGACGATGAACAGCATACATGCTGTGCTGATATGGTTCAACCAATGTGAATGGTCATTTAACCAATGTGAATGGCCATTCACATTGGCAATTTTACCATTCACATTGGTTGATGTTATTAATGTTTGATAGATTTGAGAATTACAATGGTTACAAGAATGACCATTGTTACTGTTTGTCATTATTCTTGTTACTGTTTGTTAGTGGTTGAAAATGCTAAGATTCAAATGCTGGGCTGAGCTGATATTATTTTACAAATGTGAATGGTAATTCAGCTAATGTGAATGGCCATTCACATTAGTTAATTTCACCATTCACATTGGTTGCTGTTGTTACTGTTACATTGAATTTTAGCATTAGATGAATGACCAATATTACTGTTTGTCATTATTCTTGTTGCTGTTTGTTAGTGGTTGAGAATGCTAAGATTCAAATGCTGGGCTGAGCTGATATTATTTTACAAATGTGAATGGTAATTCAGCTAATGTGAATGGCCATTCACATTAGTTAATTTCACCATTCACATTGGTTGCTGTTGTTACTGTTACATTGAATTTTAGCATTAGATGAATGACCATTGTTACTGTTTGTCATTATTCTTGTTGCTGTTTGTTAGTGGTTGACAATGCTAAGATTCAAATGCTGGGCTGAGCTGATATTATTTTACAAATGTGAATGGTAATTCAGCTAATGTGAATGGCCATTCACATTAGTTAATTTCACCATTCACATTGGTTGCTGTTATTACTGTTACATTGACTTTTAGCATTGCATGAATGACCAATATTACTGTTTCATCATTCATTGTTGTTTTCATATAGATGAAGAGGAAGAAGCATTTTTAATTCAAACGACACCAGGGGGGCATATGTATTGGATTCCAGTTTTACCCGAAGACGTCAAGCCACGAGAACAAATGATTTTCAATACTTTGGATGAAGGGATTAATTTTTATAAAACATATGCACGTTTGGCTGGATTTGATACACGTTTATCCACTCTAAAAAGAGGCGTTAAAGGTGAAGAGAGAATGAGGGCAGTAGTATGTAACAAAGAAGGAATATCTGAAAAATCAAAACACAGCAGCTTAGAAGGAAAGAAGCAACAGAAGCGTGTGGTACCTTCAGCTAAAAGTGATTGCAAAGCACAAATACGATTCCGTATAACAGATGAAGGGAAGTTTGAGGTTTACAAATTTAATGAGGCCCACAATCACTGTCTCGTGTCATCCGAAGATGCATATCTCATGCGATCATCAAGGAAGCTAAACTTTGATCAACAAATAATGATTCAAAAGGCATCAAACACAAATATCGGTGCTGTAAACATCCACAAGCTATGCAAAGAGATATCTGGAGGATACCCTTGTGTTGGGGCAACCAGGACAGATTTCAAGAACTTTAAAAGAGACTTAAACTGCTATGTTGGAGGTAGTGACACACAAATGATTGTTGAAAAGTATACAAAGAAATCTGAAAATGTTAAAGACTTTCATTTTCACCACTCAATAAAAGATGGTGGATTCCTCAATGCAATATTTTGGGCAGATGAAGTAGAAGTGGCAAACTATGTTGCTTTTGGTGACATAGTGTCCTTCGATGCAACATACATCACAAACAAGTAAGTATATGATTAAAATGTTGACTGTTAATACAATGTGAATGGTAATTCAGTTAATGTGAATGGTCATTCACATTAGCTGAATGACCATTCACATTAGACGTATATTGACAATCATAATGTGAATGCTTAAATATGAATTGTGATTAAATATTTTCAGGCATGATATGGTTCTTGTCCCATTCACCGGAATTAACAATCATAAAAAGTGTGTTTCATTTGGCACTGGGCTGCTGAGTAAGGAGGATATAGAATCATACAAATGGCTACTCAATGCATTTATATGCGTACATAGACGAGAACCAAATATTGTTGTAACGGACCAAGATCCATCAATGAAAAAGGCAGTGAAATTAGTTTTGAAAACGGCTGTCCACCGTTTCTGCATGTGGCATATAATGGATAAGCTTGCAATTAAGGTATTTATAAAAAAATTCAGATTCACATGTTTTGCTGCTTGATCATTAACTTGATATGATGCTAACATGTTTACCTGTCAAAAAGGTACCAACATTATGCACAAAAGATTCACCTTTCTCAAAGCGATTGATGGACGTTGTCTGGAACCAAAATATTGATGTAGATGAATTCGAGGTTGAATGGAACAAGATAATGGTCGAATTTGATCTTCAGAATCATAAATGGTTCAATGATCTTTATGACATTAGAGATGAGTGGATACCTGCATTTTTTCGAGACATTCCAATGTCGGGATTGATGAGAACAACGTCTTTATCGGAGGGACAAAACAACTTCTTCAACCATTACTTGAAAAACACCTCCAATTTGGTTGACTTTTTTAGTCGGTTCGATAGCGCATTGGACTCTCAAAGGAACATGCAAAGGACCTTGGATTACGAATCGAGAACAAAGAGGTTGGATTTGAATACGGGGCTGAACATGGAAAAAAAGGCATCAGAAATGTTCACGTTCAAGATCTTTGCTACAATCCAAGAAGAAATCATTAAGAGTTCATTTGGTGTGCTGCCAATTTCAATTGACAACGACGAAGAGACTAAGACGTATACACTAAAAGAGGTTGGAAGCGACATACGAGTTAAAAAAGCAGTACAAGTAAGCTTCATCACACTGAAATTAATGATATCTTTGTATGTTTTATGTTTTGAGGGACAGCTATAATTATATTATTTCTGAAATGAGTTATGTGAATGGTCATTCAACCAATGTGAATGGCCATTCACATTAGCTGAATTACCATTCACATTGGTTGAAATGTGAAAACAGTATTAATGATCACTGTATCCTCATGTGAATGGTCATATAACTAATGTGAATGGCCATTCACATTAACTGAATTACCATTCACATTGGTTGAAATGTGAAAACAGTATTAATGATCACTGTATCCTCATGTGAATGGTCATATAACTAATGTGAATGGTCATTCACATTAACTGAATAACCATTCACATTGGTTCAAATGTGTTTACAATATTATTTTTTCAATTGTTTCAGTTAATGTGAATGATCATTTAACCAATGTGAATGGCCATTCACATTAGATGAATGACCATTCACATTAACTGAAACCTGATGATAGCAACCATATTAATTATCTACAGATAGTTTTCGATGAGAAAGATGTAAATATAACTTGTAGCTGCATGCATTTCGAAAGGTTCGGCATCCTATGCCGACATATATTTTATGTCTTCAGGATTCATGAGGTGGATGACATACCTGAAAAGTACATACCTCTACGATGGACAAAGAATGTATTCACAATCAGCCTTGCAAATTTACAACATACAACACCACAAGCATCAAAAAAGTCAACAAAGTTTGAGGCAAACGTTCGTGATATGTATGGGGATCTTGCATATTGTATACAAGTGTTACTAGGTGATGAGGAGGCTATTGAAAATGCAAAAAGGAGACATCATGAGTTGATAATGGAATTAACTGCGGGTCGTGATAAACATGTTAGCAAAAAGAAAGATGTCATAGAGCAATTGTTGGGTGTTCCTCAACCAAATGATATTACAATACTTCCACCGCAAGGAATAAGAAACAAAGGATGTGGAACCTCAAAAAGATTGACAAGTGATCGAGAGAAGGCAATAACAAAAAGTGCAAGAGCTCCACGAAAATGCAAAATATGTAATGAGCTATCAAACCATGATTCAAGGAATTGTCCAAAAAAAGATGCACAGTGAAAGAAAATAGAAAATACATAGACAATGAGTGATACAATACATGTAATGAATAGTGATTAATGACTTGTTATTCATTTACATAGTTATTTTATATACAAAAAGTACGATACATATATTGTTACTGAAATAAAATGTATATCTAAGTAATATCTGCTCATGTGAATGGTCCAATTAGTCTTATGTGAATGGAGATTTGCTAATGTGAATGACCATTCACATTAGATGAATGACCATTCACAAAAAGTAGTTAACAATACTTTTTTTACATGTCATGTTCTGATATCATACAACCAATGTGAATGGTAAAATTGCCAATGTGAATGGCCATTCACATTGGTTAAATGACCATTCACATTGGTTGATGTTATTAATTTTTAGTATCTCGTTTATATTACTAGTTTAAATAATGCACATCCTACTATAAAGCATAACAATAAGTTGCATAAACTGTTGCATATATATATATTGTATTTAAAAATAGCTAACAAACAACTAAAAAGTTATGTTGTTAAACCACTTGTACATGTTCAAAATAAGAAAATAAACTAAAATGCAGTCTGAATTTGTATAATTTGTTCATACGTTGAGCCTTGTTTTTGTTAGCTTCCTTCAACAACCGCACCCTCTCATTCTTAGGCCTCTTCTGCCATTCAACAGCTTCATTATGCATGTCCTTAGCATTCATATTGATGTCATGAAGCAGAATTTTAGAAAGATAGCGGCGACGCAGATGGTCTAACTGTGGCTTTTGTAACTTCATATGAAGTTTGAAGCCACATAACCAGGTAGGGTCTCCCATATATGTTTCCAAATGCCGCATTGTAAATATACAGCAATCAACATGGTTCAAACAGGAACGCCATACCATCTCTAGCCTGAAAGGATCAATCATCTCGATCCTATCGGTTGATGGGTGAGAAACTTCACGCATATATTGTACAAACATTGCTTGCTGCAAAAGAAATTTGTATGTAATATCAACATCATATCTACAAATACTGGTAAACTTTTATAAGGATATTATTTCTGAAATAAACAATGTGAATGGTCATTCTGCTAATGTGAATGACCATTCACATACACTATAAGGGCATTCACATTAGATGAATCATATCAGCAAGTCTACAATTAATATCAATAACATTAAATGTATGAATGATCTAGGCTTATTTCTGAAATTAGTCTTGTGAATGGTATATTTAATGTATGTGAATGGCCATTCACATAAGATGAATGACCATTCACATTAATTGAATAATAAAAACAGTAAGTGCAGTTATAAAATGATCATTTGTGACATACTGTATGTATTATGTTACTGATGATACTTACAATTTCAGCGGGCACAAGACCATATTTGTTTTCAAACGGAACATCCGTTGATTGATTATCGATAACTTCAACAGCTGGGTGCCTCAAATCAAAACAAATACACCACATGTGTGAGTGTATGTTAATTGAGAAAAACACCTGCAAATACACAAAATAAAAAACCATGAAATATTTAAATATTGACATCCACTTATTCATTAAATAATGACAACACAACATTCTTACCAGATCAACATTCTTTAAATCCTTTGCATCTGGACGATCAATGAAAGACTGCATCAAGCAGCTACGAAAATGCACATACCGATCCGCTCGATCAGGTATAAGAGAAAGATCGTATGAATAAGCCTAAAACACCACAACAAAAATGAAAATAATTTTAACACGAACATGTAATAAAAGTAATACAAATTGAAAATTAACAAAACATAATCAGTTCATATTTGTAATCTCAGTTCATCGTTGTAATCTTTTACTAACCAACGATCCAGCATGAACAAAAAAACGGCTTCGAGAAGAGGCATTCCTAAATTTCTCTTGATAATTCAGAATAGATATCCAACAATCCAATACATGAATTGATGCATATTCACCAGGTATCATTGTCTCAAAAACACTGCGAAGACCGAACAATGATCCATTGTTCCAAATAACATCACTGCAAATGTGAATGATGATCAATAAGTTGTGACCGATGAATATAAACACATAAAAGCTAAAATAATAAATGATTAAAAGTGAATCAAAACTAAAGGAACTCACTTTTCATCTCTAGTAAACGAAAAAATGTTGTCTACTACAGCTTCTTCCAAAGCAGACAACTTCACATTCATGTCTACAACACGATTCATAAAAGGAGACTTCAACGCGTCAGAAACCTTTTTAATCCTTTTCTCCTCCTGGATTGTCGGCTCAACCGCCACATCTTTTCCTTTCAGGTCAACAGCTTGGACCTCAACATTTCCAGCTTGAATGTTTTCTGATACATACGTCTAAAACATAGAAAAAACATCATTATTTGAAATGTGTCATGTGAATGGTGAAATGACTAATGTGAATGGCCATTCACATTAGGTTAATTACCATTCACATTAGTTGAAATTGCATTCACATTAGTTAAATAGCCATCCACAACTTAGTATAACTTAAGTGCATCACGTGAATGCTGAGTCTGCTAATATGAATGTTGATTGTTGTGAAATATATGCATTAGTTGAAATATAGATCAATATTATCATTTTATGAGTTATGTGAATGGTCATTCTTCTAATGTGAATGGCCATGCACATTAGTCATTTCACCATTCACATTACTAAAATAATGTTTTCCAATTATACAAAATGTCAATAATCCATTACAAACCTTTATCAGCTCAGATGGTGTTTCCTGCACAGATTCATCTTCTTTACTCTCACTAGCACCAACAGTTGGTTCACCTACCAATACATTAACAAAACATAATTATTGTTGTTGATGCTATAACAAACCATAGCATAAGTAATA
This sequence comes from Centrapalus pauciflorus, assembly GCA_020465985.1. NCBI lineage: Eukaryota > Viridiplantae > Streptophyta > Magnoliopsida > Asterales > Asteraceae > Centrapalus > Centrapalus pauciflorus. The sequence goes on along the minus strand of JAANYP010001419.1, from coordinate 358,451 downwards.
AACAAAATACCTTCATTAAAAGGAGATTTCTGAATCATCTCCTCATCATTCACATTAACAGCAGATTTATTAATCATCTCCTCATCATTCACATTAACAGGAGATTTCTCAATCATCTCCTCGTCATTCACATTATCATCACCTTATTACAAAAACAAATACATCAAGATTGAACATGAATCACATGAATCTTGTTACATAATTTATAAAACATTAACTATGTACCAAATACATCTCTCAAATCCGAAACAACACGCATAACATCCTCTTGACTCTGAACGTCTCTATCTTGAACATCTCTTTCTTCAACATCTCTTTCTTCAACATCTTTTTCTTGGTCTATAAAAAGTTTAAGAAATACAAATGTAAGAATATATAAAACAAACCAAATGTGGTTTTATATTAAATAATTTTGTAAAACATTAAATGAGTACCAAAAACATGGTCCTTAGGACAGAACAAAGTATCCCAACGCTTCTTAACATTTAACACCCTATCGTCAGAAGGGTACTCGAATAACAAGCTCATCATACGCTGCTCCAAAATCGACTTTGTATCTTTAACCTTATCAAGATACCTTTCAATCTTGTCCACTTCATCCTGTAAATTCATTATTCACAAAATAAACATAAGCATGGTCTGTGGTCATTCACCTAATGTGAATGTTAATCCATGTGAATGGTAAATGGTCTGTAATGTGAATGGCCATTCACATTGCTTAAATGGCCATTCACATGGCCATTCACAGCATAGTGAATTGGTTACTACTTTATTACAGTTATGTCAGTGGTCATTCAACTAAATTAAATGTTTCATAACTAATGTGAATGGTCATTAACCTAATGTGAATGGCCATTCACATTAGATGAATGACCATTCACATTTTCGGCTTTTAAAAAACACATGTAGTGTTAATGTTGTATGATAGCTGTACCTCCATTTTCTGAGTTTGTTCGAAGTCCTGGCTAAGACAACCTTGGGAGTGAAGGTTTTGAGTCAACTCTGGATTAAGTTGTTCATACACAAGCCTGTCATGTTCTTGAGTTGACAGCCAAGCCTCTTGCATCTCCAACATACCAAAACCACCGTTGTTTAATTCAAAAATTTCGCGTTGGCGTAGCTCATCTGAATTCCACGTTCTAATGGCCGGTCGTGTACGTATCATTGGTGGAATCTCACATGAAACAGCATCGACGTATAATAACTGCATAAAATGTAAAAAAATCATAATAATATTAAACAAACTTCGATAAGTAATTCAAATATACTAATGAAATATTAAGAATTTTCACATACCACCAAAAAAGTCAAAGGACCTATAAAAAATGAACTTTTATTCGAGGGATCCCAATCATTTTTGCAAGTCTTAACAGCATCAAGAACAAAACCACACCAATCAAAATCTTTAACGACACAATCGTCTGTAATCGATGGTAGAAACCTCTGATTCACAGACCCAAACTTCGTACCCCCAACCATTGTCGACACAACCAAAACAAGAAAATCAATCCTAAACATAAAACTATCTTTCTTCATCTGTTGAATCTTCTCCGACACACTGCTCGGACGAATACTGCCACCAGGAAGATTGATGTGCTGCTTCCAACGTTTGGAAACACTATCATTATATACCCTTTTCTGTTCATTGACCAAGGGGATAGAACCCAAAGGAAAACCAAGGATATCATGAACCACTTCACGGGAAATTGGAATTTCCCCCCTCGACGTACGAATACAGTGAGCATCCGTATCTAAATTGTTAACAACCCAAAATGCAACAGCCGAAGGAATCTCGTCAATACGCAACCAAAGTAAGCTTGCAAAACCCATCTCCTTGATGGCGTCCTTTTGAACATCTTCCAAGGATTTAATTGCTAAAAACAACGGTTTAGGAGATGTCCTTGTACGTAATGATGGAGGTTCAATCTCGGTACCCGTCCTCCTCCGTTTCTTTTGTCGCTCTATGGCAGCACCTCGATCACTCGCTTCTGAGGTTTCAGATTCAGCTAATGTATGATCACCAGCCTCAACAAAATCATCTTTAACAAACTCTGACAACCCAAATTCATCATCTTTCAACAAATCCGAATGACCTGCAATTGATACAATTCAAAATGAAAAAAAATAACAACTAGTGTGAATGATAAATCTAGTAATCAACTAAATGTGTTTTTTACCTTCACATTGATGTGAAGCATCATGACTTGCATCATGACTTGAATGCTCATCTCTCATAGCTCCTGAAAGATATGTAACAAATATCATCTTCTTGTAAAACATGTAAACAATGAAATGTATCATCTAAAAGGTCATAAATCTATAATGTGAATGGTCATTTAACCAATGTGAATGGCCATTCACATTAGTCATTTCACCATTCACATCTAATGTGAATGACCATTCAACTAATGTGAATGCTAATTCATCTAATGTGAATGGCCATTCACATAACTCATTTCTATTAATACTGATGTAAATTTGTTACTAATGTATATATATCATGTGAATGGTCATTTAACTAACTCAACAATCACCATTCACATTAGCAGAATCACCATTCACATGATGCATTTAAGTTCTAGTAAGTTGTGAATGACTACTCAACTAACATAAATGCAATCTCAACTAATGTGAATGGTCATTAACCTAATGTGAATGACCATTCACATTAGTTGAATGACCATTCACATAACTCATTTCATTATAATAATGATGTAAATTTGTTACTAATTATATATATCATGTGAATGGTCATTTAACTAACACAACAATCACCATTCACATTAGCAGAATCAACATTCACATGATGCATTTAAGTTCTAGTAAGTTATGAATGGCTACTCATTAACATAAATGCGATTTTAACTAATGTGAATGGTCATTAACCTAATGTGAATGGCCATTCACATTAGGTTAATGACCATTCACATAACTCATTTCAATAACATAAAGCTTCAATACGTTAAAATATCTTACCTAAAGAGTGATGAGAGCTCTCAGAGTTATGCGAGCTGTCCTCTTCGTCGCTTAAAGTGATTTGAACAGGCGGTAAGTTAGGTCTGCTCCTTGGTCTTCCCTCTAATCTCATTGAACGCCTGATGGGTCTATAATCTGTAACACAAACAAAAAAACAAAGCCAAATAAAAAAAACCCTAAGCCGTAAAACACTAAATGATAAACAAAAACCCTAAACAACACATTGGTTAATTCTTGAATGAAATGAAATCAAAAAACCATGCCTTCTTCACCCTTACTAAACTTCTTCTTTGGAGCCATGACAGAGTGTGAAACGAAGAACAATGGTGTTTTTGTATAGAAGTTTTTAGGTTAAACAAAGAGAAATCACAGAGGATGGAGAGAAGAAGGAATTCAGTTTCTAAAATGTGAGGGAAACGAACGTGCGACTGATGATCTTCACGTACCGGAGGGACACTGCACAAATATAATTTCAATACCAATAATACCCTTACAGTTTAAAAAAAAACGCCCCCACGTCCGTTTTTTTTAGTTTAATTTCAAAAATGCCATTTTCAATCTAAACCCTTGGATCAAATAAATCTATGGTTATAAAAGGGTACCTTCGATACACTGGATTTCTAGAGGGACTCTTTTGAACCTAAATCTATATATATATATATATATATATATATATATATATATATATATATATATATATATATATATATATATATATATATATATATATTGATGAAATGTGTAAATCGAGCATGTATAATATAGTGTACCAAATTTCAGAATCAGATTCCACTCCTAAGTACGATTTTTGAAATTATGTATGTGTTTTTAGTGTGTGTTCTTCGAAGATATGTAGAAAAAAATGGACATAAATGGGTTATTTTGGTACAATATGACATGTTATAAGTTGAAATAGTGTATATAAGTTCACATTTGCAATATTAGACTCAGAAACATGCAAAATGGTCAAAAACGTAAATCTGGAAAATCTGGAAAATTTACTAAGTATGAACTCGGACTGATGAACTCGGTTCGGACCATCCGAATTCGGGTCCATCCCAATTCGGATCTATCCGAGTTCGGACCAACAATGAATTCGGACCGCATGCTAATTCGGACCATTTCATTTCGGACCAACCTATTTCGGACTAAACCACTTCGGACCACTACCCCAAATTCGGACCAAGGACCAATTTCGGATCATTTATATTTCGGACCATCCAAATTCGGATGTGGTCCGAAATCAGACCCATTTACACTTAAATTTCAAGAATACAATTTTTAAGCAATTACTGACATTACATCACTATTACACTTACATTACAGATCATTGTGGTGTTATCAAAACACACATTGATTCAGGATCAAGTCACAAAACCAATCACTGTGAGTAACAGATTGTCATTCGAACATTTATTGTTTTTGCATTCATGTTTATACATTCAATGGCATGTTCACGTTGTTCATATACTTCATTTGGCACTCATGAAAATGATTTGTTGTTATGATGCACACTCGTACTTGACATGTAACACACATGTAGCTTGCGTTCATTTGAAAGTGCATCTATTTACATCATGCTTGCACTGCATGATCATTACTTCCTAATCTGATGCGACCTGGACTGGGGCTGACAGCAGGCCACTGTCGGGGACTGATCATCCCACTCGTATCCCATCAGGTTCGGCACATCCCCGATCAGCATATTGAACTGCCAACCCATGCTTGCACTGCATGGTTTTCACACATTGAGGCTTACACTGCCTGTACACACATACATGGGGCTTACACTGCCCATGGTTAAGCATTGCTTGTAAAGAAATATTTGTTGTTTGCATAATCTATTATCTCACTAAGCATTTAGCTTACTGTTGACTCACATTGTTTCAGGCAAAGGCAAGAGTGTAGCGGGACCTTCATCTTAAGCAATCAAATTCTTATCTCGGTGACCTTAGAAGCTAATTGGTACATGGACGATGTAGCTTTGGGGCTGGGAATTTGTTACTATTAAAACAATTATGATGATGTAATAGCTAGACTTAAACACTGTAGACATTTACTTTCATTGCTTTAGTGTGGATTCGCTTAACTCTGATTTAAGAATTCAATTTCAATTATTATGATACTCATTGGGTTGTTTGTCGATCCTGGTGATTGCTACAATTATATAATTAATTTAAAGAGGGCGTCACAGTTTGGTATCAGAGCATTAGTTTGAGGTTTCAAGTGTCCGCGAGGACTTGGACTCAAACTTAGGTTATGATATTAGAATGGACTCCTAAGTAATGATCTGAACTAAGATAGGATTGACATGCACACGGGGACACATAAAGGGTAACTGTAAACACTTAGGACTTACCCTCACTTTGCTTTCCACCAAGCCAATAAAATCTGCCTCTTGTGCTCTAAAAGGCCTTTCTATGAATAAATGTTCTAAATATAAGTTGTTATATTCCAGAACATGTCAGGAGACGATATGACTCCTCAGCAAATGTTCCAGATGATGCAAGCTCTCATGGAACAAAACAATGAGCTACAATCCAAACGAATGGCTGAGCAGGCTCAGTCATTTACTGATCAGTTAAGGGCCAGAGATGAGGCCGAGGCAAAACGAAAGGCCGATAAGCGAAAGAACAAGGAACAACAACAGGATGACCAAGAGGAAAGACAAGACACTGGGTCTTCTAACAGATCAAGGGGTTGTAGGTTTAAGGACTTCAAAAGTAACGGGGCTGTTACTTTTGATGGAACCGGTGATGCTGTGACTGCACTGGAATGGATCACCACCACGGAACGAACTTTCAGGATCAGCGACTGCGCTGATAAAGACATGGTCCGCTTTGCAACCGCTATGTTTGCAAGGGACGCTGTTATGTGGTGGGACGCAATGACACATGTGTTGACGATGGAGGTAGTGTCACACATGTCATGGAGCGAGTTTAAGGAAGTGTTTTCTCAACAGTACTGTCCAGCCGACGAGAAGCGACGTCTCGAGGCAAAGTTCCTGAATCTGACTCAAGGAACGAAAACGGTTACACAATATGCCGTTGAGTTCACTCGATTGAGTCTGTTCGCACCCCATCAAGTAGACACAGAAGAGAGGAAGATAGCCCGGTTTGAGGCCGGACTAGATTATGAGATACGCCAAACCATGAGTGGGGTTCGGTATACAACGTTTGCTGGTTTGCTTGAGGCTGCTCGGAATGTGGAGCAGATTGTCTTATTATCTGGATACGTAATCGGGTCAGTCGCCGCAACACCGACTCAACCGTCGCCACCAAAAAGGCAGCGGGAGTCTGGATCTTCCCGATTCTCTCCTCAATCCCATCAACAGTCATCATCACCCAAGAAGGGAAGAGCCTTTTCGGCCAGTTCAGAAATGAGAGACTGCAGGCGATGCAGAAAAGCGCACTCTGGGGAGTGCAAGACTCGGGACATGTATTGTTTCTGCTGTGGGCAGAAAGGCCATCACTGGGAGCATTGTCCACGAAAAGATGATGCATGCTACAACTGCCACAGACTTGGCCATTTCTCAAGGGACTGCCCGAAACCCCCACGAGATCAGAATGCTCCACAATCAACAGCAAGATCTTCTGTAGCTTCCACGGCTCGCAGGGATCAATCTCAAAGGGCTCCAACAAGGGCGTTCCAAATCACAGCTGAAGAAGCAAAGGATGACCCGGAGGTGGTCACTGGTACGTTCTATGTTAACTCAATTCCTGCACGTATACTGTTTGACTCTGGAGCAAATCGTTCGTTTGTCTCCACTACATTTGCTCGTCAATTTAACATGCCAACTTCCAAACTGCAATTTGTACTTGACATAGAGACTGCTAGCAATATATTAGTAAAAGCAGACAAAGTGTATAGGAATTGTACATTATTGGTAGAAGACGTAGTATTCAATATAGATCTGATCCCTATGGAGTTCGGGGAATTCGATGTCATAGTAGGCATGGACTGGTTAGTTCATAACGAGGCCCAAATCGTTTGCAAGAAAAGGATGATTAAGATCACCACTCCCAAGGGCCGAGACATTTGCATATATGGTGACAGACACAAAGGCGACTTATGCCTTATTTCAATTGCAAAAGCCCGAAAGCACGTTGCCAAGGGTTGTTCAGCTTACTTAGCCTACGCTGTCGATGCAAAGGCTGAAGTTCAATCTCCTTCTACCGTTTCAGTCGTTTCCGAATTTCCTGATGTCTTTCCAGAAGATATCTCGGGATTGCCACCTGATCGCCAAGTGGAATTCCGCATTGACCTCATTCCCGGAGCTGCTCCAATAGCAAAGGCTCCTTATCGTCTAGCCCCTGCTGAAATGCAGGAAATGATGAAGCAGTTACAGGAGCTACTTGACAAAGGTTTTATCCGCCCAAGTTCATCTCCTTGGGGTGCTCCTGTTCTGTTTGTCAAAAAGAAAGATGGCACATTGCGAATGTGCATCGACTATCGAGAACTCAACAAAGTCACAATTAAAAACAAATACCCATTGCCCCGGATTGATGATCTCTTCGACCAGTTACAAGGCGCAAGCTACTTCTCGAAGATTGATCTTCGTTCGGGTTATCACCAACTCAAAGTACACCCGGATGATATTCCAAAGACGGCTTTCAGAACTCGTTACGGACACTACGAGTTTCTGGTAATGCCATTCGGTCTTACAAATGCGCCGGCTGCTTTCATGGATCTCATGAATCGAGTCTGCCGACCAATGCTCGACAAATCTGTCATCGTGTTCATCGATGACATTCTCATATATTCAAAAACCGAAGAGGATCATGCAGCACATCTACGAGAATTGCTAGAGTTGCTGCGCAAAGAGCGACTTTATGCCAAATTCTCGAAGTGTGAATTCTGGTTGAGGCAGGTACGTCTCAACATTCCAAACAATTTCATGATCCTTATACTTAATCATAAACTCGTTGTTAGCTTGTACTTACTCAAAATTTAATTCAGATCCAATTCTTGGGGCACGTGATATCTGGTGCTGGGATTGCTGTTGATCCTGGAAAGATCGAAGCTATCCAGAACTGGGAATCACCCCGCAACGCCTCAGAGATTCAGAGTTTTCTGGGATTGGCTGGTTACTACCGCCGATTCATCAAAGATTTCTCAAAGATCACCGTTCCGCTAACAAAGCTTACTCGCAAGAATGCTACTTTCTTTTGGAAAGAAGAACAGCAAGTAGCCTTTGACGAATTGAAGAAATTACTAAGTGAAGCACCGGTGTTAGCCCTGCCTGAAGGGAACAAAGACTTTGTTGTCTATACAGATGCATCAGGCACGGGTTTAGGCGCTGTTCTGATGCAAAGAGGAAACGTCATAGCATACGCTTCCAGACAGCTCAGACCACATGAGAAAGATTACTCTACCCATGATCTAGAGCTGACTGCTGTGACTTTCGCTCTCAAGTTATGGAGACACTACTTGTATGGAACCAAGTGTCAGCTCTTCACCGACCACAAGAGTTTAAAGTACATATTCAGTCAGAATGACTTGAATATGAGGCAAAGAAGGTCAATGGAGCTGATAAAAGATTACGACTGTGAGATTCTCTATCATCAAGGGAAGGCCAACGTAGTGGCCGATGCTCTAAGTCGAAAAGCATACTGCAAGGCATATTGCTATGCCTTGACTTCTACAATTTTGACCTCAACTATTATAGATTATGTTAGGGCTGCTCAGTTACAGGCCCTAAAAGAAGAGAATGTAAAAGACGAAAATGTCAGGATTCAGTTGCCATTAATGCAAGACGATGGAACTGGACTGAAAGGAGTTTACGGCAGAGTTTGGGTTCCTATGTTTGGGAACATGCGAGATGTAATTCTCGAGGAGGCTCATCAATCTAAATTCTCAATTCATCCTGGCAGCATAAAAATGTACAACGACCTGAAGGCCGATTTCTGGTGGCCAGGATTGAAAAGAGATGTCGGTCAGTATGTTGAAAGGTGCAGAACATGTCGTCTAGTCAAAGCCGAGCACCAACAGCCCTATGGTAGTATGCAACCTCTTCCTATCCCAGAATGGAAGTGGGACCATATTACTATGGATTTCGTAACAAAACTTCCCAAAACACGTCGTCAATATGATGCCATTTGGGTCATCGTTGACCGTCTAACAAAATCTGCGCACTTCATTCCAATCCGAGAAACCTATTCACTGGACCGTCTTGCCCAGATCTACGTTAACGAAATCGTCATTAGACATGGTGTGCCTAAGTCTATTGTCTCCGACCGAGATAGTAGATTCACTTCCAACTTCTGGGCTGCTTTACAAAACGGTCTTGGTACTCGTATCGCAATGAGTACTGCATATAGACCACAATCGGACGGGCAAAGTGAAAGAACAATCTTAACTCTAGAAGACATGCTCAGAGCGTGTGTCATGGATTTGGGTGGTAACTGGGACGATCACCTCCCATTGGTTGAATTCTCCTACAACAATAGTTACCATTCCACTATCAAGATGACACCGTTCGAGTTCCTGTATGGTAGAAAGTGTAGGACTCCAACTTGTTGGAGGGAAACAGGAGAAACTCCAATAGCTGGTCCTGCTTTGCTACAAGAAACAAATGAAAAGATCCAACTCATTCGGCAGTACATGAAAACGGCACAAGATCGACAAAAGAACTATCATGATCGCCGACACAAAGCGATAGAATTTCAAAAAGATGATTGGGTCTACTTGAAGGTTTCCCCGATGAAGGGAGTTACAAGATTCGTAAAGCGAGGAAAGCTATCACCTCGATTCATAGGACCCTTCAAGATACTAGAAAGAATTGGGAATCAGTCTTATCACTTGGACTTTCCGGAAGAATTATCAGGTGTTCACCCGGTATTTCACGTAGGATACTTAAGAAAGAGTCTGGTGCCCGAGAGGGAACCATGGACTGATCACTCGGACATTAAGGTTGACGAACGGCTAAGGTTCGTTGATGAACCGGAGTGCATTTTGGAGACAAAAGTCAAAAAGCTACGGAACAAAGAGATCAGGATGGTGCTGGTCAAGTGGAAGCATCATCGGGGAGCTAATCACACTTGGGAATCGGAAGAAGATATGAAGAACAAGTACCCAAGTCTGTTTAGCGCAGCATGACTTCGCGGACGAAGTATAGGCGTGGTGGAGCCCATGCTGTAACATCCCAATTTTCAATTATGTGTAATTTACAATTATTTGGACTTAATGGTTGTGTTAATGAATTATTATGTCAATTTAAGTTACTTTGATCATAATATTAGTTAAATGAGAAAATACGAAGTTGAGGGGTGTGTTATGCAAATGGGTCAAAAAATAGACATAAAAAGAGAAAACCCCTTCATTTTTCACTAACACCTTCTCTCACTACTCTCTCTCTCTACCGATTTCTCTCTCTACTCTCTTCCTCTCGGCTTTACTCCAAGAAACACACAAGAATCAACGATTTCAAGTGCAAAAGTTGAAAACAAGTTGCAAATAAGGAACTATAAGTATTACAACAAACGAATTGAGGTAAACATCTCTCTATATTTCGAATTTGTGATGATTTGGGGTCGGTTTTTGTAAAAAAACGAATCATAAGATTGATGATGCAAATGTTGTTGCATGTTAGAATGTATTGATGAAATGTGTAAATCGAGCATGTATAATATAGTGTACCAAATTTCAGAATCAGATTCCACTCCTAAGTACGATTTCTGAAATTATGTATGTGTTTTTAGTGTGTGTTCTTCGAAGATATGTAGAAAAAAATGGACATAAATGGGTTATTTTGGTACAATATGACATGTTATAAGTTGATATAGTGTATATAAGTTCACATTTGCAATATTAGACTCAGAAACATGCAAAATGGTCAAAAACGTAAATCTGGAAAATCTGGAAAATTTACTAAGTATGAACTCGGACTGATGAACTCGGTTCGGACCATCCGAATTCGGGTCCATCCCAATTCGGATCTATCCGAGTTCGGACCAACAATGAATTCGGACCGCATGCTAATTCGGACCATTTCATTTCGGACCAACCTATTTCGGACTAAACCACTTCGGACCACTACCCCAAATTCGGACCAAGGACCAATTTCGGATCATTTATATTTCGGACCATCCGAATTCGGATGTGGTCCGAAATCAGACCCATTTACACTTAAATTTCAAGAATACAATTTTTAAGCAATTACTGACATTACATCACTATTACACTTACATTACAGATCATTGTGGTGTTATCAAAACACACATTGATTCAGGATCAAGTCACAAAACCAATCACTGTGAGTAACAGATTGTCATTCGAACATTTATTGTTTTTACATTCATGTTTATACATTCAATGGCATGTTCACGTTGTTCATATACTTCATTTGGCACTCATGAAATGATTTGTTGTTATGATGCACACTCGTACTTGACATGTAACACACATGTAGCTTGCGTTCATTTGAAAGTGCATCTATTTACATCATGCTTGCACTGCATGATCATTACTTCATAATCTGATGCGACCTGGACTGGGGCTGACAGCAGGCCACTGTCGGGGACTGATCATCCCACTCGTATCCCATCAGGTTCGGCACATCCCCGATCAGCATATTGAACTGCCAACCCATGCTTGCACTGCATGGTTTTCACACATTGAGGCTTACACTGCCTGTACACACATACATGGGGCTTACACTGCCCATGGTTAAGCATTGCTTGTAAAGAAATATTTGTTGTTTGCATAATCTGTTATCTCACTAAGCATTTAGCTTACTGTTGACTCACATTGTTTCAGGCAAAGGCAAGAGTGTAGCGGGACCTTCATCTTAAGCAATCAAATTCTTATCTCGGTGACCTTAGAAGCTAATTGGTACATGGACGATGTAGCTTTGGGGCTGGGAATTTGTTACTATTAAAACAATTATGATGATGTAATAGCTAGACTTAAACACTGTAGACATTTACTTTCATTGCTTTAGTGTGGATTCGCTTAACTCTGATTTAAGAATTCAATTTCAATTATTATGATACTCATTGGGTTGTTTGTCGATCCTGGTGATTGCTACAATTATATCATTAATTTAAAGAGGGCGTCACATAAGCTACCAAATCAAATATGGTATTTGGACATTGGCTGCTCTACCCATATGACAGGCTGCAAAGATTTGCTAAGCAACCTTAATCTTGAACAAGTCCCAAAGGTGACTTTTGGTGATCATGTCCACGGACCTACAAAAGGGTATGGTACTCTCCAAGTTGGTGCTTCCATATTCAATAAAGTAGCCTATGTGTCTAGGCTAAAACATAATCTTCTTAGCGTTAGTCAACTTTGTGATGCTGGCTACAAGGTTAACTTTCATGAACACCTTGGGTACACACTAGATACTCAAGGAAAAATTGTGTTGTGTGCACAAAGAAAGAAAGGTGTATACATTGTAAACATGAAATTTGCTGATCGATCAACAAAGACCTATTTTCTCTCTAAGATAAATGCAGATCTTACCAGGTTATGCACAATAGGCCATTACACCTGAACTTCAAGAATATCAACAAACTCTGTAAGAAAGAAGTCATCTTTTAAATCCAAAACACAATTTCCATATTAATTCACCTCTCTTCTTAATCCATCTGGACTTGTTTGGACCTGTCAATGTCCCAAGTCTAGGAGGTAGAAGATACGCCTTAGTAATGGTTGATGAGTTCTCCAGGTACACATGAGTGTTCATTCTGAAGACCAAAGGAGAGGCTACCAAAGAGATTATTGGATTTACCAAAATGATGGAGGTTCTTATGTTTACTCAAGTTAAGCAACTCAGAAGTGATCGTGGTACTGAATTAAAAAATAATACACTTGAAGACTTTTGTAAAGAGAGGTGATCTCACAAAACTTCTTAGTTGTCAGAACTCCACAACAACATGGAGTTGCTAAGAGAAGGAATAGAACTCTCATTTAACCTTAAAATTCTACAATGTGCATCAGGTCTACCTTCATCATTTTGGGCTGAAGCTGTCAATACTTCATACTTCACTTAAAACAGATCCTTAGTGGTGAAATGGTTCAACAAGACTTCCAATGAACTACTCAAAGGGAGGAAGCCAAATACGAGCTTATTCCATTTGTTTGGATGCCCTTGTTTCATTCTGAATCAAAGGAATTAGCTTTCCAAGTTTGAACCAAAGGCTGATGAATGTGTGTTTGTTGGATATTTTGCAGTTTCCAAAGCCTACAATGTATATATCCTTAAAAGAAAGGTAGTTGATGAATCTATCAGTGTTACCTTTAAAGAATCTACAAATTCTTTACTTCAAGCCACTCCAGAATCAGTTTCTAGAGACTTTAGCTTTGATGACCTTCTACATCCCAAGGCTGATGACTAAAAAGCTTCCACTTCATCTAGAGCGGAACCTGTTTCCGAAGATGGACATGATGAAGATTATATAAGTTGCACCTGTTTGAATGAATGTGATGAGCTAATCACTGTTTCATGCCCATCACTAATCAATGTTAGTTATCCTGAATCTTCAAACGATATGTTGAGCTCTAATAATACTGCATCAACAAATGAACAGGCTCAAGGTGTCAATCTGTCTAGTGATCGAATAGAGTGTTCTAAAAGACCTGTTGATGATAATATTAGTGATCAAAATCAAGGAAAATCCTCATTGAAACAGGATCCTAAGTGGATCAGGTGTCATCTAAATGAGCAACTCATTGGTGACATCAATAAAGGTGTGCAGACAAGGATGGACACACTTGGAAACTTTTGTATGTTTTCAAGTTTTGTGTCACTGATCGAGCCAAAGAAGATTGATGATGATCTGAAGGATGCCAATTTGATCACTGCCATGCAAGAAGAACTCAATCAGTTTGAGAGGAACAAAGTATGGAAATTGGTCCCTATGCCTAAAGGGAAAGCAATCATTGGCAAAAAGTGGGTGTTCATGAATAAGATGGATGAGCAAGGAAATGTTATTAGAAATAAGGCAAGGCTGGTTGCTCAAGGGTATATGCAGGAGGAAGGTATAGACTACAATTTCGGCGTTCAACAACCCCTTTTTGTTGTGGTGTTCTTACAATAGAGAAAGTATGACTTATTCCAACTGAAATAAGAAAAAAATATCCTAAACATGATTTTTGAATTCAGTTCCACTATTTGAATGAATCGTATGAACTGAAAGTTGCAAATTTAGTTGCACTTGTTTGATGAAAGAAATAATCATTTGTGGTTCTTCATCTTTTGTCTAAATAAAAAAATACCCAAGTATAGCGTGAATAATCATCATCTCTCACAAGGATATATTTTTTATGACCTAAGCTTTGGACTTGCATAGGACCACAAATATCCATATGTAGAAGTTCCAACACATGTTTAGATCCATGCTCCACTTTAAGTTTGTGTTGAAGCTCTCTTCATCTTGCTTTTTGCTCATGCACTACACATATTGTCTTTATCATATTTCAGTGATGGTAGACCTTTGACTAAGCCACCAATTGACAACTTCTTATTGCTTTTGAAGTTCAAATGTCAAAGTCTTCGGTGCCACAACCATGATTGTTGACTTCAGACAACAAACAGACTTCGTCTGAAAGATTCAGATTTGAAGTATCAATCGTGTATAAATTTGTGTCTCTAGATCCGGATAAAAATTCCTCTCCATCTTCATTTAGAATGTTGCACTTTTTGGCCTTGAATCTCACATCCATCCCTCGGTCACAAAACTTTCCTATAATAAAAAGATAGTATCTAATCCATCAACATAGTACACATTCTTAATAGTTAGATTTTGTAGTTGTAAATCATCGTGACCCATTACTGCAGCAAAGTGGTTATTCCCATAGCGGACTGTTCCAATGAATTCATCAACGAAGTTAGAGAGATACTCCTTTCTACCAGTCATGTGTTGAGCACCCGGAGTCTAGGTTCCACACATGATTATCCTACATTCAGACATGGAAAATCGATTTACGTAGCCATTTACATTTGGGTCCTTGTTTGTCAGAGATGAACCCTTTCGTGATTCATTTATCAAATGAATTCTTGACAAATACAAATGATCCAGTAACATTAACTTTCAAAGAAGCAAGAGAACTAGAATCATTTAATACAGATGCTGGAAATTTAGCATTATGTCTAACTGGCACAAACACATTCTTTACACGTATAAGAGGCACATGTAATTTTGTATCATTCAAAGAACAGTGGTTTTCATTGTCTTTCTTCATCCAAACTTTGTGAACATGCAGATTACACTTTTTAGAGTTGTCTTCACATTCAAAACACTTAGTATACACTCTCTTCCTCTCTTCTTCCTAACACTCTTTTTCTTATTCCGCTTTCGTTTCCACACTTAATCTTTCACATCCTTCTCTTTCTTCTCAACTTGTCTCCAAATCAATTTTTCGATTTTATAAGAGAAATCAATGTTAAAACTGTGAGGATGATAACCAAAGCACATAGCTAATATCTTTGACAAAAATTGTTCCTTAAAATGTTTATTATTTTTATTCGAATTATAAGATTCCTTTTTTGGAGAAATCTTACACTTAGGATAAACATCAGAAACATTCTTTAAAATAATATTTTGTTTCGAAGATGATGGGACATCAATCTTCTCAGGAGATATGTCTACAACCTTTGCCTAACCTTTTTCGCGCACCGAGATCTTTAACGTTGATTTTTTAGACATCATATCAATTACTTGAATTCCATCATTTGAAATAACATCTGAGTTCATATATGCATCAAAATCATCGGAGTCATAAAATTTGTTCTTTTCAAGAATTGGATGATATTTTTGAAAACATGGTGAAAACTCTTCATCATCAAAAATAATTTCGAAATCTTCATATATGAAGAGTGTTCTTTCACCATATGTTTTTCACCCGAGTCATCAGTTTTAGAACTTTTTAAAATTTAAATAGGTTGAGACTCTAAATTGACAAAAGAATCTTGTTCATTTTCACAGAAAACTTCACTTTTCAGAATTGATGGTTGATAAATGATTGAGTTGATTTTCTAAGCCACTTTTTTAAATGAATAGAAGTTTATCAACATCCTCATTTAACAACTCAATGTCCTTTCTCAGAATTAGAATTTTCTTCTATCAGTTTTGGAACTTTTCAAATTTTTAATAGGTTGAGAGTCTAAATTGACAAAAGAATCTTGTTCATTTTCATGGAAAACTTCACTTTTCAGAATTGATGGTTGATAAATGATTGATGTGATTTTCTAAAGTCACTGTTAATGTGTGAAGACCACTCCTTACAGATGAGTCTTAGCGACTAGGTCCCAAATTTGCAACACAATATCAATCATAACTAAGACATAGTAATTAAGTTGCGGAATATATTACACTACAACCATTAAATTTAAGTGTATTACAGTTTTTAAAATGAGCATTCAATGTTTATACTTAACTTATAAAGGTACAAAGCTAGTCTTAATTCATAACTTCCATACAAAACATAATTTCTACCCAACTACCACAATTAATATCTTCAAAGCTGTACTAAAGGGTCGTTGAGTAGGGTCTAAAGGCTTCAAATTGAACTTTGACAGACCTAAGAACTAGGTCCAATAGGTTCTTTTTCCTTGCCTTTTCCTTTAAAGAGATTCAACAACAATTGTAAGCATTGGCTTAGTGAGAATATAGATTTATCAGTAAACATGTTGTAATGCAAGGAGGAATGTGGGTATAGTGTGATATGACTTGACTACCGCCAATAGTCACACAAAGTGAGACATAGTATATGAGAGTAGGATGATGTCCAGGCCACGCTCACGCTTCTAGTGGAAGCTATCCACTCAATACTGGCCTAGCTACCAGTAAACTACTTGGGGGGGGGGGGTGGGGAACATCGGAGTAAGAAACCACCATGTTCAGATTTACAGGTGACATAGGCAAGGTCTAGGATAATAAACCAATAAATAATGCTAATAAAGCTGGGTTGAAGACATATATGTCAATGATGCAAGCAATGATGATAAGCATAAATAAGCAAGTTCACGATAGCAACATCAGTTTATAATAATAACTGAAATCAACTGTAAAGGCATGTGTGCAGGATGATATATCAAATAGCTATCATGATCCATAGGGCATCACCGAACCATGGTGTGCACATGTCACAATCCAGCTGAGCGTATATGAATGTGAATAAAGCTTAGAACAACAATATGTCTCACACATCAAAACATGGAAAACTGAAATAGCTATAACTCACAGTTACTGATTTAGACTTTGCTTGTGGAGCTTTGACTTTGACAAGCGGAATACTCCACCACCTGAGTTATCTCAGGGTTTTACTTTAGGCTTTGGCTTTCTGGACTTGGTTTGGCTTTACTGACTTTAACCTACTTTTAATGACTTTTACTTTTTTACTTTATTTAGATTTATCTAAACCTATCCAGTGTTTAACATTGGCATGAACATTAGCTTTAAGGCTTTACATTTAATGGCTTATCATGTCATTTTAGAATGGTCTTGACCTGATTTTATGACTTTATAAGCTTTTATGCCTTTTTCATGAACATGTGTGACTTCATTAAGTCATTTTAAGCTTTACTTGCATTTGAAAACTTGTATGAATGCTTATAAGGACATAGCATGAGCTTTTTTAATGTTTATATATATATTCATATAATTGAATGTACATTCACTTAATCATGTATAGATGACCATGGTACTTAATGTATACATTATAAAATATGAACATCGATATGCTGACAAAAAAATTATATAACTTAACTCACATATACACATGCTTATTTATGTCCTTATATTATGATGCCTAAATTCAAAATATAAGCTAAGTGATTATGAACTTTGAGCCTTGTATCTATTGAACATAAGCATATGCTTTGATGTCTAATTATATATCATCACACACATATGTTCATACACTTTCATTTTGATGCAACTTGTTAATATATATTTATAAAGGTTGTTGTGTTTTATTAATTGGTCACACACACACACACACACACACACACATGTCTACACTCTTTGATTGGTTACATGTATATTGATATATGTATGTATATACTACTGCTGTACATCCGAGACTTTCAACGATTGGTGAGTCTCGAATCTAGTACTATTATTCCTCACACACCTCACATATCCAAGACTTGTGTATACTTAGATTATTTTTTTATTTGTTATAAGAACAACACATCCGAGATTCTCACCATTGTGAGAATAGGATGTTTCCTCTATACTACACATACAATTAATACATCAGAGACTAGTAATTTTTATTTGTTTTGGCTACTATTTTGATCAAATCCGAGACTTGCACCAGCAATGGTGAGTCTTAGAACTACATACACCCACACAAGACTTAGCTTTTTATGAGAATCAAAGGGGAAAAAGGCTGATGTTTCTTTCATACATCCAAGACTTGTGAGTCTCAGATCTTTTATGCTATACACCTTTCATACTTAGTTTATATTTTGGTTGATGTGGACTGCTGCTGTGTTTGAATATTTCCAAGACTTATATAGTCTCGGAAGTCTCATTTACGTGCAAAAACTTATACAAATACACACACACAACACTGCACTTTATTTCCTGTTTTTCTTCATTTTTAGCTGCCAAAATAAGTAAAATTAAGGAGTCATTTATGCTTCTAATTGATGAATAATCACACACAAATGTGTAAAATTCATGGCCGAAGGCCAATGGTCTTTTTGGCACTTCTAATTTTCGATTAAAACAGAAATAAAACATCATGGACAACAACATTTTATAATTTTCAGGTTTTAGATTTGAAAATTGGAATTAAGACTTTAAAACGCAATTATGATCTCTTGATAACAAAATATACACATGTGTTGGGTAGTTTTTAGCTTTGTTTATGAATGTAAAGTTGGTGGTGTGGGGGGGGGGGGGGGGCTAGTTGTGATTTCTTTATTCTTGTAATTGATATAAATAGAAAAAGTTTTGTGTTTGGCGGCTGTCAATCACAATGAATAGGTCATAGAATTGAGTGCAAAAAGGAAAAAGGAATTGTCAGAGAATTATTCAGGAGCCGCCATCTCATGTAAACATTTCTTCTATTCTATAGAAATCATTCGACTATTTGTGATTATCTGTGTTCCTATAGTATTGATCATTATTCCTATTAGATTTTAATATTATCAATCGGTATCAAAGCTTGATATGGAAATTATTGAGTGATTTAATCTGATTTATACTCCTGTGAGTGTTCTTATCGAAACCTTCAAAAATCCAAAATATCTCGTATTGTTTTTAAATCAGTGGTTGTTTAAATCAGTGTTTTGGATCGAGTACAAAGCTTAAAAAGACGAATCAATTGATTTCAGTCTTATATCTCATCTAAAAACAAACAGAAAGTATTTGGGATTTTTCGGATATTTTGAAAATGTTCGTGTTTTTGAGGTTTTTGGTTAATTTTGGGTTTTCTAATCTGGAATTGGATAAATTCCCTTCACAAAAAGTGTTTCTGCAAAAAAACGCTTCTACGATGCAAGTTTGGTCCCAATTCGTGAAGGTTTTATAAAAAATAGTGGATCTGCACTTAGTTTTGTTTAGGAATATCTACGATTTTTATGTTATTCGAGTTTTACAAAGGAAAATCCGAGTTTTATCATTGATATTCACCCGAGTTTACCAACCTTCAACCGAGTTTTACCAACCTTCAACCGAGTTTTATAAAGTTGCCTTCAAGTTTGAACACACTTCAACCGAGTTTGATCCTACCTCTTCCGAGTTTGATAAGCTTTCAATCGAGTTTGTTCATACTTAATACGAGTTTGATAATCTTTCGACCGAGTTTGATCCTACTTAATTCGAGTTTGATCAAACTTCATTTGAGTTTGATCAAGTGTCATCCAAGTTTGCCCACTCTTTATTCGAGTTTTGACAAGTATTTTCAGCGAGATTCATAAAACACTCTGCGAGATCCACTCAACACACTTCACTAAATCACTCAGTATTCCACACAAGATCGTGGAAGATCAAAATCTGTTATTCAAGATGTCAAAAAAAAGCACTTGCAATGGGAACAGACACCAAACCTCCTATTCTTTGTCAAGGTGAATATGTTTAGTGGAGGGAAAGGTTTCTTGAATTCATTGGCTTTCAGGATTTGGCTGATGATATGCTTAAGTCAATGACAGATAGACCCGCAAGATTCTATGTCACTATCTCAGCTGTTCCAAATGGAAATCCACCAGTTCCAGAAACGACTGAGGAAGTTACAGATGCTAATTTGTCAGAGGCACAAAAGAGAAGGAAGCTAGGGGACAAAACAGCCCAGAATTTTTTGTTAATATCCATTCCGAATGACATCTATATCAGTGTGACTAACAATACTACTGTTAAATCCATCTGGGATGAGGTATGTAAGTTAATGCGAGGGTCAGACAAAGTTGCTACATAGAGCTAGAAACAGCCTTTTGTCATTCGAGAACTTTAGGGCCAGGGAAGGAGAACTTTTGGAGAATACCTACCTCCAATTTGTAAATTTGGTCAGTGAATTAAAAAGGAACAGTGTAACAAATCAAACTTGGACATCAACGTCAAGTTTCTGAATATCCTCAACACTGAATGGGAAAAATATGCAATGTTTATCCAACAGACAAAGGACATTTGTGTCATAGATATTCACATGGTCTATGAGAATCTAAACGACTACCAAGAGGTTGTTCTACGAAAAAGTTTCTGGGAAGAAGCAAGCAGAGAAGGCTACTATGGATCCATTGGATCTCCTAGCCGACAAGAAATTCAAGTTCAAATCTAAGAAGGAGAAGCTACTAGTGGTAAACAGTTCATCATATTCTGAATCATCCGACTCTTTAGCAGACTCAGAAATAGAAGACATGAAAAAGCAAATGGCTCTGCTAACGAAGGCGCTCCAGAAAAAGTTTTACCGCAAACCCACAAACAACAAGTTGCGTTATAAAACTAGGTCTAGAAAGTATGAGAAGCGTGAAATGTATGACAAGTCTGCTAAGGGTAGTGGTAAGAAATATGAGAAGTATGATCAGCAAGAGAAGCCTGCCCAAAAGAAAGATGAGCCAAAATGCTATAATTGTGGCAAGCCAAGCACTATGCTCGGGAATGCCGAAAGCCTGTAGTTGAGAATTTGGAATACTACACCAGAAAGGCGTTGTTGGCTAAACAAAATGAAGCCGGGAAGGAACTTATGGCTGAACATGATCAATGGCTTCAATTCTTTGATGACGAGGACATTTTTGATGTGGATGCACATATTTGTTTTAAGTCTGAAATGTTTCAAAATATATCGGAATCTGAACAAAGCGAGTCGGCCATGATTGCTGAAGATGAAGTCTGGGTTGGTCTAACTGACGAGAAAGAGGATAAGACAAAGGCAGATGATACTGATTCAGAGAATAAACTAAGAGACGATGTTGCGTTGATGGCCACAAGAGGAGAAAAATGCAGTCAAACACAAGAGGATGATGCATTTTATTCTGACGCTTCAGAGAAGTCTGAGACACTAGAGGTAGATTCTAATCTTGACTCAGATAATGATAACTCCTGTGATCTTGAAAATAGGTTAGTTCAAATGGCTTATTTGCTTAAACGTTTTGAAAAATCATTGAAAGCCGAAAAAAAACGAATGTCCATTCTTTGGAAAATAAATTAAGACTTGAGCATCCGTTAGTGTTAGAATTTTCCAGAGATAAGGCATTCGCTTTGTAATCTGTTTCCGTTGTGGAAGAAAAATTCAACAAACTTCAGCTTGAAAATAAGAATCTAAGTAACACTATTACTGACATAACTGAGAAACTTAAATTAGCTGAATTAAAATATGCCAATTATTCTGTAAAATAGAATTCAATCTTTGTAGAAAGAGCAAAGCTTTATGAGAAAATAAAAACCTTAGAAGATAAATTTCTGAAAAGAGGTCAAACAGATCAAACAATTCACTTAATCAACCAAAAGATACTGATTTTTATAATTCAAAAACTGGTATTGGTTGTGACAATCCTATGTATCTTTTGAAAGAAATTTCATGTTCACCAACATTATATGATATAATATACATGAATTTAGGGTTGAAAATGGCATTTTTAAAAGCTTTTGAGGAAGTGAAATCAGCAGAAGATCTAAAAAGGTTGAATGAGGACAAAATGAAACTTGATTTAGATTATAACCTTCTTAATGAAAGTTATAACGATCCACCAAAAACAGAAGATTTCATTCAGAGTTATTTTGATAAGGATCTTTCTGGAAATACAATTCTTCCTCAAAAGTCGTACATTCCTAATTCAGTTCTTGAGAAGATAAACTTTGATCTTGAATTGAAAATCAAAACTTTTGAGGAAGAACATGTAAAGCTCCATGCTGTAATTCATGTTTTAGAATTAAATCTTGCAAAACAGCCTGTACTCAAATCTCAACCTATTAAGAATACTTCTACTCTTGTAGAAACTGTTAACTCATAAGAAGAATTTGATCGTTCATGAACTCTAAGGTTCATCCTTCTAATGAACTTTTATTAAGATCGATAAATGTGTTAAACCTCTTAACGAAAAAGGAACTGTTAAAAGTAAGGGAATAGTTAGTATCTTGAAACAAGTACCTACGACTTCCAGAGTTGTCTCAATTTCATCACCTGTTTTACAACGCAAGTATAAAGCAAAAGTTACTTTTTCTCCTTCAACATTTGAAAAAGGTGAATCCTCATCTTCAAAGGTTACCAAAGCAAAGAATACAGGTTCTTCAAATGGTAAGAAAATTTTGCAGAATAATATGTATTCCAATTCGACTAATTTCCGTTCTTCATTTATGTCAGATAATGATGTGAAAAGATCATCAAAGCAAGTTTGGCGAGTGAAGCAGATTGGAAAGAAAATGGAGAGTTTTCGAAAAGAGTGGAGGATAAAAGAGAGTAGTATTACAGATAGCAATAGCTCCTTAGGAAAAAAGGCCTATAATAACTTAGCTACTAAAACATGTCTTAAATACTCCCGTGCTGATTTGTTGTCTTTGAATTCTGTTAATTGTAATGCTTTGAATGCAAAATCTTTTTCCATGTCTACTGTGAATATGGGGATAGAAAAGAACAAGGTTCCCAAGTCTAGACATCACTGGGTTCCAGAGAAATCAACTTCCAAATCAGTTCCCAAAAGAACTGTTCAAAAGTGGATACCCAAGAAAACTGTCCAAAATTGGGTTCTTAAAGTTAAGACTGTAGCTGCCACTGTAACTGACATTGCACCACATGGTTTACCTAACTCTAAAGAACCCATTTTTAAGTGGGTACCTCACTGTTTACTGTGATTTGTATGTAAATCATGTCTGGTAACTTGATTCCGGGTGCTCCAAGCATTTGACCGGACAGAGAGATACTCTCACAAATTTTGTTGATAAATTTTGTGGGTCGGTTAGATTTGGTAATGATCAGTTCTGTCCGATCAAAGGCTATGAAGTTTGGAGTATGACCAGATCACCATTCAAAAGGTTTTCTACGTAGATGGTCTTGGTCATAATCTGTTTAGCGTAGGCCAGTTGTGCGATAAGGGATTAGAGGTCAATTTCAAGGCTAACGGATGTAGCATTAGATCTGGGGAGGGAAAGGCAATTCTTGCTGGAAATAGAAAGACAAATCTATACACTATCGATTTGGCCAACTTAAATGTGCGCAAAGATGTCTGCTTATTGTCTAAGGTAACTACTAAAGAGTCATGGTTGTGGCACCGTCGTCTTTCCCACTTGAACTTCAAAGATCTGAATAACCTTGCTAAAGAAGGTTTACTCAAAGGCCTTCCAACTCTCCAGTTTCAGAAATAGCAGTTGTGGGCGGCATGCGAGAAAGGAAAGATGGAGAGAGCTTCACATAAATCAAAAGTTGAACACTCTTCAACAAAGCCATTAGAGCTACTTCACATAGATTTCTGCGGGCTGATGAGAGTACAGAGTATCAACAAGAAAAAGGATTTACTTGTAATCGTCGATGATTACTCAACATACACGTGGGTTTTCTTTTTGCGATCCAAATCTATAGCTAGATATATCATAAATGACTTCCTGTGCAAAACTCAAGTTAAGTTACAACTGACTGTCCAGACCATTAGATCTAATAATGGTACTGAATTTAAGAACAAGTCTTTAGAGACCTTTCTTAGTTCTTTAGGAATATCTCATCAATTATCTATTGTTCGTACCCCTCAACAAAATGGTGTAGTTGAACGTTGAAACTGCATTCTTGTTGAATCTTCTAGGACGATGCTAGCCTATTCTAATCTGCCGTTATTCCTCTGGGCTGAAGGAGTTGCAATCGCGTGTTTTACCAATAATCGTTCAATTGTCTACAAACGCATTGGAATGACACGTTATTAACTAATCAATAAAAGAACTCCTAACGTTAAATTTTTCCATGTCTTTGGTTGCAGATGCTTCATTCTAAATGATAAAGACAATTTGGGAAAATTCAGCCAGAAAGCATATGAAGGAATCGTTATTGGCTACTCCAAGGAGTCGGTGGCTTTTCGAGTGTATAATAAACGCACGAACATCGTCAATGTGAGCGTAAATGTCAAATTCGATGAAGGCATTGCAATGGCTCCTGGACAAGCCAGTTCAGGACCCGACCTTCAATAGAATACTTCTATGAAGTCCACTGAGCATAACGATGAATCGAATGATTATAACACTTAGTTTGAAAAATTCTATGTCGACTATTTTGATAAGGCCAAAACTGATATAACTAATTTGGTTCCTGACAGGGTTACTGAAGATCCTGTTGTCGTCTCAGATCATTCGCCACCAGCAGTTTCTGGAGACTCGGTGGTCGTTTCTTTTGATAGTGTTCCATAACCTACAACTCTAGAATCACAAGCCTTACCCTTGAATGATCAGACCCCCGAAACCCCTATTCCAGTTGAGATTCCAACACCTTCAGAATCTCCTGCCCGTCAACCCTACCTTGATTTAGACCCCAATCAAGACCAACCTTAATCTTATCCTGTACACATAAATGGACAAGGGATCACCCTCCTGAAAACATCATAGGTTATCCCTTTGCATTAGTTCAAACCTGAAGAGCTACAAACAACGAGTGTCTCTTCTCAAATTTCTTAAGTAAGATCGAACCGAAGACCCTTAAAGAAGCTCTTCAGAACGCTGATTAGATTGTCGCAATGCAGGAGGAACTGAATCAGTTTGAACGTTTGAGATTTTGGAGACTGGTGGAAAAACCGAAGGATAAATCCATCATTGGCACGAAGTGGATCTTCAAATACAAGAAGGATGAATAAAGTGTGATCATTTGTAACAAAGCATGAGTTATTGCCAAGTGATACAGTTAACCAGAAGGGATCGACTATGATGAGACGTTTGCACCAGTTGCTAGAATTGAGGCGATACATATGTTTTTATCAGTTGTAGCTCATAAAAACTTTATAGTGTATCAGATGGTGTAAAGACGGCGTTCTTGAATGGGGAACTGAAAGACGAAGTATATACATATCAGCCTGAAGGATTTGTAGATCCTTCGAAGCCTGATCAAGTATATATTTTAGATAAGTCAATGTACGGTCTTAAACAAGAACCACGATAATGGTATGATGCATTATCACTCTATCTCATAAAATGTGGTTTCAACAAAGGTGCAGTTGATACAACCCTGTTCATAAAATGTCAAGGTCCTGATATCATTGTAATACAATGTTAGGCACAAAAAGGCCTTAGTCAAACCTGCTGTACATCTGAGGGGGAGATTTTTAATCAAACCTGTTGATGCACTTGAAGGTTGAATTTAAGGTCTGTTATATGCCTTTTTGAAACCTGAAAGTGATTTGCAATATCAGCCTAAAGCTGTTTACCATGTTGCATTCATTGCAACAGAGGCAGTTTGTCTAAGCTGTTCTGTCTGCTGAACAGGCTAGACACAAACTGTCTACGCTGCTTTATTCTGTTGAACAGCTTGGACAGTTTACAAGTGTTCTGTTCTTTGTGAACAGAACCTGTTCTTTGTGAACAGAACCTGTTCTTTGTGAACAGGTTAAACACTTCATTGGAATATGTTTCCAAGTCCTCATGTATTGTTTTTGGCTACAAGATCAGTTTACAAGTCGAAGACAAAGTGGAAAACAGAACTGCACAGCTTGCCCACGCTGTTCTGTTACATGAAGACAAATAGATATTTGAAAAGGGTGACAGATCTTTTCTTATATCAAAATGGCATTAGCAGAAGGAGAAAGATGCAAAGTTGATATTCCTCTTTTGGTTAAAGCTGTAAGGTCTACACACTACGGATCTATCTAGACGCGACACCGTCAACGAGTGCGGAATCCTCTCTATCTAGACGCGACACCATCAACGAGTGCGGAATCCTCGTTAACGGGTTGACGGATACAACTCTCACTCGGAACACGGAGACTATCAACAAGCTATACGAACGAACACGAACGCACCTACTAGATGATTCTCTCCGAAACAACACGAAAAACACTGATAAACTCGAAATCGCCTTTTGCTAATAACTCACACGAAATCTGCAAAAGTCCCTTAAAGATTCGAGTCTATCCTTAATTATAGAGGCTCATTCGAGTTTGTCATGGGCCAAACTCGAATCAGGCCCAAGGCCCATTCGAGTTTGTCCCCTCTGACACTCTCGAATCTGCCTTATGGTGTACATTCGGATCTGCCTAGGAACACATTCGAATCTGCTATAGATTCGAATCTGATTATCTTGAGAATTCGAATTTAACCTAAATTCGACTTTCACATATTAAACCTGTATTTGAAACTTATGTTTTCAACTTATGCTTGAATTTATCTTTGAACTTTATGTTTGAACTTCTTGTAATACGTTATATCAAGTTCAAACATACAATCTATAACTATCAAACATATATAAACATATATATCAAATACCCAATACTTTGTAATATTACTTGAACCAAATTGCTAGTACACTTAGATTGCTATCGTCACACAGGGTGTACCAACAAAAGCCTTATGCAACAGTGACAAAAAGGAAAAGACAAAGATTCTGCCATGTGAAGAAAAAGATACTTTATCAGAACATGCAGAAAGGTGTTTTGTCCTTTTGGAACGACTCTCCACTATCTCATCTGTCCAATGAGGAAGCTTCACTGAGATTCTCCTTTTGAGTATAAAAGGAAGCTTCTAAGGATTATGAGATATCAAGAGTGTGAAATCAGAACGTGCATTGAAGTGTGTTATTCCATGCATGCAAGTCAGCTTATATAAAAGAGTAGAGTGTGTCTAAGCTGTTATTGTGTAAGCTGTCCATCTGAGTCTTGTAAAAACAAGGAGTGCATCTAAGTGAGTGTAGTCATTGTGTCTAGTCTGAGTGTGTCTTAGATTAGTTGAACAACTGTTGTATCTTTCATCTCAGCTTGAACCTTTCCGCATTCAAGCTTGTTTGTAATTAACACTTGTTAATAATATACACAAACATTGAGAAAAGATTGTTAAGTTTTTAAATAGCTGTATTCACCCCCCCCCCCTCTACAGCTTAGAACTATACACTTGGGAAACCTTTTGGGACCTACAACTGGTATCAGAGCCAGGTTGAGTGTGTGTCAACTCTAGATCTCTCATTCTCCCTATGTTTCCATGGACAACAGTGCTGCAAGTTCCTCTTACTATGACAATGGGTCAATGGCAAAACCCCCAAAGTTTAATCATCAGAACTTCTCTGGCTGGAAGTGCAGAATGATGCTCTATTTAGAGAATCTGGATGTACAACTACCAGAGATAGTAATGGAAGGTCCCTATGTGCCAACTTCTGTTACTACCATAACTCCTGCGGTTGAAGGAGCTGCTCCTGAAATCAGAACCTTTGAGAAGGCCAAAGCTCAATGGTCTGATGAAGACAAAAGACTAGTTGCTCTGGATGCAAAAGCCAGGAATAACCTGGTTATCTCTCTGCCTGATGATGTGTTCAAACAGGTTGAGAAGATGAAGACTGCAAAGGAGATGTGGGATACTTTGTGTGCCGTCTATGATGGACCCACAATCACACTGGACAACAGGATTAACAATCGTGTTAGACAGTATGAACTCTTCTTTGCAAAACCAAAGGAGACACTCACAGAAACCTACACCAGGTTTACTGCTCTTGTTAATGATCTCAAAGCTGTTGGGATCACAAAGGATAGCCTGACCCGGGTGAACAAGTTCTTGGACATCTTACCTGAAGAGGGGAACTACATTTCTACCATCTTGAGAAATTCAGGTACCATCAAAGGTATGGATCATGTAAACTTATATGGATCCTTACTAAATGATGAGCAGTCAAGGCAGCAGAAGAGAAATGCCTTGGAAATGTCCAAGAGAGGTGCTGCCTTAGTGGCCAGCGTGAGACAACCTGTTGGACAGGTATGTGATGTGTTCACACATCCTGACCAACAGGCTGATGATGAAAAAGAGGAAATGTCTGATGAGGAAGACAATGCAGATCTTGCTGAGCTTGATGATGAGAAGATGATAGCAATGCTTGTCAAAAGGTTCAACAAGAAAAGGCTTGGAAGAAATATGCTGCAGGGGAATTCAAATGCTGTCAAGAAGAAGGCATTTGATAAATCTAAAGCTGAGTGCTTCAAATGTGGCAAAACTGGCCATATAGCTGCTGACTATGTATCAAAAGCTGTTGGACAGTCTTCCAAACCATACAAGACTAAAAGGGACAATGGCTATAGGGTTAAGTACCTTATGGCCATGGCAAAGCTGAAAAAGTTAGAAAACTCAGTGGCTTCCAACAAGCAAAAGGGACTGATGGCAGAGACATGTGACTGGGAGGAGTCTGATTCTTCCTCAGATGAAGAAGATAACAATTGTCTGATGGCCAATACTGACATCCCATCAACTAGCAACTTCAAACAAGACTTGGCTGAAGCTGAAGCCTTTAGCAGCTTGGAGAACTGGAACCCTACAATGATGTACAAGGTACAAAATTTTATGGCTTACAGTTCTGATGAAAAAGTGAAAATGTTTGAATATATGCTGGTTGATTTAAAAGCTGCTGTTGAGAAGCATAATGTTTTACTATCTGAAATCTCTAAGCTTAAAACTGATCTTGAAATTAAATCTGGTAAACTGGACAGTTTCCATAAGTTGGAAACTGAGCTTGATGAACTAAAACACATCAACTCCATTTTACTGGAAGAAAAGAGAGAAACAGATGTAAAACATGCTAAGCTTCAAAAGATAGTTGACTCTTGGTGCCAATCTGCACAAAAAGTTAACCATTGCATAAGTCAGCAGATCCCTGCACAAATCCAAGCCTATCTTGGAGGGGATCTTGACACAGCAGCTTCTATTGTTGAGATCAATAATCTGAAAGATGACTTATCCACTCTTGGTGAGCTTCCCAGCACTTTCATCCAAAAAGTTAATGGGAAGCTGGTGTTAACAAACAGGTTTGTCAGACCTCAAAATACTGACAGCTTGTGTGAAAAAGGCCCAAAAGCTGATGATGGAATGTGTTCTCCATCAAATCAGCCTGCTAAGTGCTCTGCTGATTCACACAAGCAAAGAAAGGAAAACATGCTCAAGCTGCAGTGGTGGACACCAAACCTGTTGACAAAACAGGCTCTGGGTCCAAAGCTGATGGTAAGAGACATGTTAATCCTTTTGATGCTAAACATTTTGAAAATAAGTTTTCAAAAGGTAAGCAGCCTGCTTTCAACAAGGGTAAGTCTCATGTTCAAAGCAAATCTGATGTGGTTTCAAATAAGTCTTCAAATCATAGTGGAAAACTGGTTATAAATGAAAATAAGTCTTTCAAAACCAGAAACAGTGATTATGTTGATAGGCAGCATCAATCACATCTCAGTAAGGGCAAAGGCAAAGCCATTGCTCAGCCTGAGAAATCTAGGAATAAGTTTCCCAAACCCGTGGAAGGTCAAAAACTAATCAAGCGTCCTGTTTTTGACATTTGTCCTCCCAGCAAAAAGAGGAAAGAAGAAACAGGCAAAGCTGTTGCTATTGTGCCTTCCACCCAAGCTGTTGATTCATCAAAAAATAGTAATAAGTTTGCTAAACCTGCTGATAAAATCAACAGAAATAACTCATAATGTGTTTCTAAAAGCTCTTCTTCCAAAAAGGCTAAAAAGAGAAAATGCTATAAATGTGGGAAGAAGACACACATGGCCAAAGACTGTCCTGAAACTGAGGACATGAGGCCCGTTGACTTTGCTAGTTCCATCATTGCTAAAACAAGCAGTGTTGGAAGTAACTTAGTCAATGAGAGTGGTATCCAAATTGATACCATTCAAATAGGAAATATTAATGCGGATATCACTATCCCATCAACACACGTTGATGAAGTAGGAGAACTCATCTCTATGATGAGTTCCCCTAAAAGTAACTAATATTTTCCTATGACATTCTGCAAGACAAACAACCATCCCAGGTTTGGTACTTGGACAGTGGCTGCTCAGGGCACATGACAGGTTGCAAGGACCTGCTGAATGATCTCAGGCGTGAAAAAGGGCCAAAAGTCACATTTGGTGACAATGTACAGGGATCCACTGAGGATATGGAACTCCTAAAGCTGGTGTTGCAGTGTTCAAAAGAGTAGCCTATGTAGTTGGGCTGAAACATAACCTTGTTAGCAAACGTCAACTGTGTGATGCTGGCTACAAGGTTAACTTTGATGAGCACCTGGGTTACATATTGGACCCCCAAGGAAAAGTTGTGTTGTGTGCTCAACGAAAGAAAGGTGTTTATGTTGTGGACATGAAATCTGTTGATCCCACAAATGAAACCTGCTTTCTCACAAGAACCAATGCAGACATAAACTGGTTATGGCACAAAAGGCTGTCACACCTGAACTTCAAGAATATCAACAAACTCTGTAAGAAAGAGTTGGTAACAGATTTGCCTTCTATGACCTTTGTTAAGGATAGACTCTGCACAGCTTGTGAGAAAGTCAAGCAGAGGAAATCATTTTTTAAATCCAAGCATAATTTTTCTATTGATACTCCTCTCTTCTTAATCCAGATGGACTTGTTTGGAGCAGTCAATGTCCCAAGTCTAGGAGGAAGAAGATACACTCTAGTAATGGTTGATGAGTTCTCCAGGTTTACATGGGTAATCTTCTTGAAGAGCAAAGGAGTGGCTGCTAGAGAAATCATTGGATTTGTCAAAAAGATGGAAATGCTGAACTTTGCTCAAGTGAAGCAGCTTAGAAGTGATCATGGTAGTGAGTTCAGAAACAGTACTCTTGAAGACTTTTGTGAAGAAAAAGAGATCTCACAATACTTTTCAGCAGTAAGAACTCCACAACAAAATGGAGTTGCTGAAAGGAGAAATAGAACCCTTGTTGAAGCTGCTAGAACCATGCTGTGTGCATCTGGTTTACCTTCATCATTCTGGGCTGAAGCTGTCAACACTGCTTGCTTCACCCAAAACAGATCCTTAGTGGTGAAAAGGTTCAACAAAACTCCCTATGAGCTGCTCAAAGGGGGGAGGCCAAATATTAGCTACTTCCATGTGTTTGGATGTCCCTGCTTCATTCTGAATCAAAGGGATCAACTGGCAAAGTTTGAACCAAATGCTGATGGAGGTGTGTTTGTTGGATACTCTGCTATCTCCAAATCCTACAGAGTGTACAACAACAAAAGAAAGGTGATAGATGAATCTATCAATGTCACCTTTGAAGAGTCCAGGAATGCCTCAACCAAAGCTGTTCCTGAATCAGTTTCAGAAGAATTCAACTTTGATGATCTAATGCATTCAAACAGTGAAGAGGACTCAAAAGCTTCCACTACACCCAGAGTGGAACCTGTTAACCATGATGGGCATGATGATGATTATGTTAATACACCCTGTGTGAATAATTGTACTGACTTAATTACAACTTCATGTCCTGAACCAATCAATGCTGATTTTCCTGGATCCTCTGCTGATCTGTTCAACAATGGATTGTCATGCTCAACAAGTGAACATGCTCAAGACATCAGTGTGTCTGAAAATCTTGAAAGCTGTTCAACAAGACCTGTTGAAGATGCAAACAACTCAGGAGAATCCTTGTTGAAAAATGATCCTAAGTGGATAAGGTGTCACCCCAATGATCAAATAATTGGTGACATCAACAAAGGGGTACAAACAAGATGGGACCGCTTAGGGAACTTTTGTATGTTCTCTAGTTTCGTGTCTCTCATGGAGCCAAAAAAAAGTGGATGAAGCACTTAAAGATGCCAATTGGATCACAGCCATGCAAGAAGAACTCAATCAGTTTGAGAGAAACAATGTATGGAAGCTGGTCCCTGTTCCTAAAGGTAAAACTATAATTGGCACCAAATGGGTTTACAGGAAGAAGATGGATGAGCAAGGTCATGTCATTAGAAATAAGGCAAGACTTGTTGCTCAGGGCTATAGACAGGAGGAAGGTATTGACTACGATGAAACATTTGCTCCTGTGGCCAGGCTAGAGGCAATTCGTTTGTTTCTAGCCTACGGTGCTCATAAGAGCATGAAAATGAACATCATCCAGGTTTTGAAAATGAACATCATCCAGGTTTTGTCTATAAGTTGGACAAAGCTCTCTATGGTCTACAATAAGCCCCTAGAGCCTGGTATGACACTCTTACTGATTTTCTTATGAGCAATGGGTATTCCAGAGGTAAAGTGGATACCACACTGTTCATAAAGAAGGTGAAGTCTGATATTATGCTTGTTCAAATATATGTGGATGAAATAATATTTGGTTCTACTAATGAGCAATTATGCAAGAATTTTTCATTACTCATGAAATCAAAATATGAAATGAGTATGATGGGAGAACTTACTTTCTTTTTGGGATTACAGGTTAAACAAACCTCAAATGGAATTTTCATAAATCAAAGAAAGTATACTTTAGATCTATTGAAAAAGTTTAAATTTGATCAAAGTTCTCCTATTAAAAACCCAATGGCAACCAATGTAAAATTGGATGCAGATTCCAGTGGCAAAGCTGTTTCAGTAACAGCTTACAGAGGCATGATTGGGAGCTTGATGTACTTAACTGCTAGTAGACCTGATATTATGTTTGCTACCTATTTATGTGCTAGGTTCTAAGCTGATCCAAAGGAATCACATCTAGCTGCTGTGAAAAGAATCTTCAGATACCTGAAGGGTACACCAGGTTTGGGTCTTTGGTATCCCAAAGACTCAAGCCTTGAACTAACAGGTTATTCAGATTCTGATTTTGTAGGTTGCAGGCTAGACAGGAAAAGCACAACAGGTGGATGTCAACTTCTTGGTGGTAAGTTGATAAGTTGGTGTAGCAAGAAGCAGAATTCAGTTTCTTCTTCTACTGCTGAAGCTGAGTACATTGCTGCTGGAAGCTACTGTGGGCAGATTCTGTGGATGCAGCATCAACTTGAAGAGTATGGACTTGTATTTAGGAAAGCTCCTATTCTATGTGACAATACAAGCGCCATAGCTATCTCCAACAATCCAGTGTTTCACTCCAGAACAAAGCATATAGAAGTCAGACATCATTTCATCAGGGATCACATTCAGAAAGGTAATGTGGAGGTAAGTTTTATTTCCACAGATGAGCAGCTTGCAAACATTTTCACCAAACCTCTTGATGAAAACAAATTTAATTATCTGGTAAGCAAGCTGGGCATGTTAAACAAAAGTGACTAAGTGTCCAAAATATTCTAAGACATTATATGTCTCACACTGCTCAAGCTTCGTAGAACAGCTTAGACAGAACAAGCTATGCATATTCTATACTTATCCGTTTTCTGCAAAACTTGAACAGCTTGAGCGTATACCAGGTTTGACAATAACAGTTTACATGTCAAGCTTGATCTGATGATCAAACCTCCACCCTGCTCACTCTTTCAATCTGTCATACAAGACATTGTCTTGTAACCTGATCAGCTATTGAACACAACCTGTTGTTACATAGCTGAACAGGTTGAAGGAACAACCTAAAGAGTGAACAGCTTGTGATGACCCTGCTCATCACAGGTTTGACCATCAGCTTAGACCATCAGTTTTAATTACCTTTCTTCACAATTAAGTTACTTATATTTTGTTTTTATTTAACTTAATTACTGCGGATAATGTGAGTTTACGTGTGTTAGTGATTAAAAAGGGCTCAAGTGGTCTGACAAACGGTCTGACATGGACAACCGTTACCGTTCCGTTTTCCGTTAACGACTTTTTCAAATCAACTGCCCAAATGTTTCTCTCTCATACCCACTCACACTCAAATCCTATAAATACCCCCTACTGTTTCATCTTCGTCTTCCTCACTACTTCCATAACCTCCTAAGAACCCAAAAAATCGACTAAGTGTCCTGTGCTTCTGATACTTTCACTACTTCCCAAATGGCTAATAGAAACAACCACTTTCTACCAGTGTTTGTGGGTGCTGATGTTCAGAAACATCCATCAGTCACCACAATGCTGACCTTAAAACCTACCAACTACCTTGCTAACCTAACCATCCCCAAAAACTATGTGGGGAAAGGCTACGAAGAAATGGTGGAGTTCTTGAAAGTTCATCCGTTGAACTATCCCATGACTGCCACTCCTGGTGTCCTGTACCAGGAGATGGTGTATGAGTTTTGGTACACCTGTGCCTACAACCCAGACACCAAAGTCATTAAGTGCACTATACTCAATGGGACTCAGACCATTGAGATCAACATTCGTCTGATCAGGGAAGCTCTTCGACTCCCTATGGCTGAAACATATGATCAGCCACAGTCTAAAGATGAACAGATGAAGAATCTGCTGCACTTCTGTGGTGTAGCAGAACCAAAAGTTGGAGCTACGCTGTTCAGGAAGGATTTGTCTCCTACTTACAGCTTTTTGTTTGCCTCAGTGGTTATGTGCTTCAGCAGCAAGGTTGGTTCCTTTGACCAACTCAGCCGTGATGAGATTCCAATAGTCCTACAGTTGGTGGATGGGACTACTATCAACATGGCAAGATGGATTTTCATGAATCTGAGGAATCTGGTGCAGCATGAGACACTTCCAGCTGCTGTTCGTTATCCCAGATTTCTGAGCCTCATTTTCAAGCATGTTTGTGGTGAACATTTGTATAACTTTCAGCCTTTACTCCGTACTGCTGTTTTTCCTGTTATAGGAAATAGAGTTTTCTATACTCTGGTTCTCCCAAATGAGCCTCCTCTCTCTACTCCAATGCGGAGGCTACTAGGATTGGTGGAAGCGCCATCTGATGTGAGGGTGGATCTAGAAGCTGCTCTCGAAAGAAAATCCAAAGCCAGGGCCAAGTTTGTTAAAAGGACCCTGGAAACGACTGAAGCTGGGCCTGTCCATAAGAAGGCCAAAACAACTAAGTCTAAGTCTGCACCCTCAGCCTCTGTGGCTGAGGGGGAGCAGACTCCTCACCCTGGTTCATTTGTTGAACCTGAAGCCTCTGTGGCTGGTGCCTCTGTGGCACCTGAGACTATGGAACAGGCCAACCCACCTGTTTCTGCCCTAGTCTCCAAACCTGTCCAATCTGAACCTCTCACCTCTCCACAATCACCCACCTCATCTCTCAAATCCTACCAAAGAAAGACCCTTGCCAAAAAGAAACTAAAAATCAAAACAGCCCAAACTAGCCCCTCTGTTTTAGTCTCAATAGGGTTCAGTTGATAAAGAAGCTACCCCTGCTGCCTCTCCTATTTTGGGAAAAGGTTCAGCACAATTGGAGCCTGCTTCACTCCACCCTGTGTCAACCCCCAGTCAGCCTAGACCCTCTGGTTCCTCCCAACAGGAGCCAGTTGTACATATGGAGACAGCCACATCAACTATTCCAGCCTCCAACAGGCTGCGAATATTGAAAGATAGGAGTTTTCTCCACTCCATACTGAGTCCACATTGTCCCCACCTCATACTTCTCTACACCCTGAGTCTGCACGAGGTGCCCACACTGCTGGCTTAGACCAACCAGCAGCTCAGCCTCAAACTTCTGTTCCTCATGATGCAGCTGTTCTACACCAAACAGCTGCTGAAGGACCAACCACTCAAGCTGATGAACCTCAGGGAACAGAACATCCCTTTGGTGAGGCTACTCCCATATTGCAAACTCCATCAGCAGGTTTCACCACTGCTAATGTTGAAATGCAAATCCAATCTCCCAATGATGAGGTACCTTTAAACCAAGGTATTGCAGAGGGAACCACCACATGCCTTAATGAAGGTGCTGCAAAACAAGCAGTTCCTGAAAGGCTACCATCCTCTACTCACTCTCCTGATGATGCAGCTACAGCCACTGCTGAAGGACCCATTGATCCCTCCAAGCTGGGCAACATTACTTTTGCCCAGGCTATGGAGCTTCTTTCTAAAATACCCTCTCCTTGTACATCACATCCCCATACACCAGGCTCATCCTCTTCATCTCCATCTACCCACTCCAAACAATCCACCCATACACCTCCATCCCCTAAAGACCTGCCTTTGAAGGATCAGCTTTCCTTGCTGACCAACAAAGTTGGATCTTTAGAAACTTCAATCTCTTCTCTACCCTCTCTCATTTCAGACTCTGTGTCTGAACATCTTAAAGGATTCTTTGATGTGTTCAAGAATTCCTTTCCATCCACTCCTCAAACTGACACCTCCTCTCAGTTGCTTGCACTCACTGCACAACTGCAAAGTGTTTCCATTTCCCTCTCCTCAATTCTTTCCCACCAACAGGACTCAGTGTCCTCTATGACAGCCATTTCCCAACAGCTGTCCACTCTCCTCACTACTTGCAATACTACACTTCCTACCACCTTGGCCAGCCTAAACACTCTCATTGTTTGTCTATCAAATTCTGTGTTAGCAAACCTTGCTGATGTGCAGGACTCTCTTGAGTTACATCTTGCACAGCTTCAAAGTTTGATGTTCACAACTTCTGATAGAGAAAATATTCTTAAGCTGACCTCTCTTACTGATTCTCAATCCTCTTCTCTTCAAACCTGTCTTTCCCAAATTGCAAAAGTGAAGGATAACTTGGCTTTCTTAGTGCATAGCCTGGTTGGTTCCAAGCCTGTTGCCAAAACTGCTTCAAAGCCTGCTGAATTTGTTTCTTCAGGCAGACCAGTTGTTGAAGGTGTTGGTCCATCTTCTTCAAAGGGGAAGAAGTTGTCTGCCTCTAAGACTAAGTCTAAGGGGGAGAAAACTTCTTCTCCTAAGGAGAAATCAGCACCATCAGCACCTACTGGTCAAACAGCAGGTGCATCTGGAACAGGTACTGATCCAGCTGAGGGTGCCTCTCATCTACTTGAAGCTGCTCAGCCTACTCAGGCTGAATCTCCAAACCCTGCACAGTCTAACGGGGAGGAATTCATTTCTGAGGACAGGCCAAGCAGCAGAAGGAGGCAACTCATTCTGGAGGAAGAAGAAGAAGACATTCCTGAAGCTGTTACTACTACAACAGCTAAAGGCAAAGAAAAAGCAGTGGTTGATCCTGACCACCAGAAAGCAATAGAGCTAAAATTTGATAAAGCCAGGGCTAAAGAAATGGGTGTTCCCCTTGAAAAATACTATGAGCTCAGAGATGAGCAGCTCAAAGCCCTGGAAGTACTCTATAAAGAAGAAGAATCTGCCAAAGCTGCCATATCTCTTGCATTCAAAGAGGCAAGCAAAACCAAAATGCCTTCTTTGGATGTACAGAGAAAACTGCTGGAAGCTGCTAGAGAATCAGCTGGTGAGAAGGGTAGTGTACAGGAAAAGGGTCATCTAGTCTCTATGACCAAACCAAAGCAAGCATCCTCTGCAAGGGCCCAGTTCCACTTTGACAACCTAGAAAAGAAGAAGTTTCATGACGTTGCTGATAGAAGACTTGCCAAGGAATCTACTGTCAAAGCTGTCCCTATTTCAAGAAAAGGCAAACAGTGGAAGCTGCAAATAACCAAAATGGGTGCTACAGGCCCTTAACTGGAATCTTATGACTACACTGATGTTGCCCAGATGGGGTACAGGGAATGGGTTGAGCTGGCAGTTGCCCTGAGCCAGTCTAAGTCAGAAACGGCTAAGACTGTCAGGGCATATGTTAAGAAGCTGATGGAGAGAGTGAAAGATCTTGGCCTGATCTCAAAAGAAGTAAGTGAGGGTGTCTCTGTGACATACCCCAAAATAAAGGCCAGGAGGACAAAAAAGGATTCTGAGCTGGAGGAACTCCTCATCTTAATTGAACAGGGTGATTATGCTGTTGAGATGAAAGGAATTGACTACAGCCTGCCCAGTGGAGTAGAGTTTGAAGAAGGCAAAATTATTGAAGAACCTGAGTTGGGGGCATTTTTTGTAGATCCCTTAACACAGAAGAAGTGTTTTCAGAGAGCATCATATCTATACAAACTGGATCTGAGACAGCTTGCAGCCTTCAGACTTGCAACTTCATTCAGGCAATCCAGCAGGTGGAGAGCAGCCATCTGGGACCAGCTCAGAGGCTTTTATGAGAGAGGTGAACTTCAAGATCCCAAGTTTATGATTCTCAAAGTTGAAATCCAAGATCTGGAGGAAACAAGGGATGAACTTGAAAAATTGTTTGAAGGACCACCACCACTGGAGTGAAGTCCATCTACCATCTGGGTAGGTGAAGAATGGAAGCCGTCCATCTGTTGGACAGGCTTGCCGTTATCTGCTCCCAAGATCAACAGTCCAAAGTGTTGAACTTTTTGTTTGTACATTAGTTGTAATTTGCTTATTTACGTTAGTACATTAGTTGTACTCTTGTAAAAACATGTGTTGTTTTCTGTAATCAAAATCAGTATATATAAACTGATCTTTTACCTTACTTAAATGTTGTAATTTTGTTTCAGCAAGATGTATTGTAAAAATGTATAGTGATTATTGATTAAATCAGCTTAGACTGATTATTGCAAATAGGGGGAGATTGTTAGGCACAAAAAGGCCTCAGTCAAACCTGCTGTACATCTGAGGGGAGATTTTTAATCAAACCTGTTGGTGCACTTGAAGGTTGAATTTAAGGCCTGTTATATGCCTTATTGAAACCTGAAAGTGATTTTCAATATCAGCCTAAAGTTGTTTACCATGTTACATTGGTTGCAACAAAGGCAGTTTGTCCAAGCTGTTCTGTCTGCTGAACAGGCTGGACACAAA
Organism: Centrapalus pauciflorus; assembly: GCA_020465985.1. Taxonomy (NCBI): domain Eukaryota; kingdom Viridiplantae; phylum Streptophyta; class Magnoliopsida; order Asterales; family Asteraceae; genus Centrapalus; species Centrapalus pauciflorus. The sequence continues at coordinate 319,482 of JAANYP010001419.1, read as the reverse complement.
CTGTCTACGCTGCTCTATTCTGTTGAACAGCTTGGACAGTTTACAAGTGTTTTGTTCTTTGTGAACAGAACCTGTTCTTTGTGAACAGGTTAAACACTTCATTGGAATATGTTTCCAAGTCCTCATATATTGTTTTTGGCTACAAGATCAGTTTACAAGTCGAAGACAAAGTGGAAAACAGAACTGCACAGCCTGCCCACGCTGTTCTGTTATATGAAGACAAACAGATATTTGAAAAGGGTGACAGACATTTTCTTATATCAAAATGGCATTAGCAAAAGAAGGAAGATGCAAAGTTGACATTCCTCTTTTGGTTAAAGCCTTATGCAACAGTGACAAAAAGGAAAAGACAAAGATTCTCCCATGTGAAGACAAAGATACTTTATCAGACATGCAGAAAGGTGTTTTGTCCTTTTGGAACGACTCTCCACTATCTTATCTGTCCAACGAGGAAGCTTCACTGAGATTCTCCTTTTGAGTATAAAAGGAAGCTTCTAAGGATTATGAGATATCAAGAGTGTGAAATCAGAACGTGCATTGAAGTGTGTTATTCCATGCATGCAAGTCAGCTTATATAAAACAGTAGAGTATGTCTAAGCTGTTCTTGTGTAAGCTGTCCATCTGAGTCTTGTAAAAACAGCGAGTGCATCTAAGTGAGTGTAGTCATTGTGTCTAGTCTGAGTGTGTCTTAGATTAGTTGAACAACTGTTGTATCTATCATCTCAGCTTGAACCTTTCCGCATTCAAGCTTGTTTGTAATCAACACTTGTTAATAATATACACAAACATTGAGAAAAGATTGTTAAGTTTTTAAATAGCTGTTTTCACCCCCCCCCCTCTACAGCTTAGAACTATACACTTGGGAAACCTTTTGGGACCTACATACAAATATATGTAGATCTCATAATATTTGGGTCTACAAATCCGGAATTTTGTAAAACGTTCGCGTTTATAATATCCCAAAAGTTTGAAATGAACATGATGGGTGTAATAAAGTTTTTCTTGGGTTTAGAAGTACGACAACTTAGTGATGGAATATTCATCAATAAGTCGAAATACATCCAAGACATGTTTACAAAGTTTAACATGACCAATAGTACTACAATGAAAACACCCATGGATCCTGATTCAAAATTGAAACTCGATAAGGACATTTCGGGGACATCTGTAGATGTTACTCATTATCGAAGAATAATTGGTTAATTAATGTACTTAACTGCAAGTAGACCAGATATTATGTTTTCTACATGTGATTGTGCTAGATATCAGGCGATTCCTAAATAATCTCATCTTGTTGCTGCTAAACGGGTTCTCAAATATCTGAAGGGTACCCTGAATTTGGGTTTGTGGTACCCTAAGGAATCAACTTTTACATTGACTGCATTCTCTAATGCTGATCATGCAGGTGACAAGATGGACAAAAAAAGCAAATCAGAAGCAATTCAATTTCTTGGTGATAATCCCGTCTGCTGGTCATCCAAGAAACAACATTGTGTCTCACTGTCAACAGCCGAAGCAGAATACGTAACTGTATCTTCGTGTTGCTCTCAAGTGCTGTGGATGAAGAGCCAATTACGAGACTACAGATTTTTTCCCCAGAAGATTCCTATGTACTGTGATTCTCAGAGTGCAATTGCTATCGCATTGAATCTTGTGCAACACTCTAAAACAAAGCACATCGATATACGGTATCATTTTATTAAGGATCATGTAGAAAACGGTATGTTGAATTGTATTTTGTTCCTAATATCAGTAAGCTGATTTCTTTACCAAAGCTTTAGATGAAAAACATTTTAATTTTTTGGTTTACAAATTAGGTATGCTGAATCGTTAGATTTAAACATTCAATTGTTACAAAGTATAATTTTTCAATTTTCAATTTTTTACTTGATTTATTTTATGTTGATCTCTTGTTCTTTCAAAGTGCTATTTTTTCTGAGATTTAACTGATTATGGATTGTCATGTGCAGGGGGAGAAAACTGAAAATTATATCTGAATAACTGCTTTAAACATCTTATCTTATATTTTTTATGTGCTTAATTGTAGGGGGAGCGTTTCTCAAAGGTGACATCAATTTGAGGGGGAGCACTACTGAATTCTTCAAGGGGGAACAACTTTTATTTTATTTTATTTTGTTTTGTTTTGTTTTATTTTATTTTTTTAGTATCAATTTTATTTTCATGTGTGATTTTTATTTTATTGTGTGTTATGTTTTTAGTTGGGCTTAACTAAGTGAGCTTAATGAAAAAAATGGGGGAAAGAATTGAGTGGGTCGGGTTCAACATGCATAAGGTTTAAACGCAAAATTCAAAACACAAAATCACCTTTCACACATTGTCGAACACAGTGAACCGCCATTTCCTTTCTTTCTCTCGGATTTCAATCGAAAAGCAACCAACAAATTTAGTGTTTTATTCAAGTTGATTCAGTGCAAATTTGTAAGTTTTTCTTGTTTATTTTCATTGTTTCACATCTATTTTTCATGTTTATTTTGGTTTTATATCAATATGTGTGTCTGTTCGTGTGTTCTTCACCATATCGATATGTGCAAATCTAAAGTTTTGAATCTGTGCATAAATGTTAAAATTGATCTTTGAATGTTTGCATCATGGTAAACTAAACTTGGATTTCAAATTTCATGACTTATGGTGGGTGCATCATATACAAGATTTAGTTAGAGATTTTAGATATGTTTTTTCGAGTTTTAGTTTTTCTGAAATCTTGGATTTATGCTTCAAGTTTCTGTTTTTGGATCATGTTCAGTAGAGAGATTATGTTTAGTTGATATTTTCAAGTATGGTCATGTCATTGTTTTAGGATTGAAGTGCTTGAATGCGTTTTTTCGGTTTTTAGTGTATGTAAGGACTTGAAAAAATTTTCAGATAAAAACTCGAAAGAAACTTCATCTGATGTGTTTCAATCGAGTTTTATAAACTGTCATTTGATATTGTCTAAGTGTTTCCCAAGTTTTGCAAAGAAGCTTTCAAGTTTAATTAAGACTCATTCGAGTTTCATTTAGTTTCATTCAAGTTTTAATTAAGATTAAGCCATGAATGGTCCGATGAAGTGTTAGGATAATTTAACTGAGATTTATACTGATTCATCCGAGTTCTATCATGCTTCATTCGAGGTTGATACCATATCAACCGAGTTTGATTAAGACTCAGTCGAGTTTGATCATATGTCCTTCGAGTTTGATAAATAATGGGCTGAGTTTGACACCTTATTATCCGAAATTTAAATTATGTCACTCGAGTTTCATTTCTAAAATAATTTCTAAGTGTTGGAATTTCATTTTTAAGAGTTTTTACATTTCACAAGTTTAAATTTTAAAATCTGTCTTTCATTAACATTGGTCTCTTAATGGTTGACTTTGAAATCCTCATAGTATTATTTTCATATTGTTATATGGAATCCCGATGCTTTAAATGATGTGAACCAAATTTTTCTAATTTCTTGTAAAATGTCATTTTTCTTTTCATATTGTTATATGGATTCATTTGTTTTTACTTGTGTATCCAACATGTGTGTTATCTTTTCAGGTTCCAAACAGCTTCCCAAGCACCCACAAATAATTCCAACTCATCAAATTCCCATTCATCATCAAACCACACCATTTCCTCTAAACCCATTAAACCACCTTGTTGTTGGAACCAAAAGACTTCCTGCTTCTTTTTGACGATAATCACAGATTCGACCCATCAATCATCAAAGTAAGCCATCTAGTTATCGTCAAAATTCTGAAAGGGCACCCTTTGAGCTATCTCTTACAATATAAACCCACGATCCCCTTGATTTATCTTCATCAATTCAAGCACACAATCAAATTCATACCTGATGCTGGTGACCATAATTTTAAGGTTACCGTAGATCAATTCAAAGCCAAAATCACACTGGCCAGACTCTGCCACAATCTGTTTTTACCAAGGAGGATACACAAGGTTAATTTCCCTAATCTAGCATATTTTGAAGACTTTGTCTCAGATGAACAACTATGCAGAGACATCATAAGTCTGGGGTACACAAAGCCACTCCCGAAGAGCTCACTTTTCCACAGAAATGGTCTTAATGGCGAATGGTATACCCTTTTCGGAATCTTGAATAGGTGTATGACCTCATAACATATGGGTGTAGATCTAGGAAGCATTCATGCAGTTTGGATCCTTCATAATATTGCCAACAACAAACACTACGATTTCGCACAATGCATTTGGGTGGACCTAAAAAAAGTTTTGCTAGCAAAGACCACAAACCGTGTTAGGAAATTTGTCCCGCTTCAAGGATTCACACAAAATTCTTATCCGAGGAATATTAAGGGCTAATGACAAGATCCCGAAGAGGACTCACTCACAGAATTATCCAGACTATGTTATGATGAGCCTCTATAGCAATCGGGATGATCCTATTGCAAACATCTTGCCTATTCCAGAATCTATCTTGAGATATGTTGATGAATCTACCGAGAGTATAAGGTTATATCGAATAGATCATGCTCCCGTGAAGCCTCAAGAAACGAGGCATCCTATCCCTGGAGCACTAGGTGAGCAGGTTCACCTGCATGGGGCTGCTGAACAGGGTTCCCTGAATTGAGGGAGCAAGAGATTCTAAGGGGAGGTGAGGAGAGAGAGGATTCTGAAAGAACTTTATCAGATATTCAAGGTGGAGGAGATGAAGGAGATAATGATGATGATGATGATCATGATGAAGTTGGGACAGGAATTGAAATATCTCCTTCTGTGTGTTTACCTGTTCAAACAGAAGATGTTGTGGTTAGTAAAAGTGTGACGGAGACCCAGAATGTAAACAGCCAGGAAACCACGCACAATGTTAGCTCTACTGTGAGAGTTGACAATGAAACAACCAGTATCCCACTTGTGATTGCACACCACCCTAGCCTCTCATCTCCTTCTCAACCAGGAGATGTTTCATTTGCTCATGGGGGTATATCACAAATGCTATCTAGGGATCATTCGAATCCTATAGATATTGAAATGAGTACAAAGCTGCCCCAATGTACATTCCGTATTCCACATGTCATAGAGCCGATTGAACATACATCTAGGACACTTGAGTCGGTCACATTCGTTGAGACATGTACAGAAGGACTTAGTGTCCCTTTCAGAACGACTATGGTGTTGGTTGCATCTTATGCACCGTCACTTGAGAGAGTCGAAAGTCCTACCAGAGCTCAATCAATGCCAACTCTGAGTGTAGGCCACACAAAGGTTGTTTTCACAAGTTCCACTGTTGTGTCAACTGGAAGTTACGTGACCCAGGTGTTAGCTCAATACCTTTTGTTACTGAAGATAGACTGGATGATGCAATTCATGGTGTTACACAGCAAATGTTGTCTCAGTTTGAATCCATTATGTCCCAGATGCTGAATATTCAACGATGATTAAAGGGGAAGGGTACAGCAGAGGTTGAAGAAGAAAAAGTAATTTAAAAAACGAGATGAGGGATTTATGTTTCGAGCAATTTGAGCTTATGAATGAACGAATGACTGGTTCAGAAAATACGGTCGTCAATGCTCTTGGATCCCTATAAGAAAGATTCTCAATTCTTGAACAGTGCTGCAACACACAAGCTTCCGGCTCTAAACGCAAACATGAGGGACCATGACTCCGATGTTGCTTTTCATGAGGGGGAGAAAAGGAGGAAGCTTGGTGATTCCGATAAGCAAATGGTTATATATGAAGCTAAATATTCAGATACTAGAGGTTCTGAGGCAGGAGGAGCAAAAGCAGAGGATCCAACTGCTGCTCAACGTGAAATGGAATTGATTCTTCATGAAGATGTTTCAAATCCATTAAGTATGCAGTTTGGTATCGATTATTTTGTAGATTATGGGGATTCAGATAAGGAAGAGAATATGTTGTTGATAGAAGGAGTTGAAAGGAAAGTAGTATGCCAGAGACTTATCCAAAATCATTTGAATTTTCTGAAATGTCAATGAGGGCTGAGAGATTGGTGGATGAAGAAGAGCTGGTTGAGGGTATACTAAAAGATGATGAGCTGGTCTCAGAACACACTCCAACGGTTGAAAAGCCTACGGTTAGGGAGTATGATGACAATCTAACTCCTCTGTTCGGTTAAAATCCAGAGAAGAAGAGGCTCATGAAAACAATAACTCAATTCGCCAGGGTAAACAAAAAGTTCATAACTGTCAAAAAAGAAGAATATGAGTTAATTCACTGTTCAGTTTTAGCTGAAGTATCTGAAAAATAGCATGATCTTAGGAGAGCAGTCCAAGATAAGTTTCGGAAAGAGATTGATGAAATTCCAAATCTGCTCAACCAAGAGGAGTTGATTAAGAAGGTTAATAAGAATAAGCGTCTTAGATAGTTTGCTCAACAAAATCCAGATTATATCAAGAAGCGAAACCGCCTTCCATTTTTGGAAGATATCTTAGAAAATAAATTTTTTGCAAGAAACAAGCTCCCCTCTCATTTCAGAGGATAGTTGAACTGAAGAAGATTGAAAAGGATAAGTTTGTCAACATCTTCTATCCTACATTCACCGTGCTCCGTTCTGATAATAAGATCTACAACTTCAGCGAGGCACATTTCTTCTCAGTCTACAATGAAGACATTTAAGATCTGTATGATGAACTATGTAGAAACAAAAGAGAAAAAATTGCAGGTTCGCTCTCAAAGCAATCTTCCACTTCATACACACAAAATGGTGCTGATATCAGTTCAAGATTTGCAAATAGGAGCGGAAAGACGTATGCGAAGAATAAATGTGACTGCGCCTGATAGATTTCTCAAGGACATTAAAAATTTAAAGAATATCAAGTTGTTGTTGGTACACCCTGTGTACGATAGCAGTCTATATTTGTAATAGATAGTCAAATGTAATAGATGAGGCTTTATGAATACAAGTCATGTGTGTTAGTTCATGATTGTGTATGATATCTACATTTGCAAGTTAAGTTCTAGACTGTCAAGTTAAGTTCTAGACTGTGAAGTTAAGTTCTAAAATTAGCAGATAAGTTCTAAGATGTGAAGATAAGTTCTAAGGCTAAAGCCACGAACTTAACTCACCCCAGACGAACTTAGTTGAACTAAGTTCGTAGGGGGGCTTGAAATTAATTAAGTTCATGGGCTTGGACCTGAACGAACTTAAGTGGTATAATTAGAACTTAATCAGGTTTATTTGATAATCTTTGAGTAATCCGTTTTTCAGAGCTTGTGAGTGCACGTGCGAGCTAGAATTGTTTTCAGAGAGTTTTCTAGGAGCAATACACCATGTGGGGTCGTTTCTTACATCGACTAGCATCGTGTTCGACTCTGTGCTCCGTGCGTGATCGACCCGTTAAGCGTCTAAGGAGGATTTTGCACTCGTTGGACGGCGTCGCGTCAAGATCAGATCCGTAGACGTGGTGACCTTACAAGTGGTATCAGAGACTAGTTATTGTTCTTCGTGTTTTGTGGCTCAGCCATAGAACTTATCTTCACATCTTAGAACTTATCTTAACATTCTAGAACTTAACATGTAAATGTAGATATCATACATAATCATAAATTTACGCACATGACTTGTATTCATAAAGCCTCATCTATTACATTTTACTATTTATTACATATCTAGACTGCTATCGTCACACAGGGTGTACCAACAGACTCCCCCTTAACGATAACTTCTAGTATGATATTCATTAGTCTACGAAACTAGGCTTATTTAAAATACTACCTGCATGGAGACCCTGTTCAACACAAACTTTCACAACTCTTTGATATTTCCTGCCTTCAGATTTCCAGCCTTCATGATAGAAAATTGGCTGATGATGAAGCTTCTGCAGGTCATCCCGAGATAGGTTTATGAGATGCAAGAGATCATATACCTTCAAAATTACTTTTTCATCTTGATTTTCCATTACTTCCTTAAAACTTTTGATGATCATTCATCTTCTTTGTAACCTACAGATAAAAAATGAAATAACAATTAATTATAGATAATCAAAGGTTATGAAACGGTAACGACATTAAACAAAAAAAGCAACAATTTAAATGAGACATAATATTTAAATATAAAAGAAGATAAGTTAAAAATGAAATTTAAAAGTGTGTGTGTGTGTGTGTGTGTATATATATATATATATATATATATATATATATATATATATATATATATATATATATATATATATATATATATATATATATATATATATATAACGAAAATTAATAAAATGCTTACTATTGTTATTTAATAAATTTTTTTATTAAAATTAAATTAAATAAATAATACTCATATTTATTGCTTGAAACTCAACTTATATATAATAGGACTCAACATTTATAGAAAAAACTAACTAAATATAACAATATATATTACTTGTTAACAATTTAAAGTTAAATTAACTCATTAGTTTTCTCATTTATTAAAAATTAAAACTAAAATAATCCATTAATTTTCTTATTCATTACATGAGATTTGTTATCACATTTATTAAATGGAGGACTCAACTTTCTGAGAAGCCTTGGGCGTCTGATGAAGTGGATGGTGATGGAGTCGTAGCAGTAGCTGTGGATGATGACGGAATGACGGTTGAGGTTGATGGAGCGGCTGTTGATGTTGATGGAGCGGCGGTTGAAGTTGATGGAGCTTCTTGAGCTAGATGTTGTTGCTTGGCTCTTTGTTGCCTTGTCACCAACGCCTCTTCTTCTAAAACAAAATCTTCGTCTCCTTCATCTTCATCGCGAAGACTGAACGCAGGACGATGAACCTTCTGACGGCATACAACAAGCCTAGTTCCATGTGTTTCAAATGCTGTGGATGGATTTGCAGCTTCCCTTAAGTCGCCTTCAGAATCTGAATCTGAGTCTTAATCAGAGGCAGACTCCACATTCCCTTCTGTTGCTTCCGGCTGATAATAATCTATGTCTTTAAAAATGTCATCCATAGCGTTAGGCGGTTCCAGGATATCATTTATTAGCTCCTTAGTATTATTTTACTGAGCTGCTGTTCCTTGTGCAAAAATCTCCTCTAGAGTTTGTTGAATAGGATCAGCCTGAGGTTCCGATGTAGAAGCCTCAACTGCCGCTGTCGTTGCTTGTGGAGGAGGAATGACCTGAGCAACCGGTGCTTGTTGAGCGGGTGCTTGCTGTTGTAGTTCATCAACTTCCTAGTCTTCGTCATCTGGTGCCCGAAACTGCGGATCTATGATAGCTCCAAATAGAGGTGTCACTTAAGGCAGACACACAATGATTATGACTTTTTGGTATTTGCAAATTATCTTTAAAAGGCAATCGTCAGACACAATTCTGTATTTACATACAACAGAGTGTCTTAGAGTCCTTCTTATGTTAGCAAGACAGCGGTGACAGGTCTGTACTCACGTACAACAAAGCGACATATCTTGCTAGTTTAAGTTAAAACAGCGGTGACAACTAACTTGTTTTCTTTCGTGTGTAGGAGTTAACTACAAGTCTTAACAACAAATGATTCGTTGATAGTGGTTGCTCTCGTCACATGACTGGGGAAAGGAGTCCACTGATGGACTTCAAGAGTGGGAACAAAGGGTTTGTATCATTTGCTGGGAATAAAGGAGGAAATATCACTGGCACAGGAGTAGTCACTAATGGAACGATCACTCTTGATCAAGTGTACCATGTATATAAACTTGATCACAATCTCATTAGTGTCTCTCAGATCTGTGATAAGAATAATTCAGTCATCTTTACTGAAAAACAAGCGTTGGTGCTAAATCCGGGATTCAAGATACCTGAAGAGTGGATTATGATGAGAGCCCCAAGGGTGAATGATCTGTACATGATGGACATGAATGTAGCAGATTCATCGATGGGAACTTTCTGTCTATTATCAAAAGCTTCAGAGTCAGAATCTTTGATGTGCCACATACGAATGGCACACTTGCACTTAAGGAAGATGAATTTCATCACGAAAAATGGCCTTATGCAAGGTGTTTCATTGAAGGGTTTTCAGTTTGAAGACAAGTGTCTACCGTGCAAGAAAAGAAAACAACATAAGAAGTCACACAAGTCAAAGACTCAAAACTCAATCGCTTCCACCTTCGATTTGCTGCATATGGATCTCTTCGGTCCAATCACCAAAAGGAGTATAGGTGGTAGTTAGTACTGTTTAGTTATTACTGATGATTACTCACGTTTCTCTTGGGTTTTATTTCTAGGTACAAAGGACGAGATAGCAGGCACGTTGATTGGGTTCTTAGACCAAGTCGAGAACTCATATGGGAAAAGCGTAAAACGTATCAGGATTGATAACGAAACAGAGTTTAAGAATGCCGTAATTGGTGTATATTGTCTAACTAAAGGCATAGTGCATCAATTTAGTGCACCTTATGAACCACAACAAAATGGGGTGGCGGAACGTAAGAACATGACTTTGATTGAGGCAGCAATGACCATGCTCTCGGATTCAAAGCTTCCTACCATGTTTTGGGGGGAGGCAGTGAATACCGCTCGTCATGTATTAAACAGAGTCCATACTGTCAAATCACTGAACCAAACCTGTTATGAAGTTCTGAATAAAAGGCCACCAAATTTAACTGGCTTTGAACCGTTTGGGGTGCCATGTACTCTATTAAAAACAAAACATCAACCTAAGTTTGGTGAAATGGCTGACGAAGGATACTTCCTAGGTTATGTCCCAAATTCACCAAACAAGAGGGTTTTTAATAAAGCTACTAGTATGGTTGAAATTGTGTTCAACATTAATGTAACAAGTTATTCACATGAACCCCAAAATGGTCCAGAATGGTTATTTGATTATGACTCAGTGTTTGAATCATTTAACATTCCGTTTAGTGGATATGCGAGAACTGTGTAAAACGACTTCTCGTCTTTAAATCTTAACGATGACGGAAGAGCTTTTCCAAATTCAAGCATTCCAACAACATCTGAGAATATAACAACAGAAGATGGGTCTCCAGCAAACAACGAACCTGAGTTGCCTACGGATGAGAATCAGACAAATAATTCAGCCTCAAAAGACAGCGATCTTGAGGAGGAAGTTGTTCCATCTGAAGTCATACCCCAATTAGGTGAAATAGTATCAAATTTGGGAGATAATCTTCAAGTTGATGCAATTGAGACATCGAGGATAAACTAGGATCATCCAATAGAGGACATAAATGGGAATCCGAATGCTGGTGTGAGAACTAGGAGTAGTGTGAATAGTAACAACGTGTGGTTATCGATGATTAATGACTCTGAGGCATTTCACACATGTCTATACTCGTGTGTTATTTCTCAAGTTGAGCCAAAGAATGTGCAAATGTCTCTAAAGGGTAATTCTTGGGTTGAAGCTATGCAAGAGGAACTTTCACAGTTCAGAATGCTTGAAGTGTGGGAGTTAGTGTCTTTTCCTAAAGGAGAAGTTGCTATAGGGACTAAATGGGTCTTTAAGTGAAAACGAGACGATCGGGGCATAGTTACTCCTAACAAGGCTAGACTCATGGTTAAAAGGTTCAACCAGGAAGAAGAGATAGACTATAATGAAGTGTTAGCACCATTGGCGAGGCTTGAGGCTATTCGATTGTTTCTGGCATTCGCGTCCCTGAAAGGGTTCAAAGTATATCAACTAGACGTCAAGAGTGCCTTCTTGTACGGAAAGGTGAAGGAGTTGGTGTGTGTCAAGCAACCGCCAGGGTTACTAATCCCAAGTATCCTGACAGAGTATATCGACTTGATAAGGCTCTGTATGGATTACAACAGGCACCTAGGGCATGGTACAAGACACTGTCTACTCACCTCTTAGACAATGGGTTTGAGAGAAGGAGAATAGATAGTACATTATTCGTTAAAAGGAAAGGTGAAGACTTTATACTGGTACAAGTTTACGTGGACGATATCATCTTTGGGTCGTCTAATGAACAAATGTGCAAGGATTTTGAGAAGGTCATGAAGTCTAAGTTTGAGATCAGTGCGATGGGAGAGCTGAACTTCTTTCTCGGTTTACAAGTTGAACAACGAAATGAGGAAATGTTTATTCATCAGACCAAGTATGTCAAATTCAGTACTCCGATAAAAGCTTATGGCACACTTCAGGATGGAAGGAACAAAGCTTACGGCACACTTCAGTACTCCGATAAAAGTCAATCACAATCTCGGACCAGGTACAGATAGTGATACTGATGTGGATCTGACTCTATATCGGGCCATGATCGGGTCACTCATGTGTTTAATTGCTTCTCGACCTGATATAATATTTGCTGTTTGTATTTGTGCCAAATTTCAAGCTAACCCAAAGGAGATGCACATGAAAGCTGTGAAGCGGAATCTGAGATACTTGAAGTCGAAACCGAAGCTGGGACTTTGGTATCACGCTAATGGAGATCTAGAATTGGAAGCTTACACGGATTCGGATTACGGAGGGTGTCTCTTGAAACAGACTTCAGTAGCCGTATCAACGTGCGAGGCCGAGTATGTAGCTGCTGGTAGTTGCTGTTCACAGGTTCTGTGGATTCAAAAACAATTGCGGAATTACGGTTTGACTTATACTCATACTCTCATTAGGATAGATAATCACTCCACAATTGCCATAACAAATAATCAAGTTAAGCACAGTAAGACTAAGCACATAGACATAAGACATCACTTTATTCGTGACTGTGCTGAGAAAAACTTATTAAATTGGTAAAAGTTCCAATGGAAGACAACAATGAGAATCTTTTCACAAAAGCATTTGATAGATCACATTTGAGTTGTTAGTCCAACTTAATGGAATGCGAAATCCGGAGTAGCCTGACCTCAGTAGATTTTTCTTTCTTTTTAAAATTTTTATATTAGTTTATCTTACTAGTTGCTTTACGTAAAAGTGAAATACAAAAGAAAAAAGAGAGAAAACCATAAAAACTTGAAAAAAAGAGAATATTGGAAAATGAGAGAAGTCTTAGAGTCTAGGTTCAAAGTGACAATATTTAGCACAGTCTAACAAACTCTAAGTGTTAAACTTTCACACATAATGCACTATAAACTCTAAGTGATATACATGTTCATGTCTGATATGTTGGTAGGCATAATACATGTAGGATTTTCTAAAAGCTAATAAAATAATCAAGAAAATGTCATATGTGTAACTAACTTAGATGTACGACCAAAAGGTCTTAATTTCTATGTTAGAGACATACAGACAATGTATATGAATGATGTATGCAAATTAATCTGGGGGATGTATAGCTTCAACAAAATACATCTTAAACAAATAAAAAGTTTTGTAACGTAAATGAAGTCAAAACAAGTCGCTTTGTTGTATGTGAGTATACACCTGTCACCGCTGTTTTGACTTAAACTAGCAAGATATGTCGCTTTGTTGTACGTGAGTACAGAGCTGTCACCGCTGTCTTGCTAACATAGGAAGGACTCTAAGACAAACTAAGACACTTTGTTGTATGTAAATACAGAACTGTGTCCGACGTTTGCCTTTTAAAGATAATTTGCATATACCAAAAAGTCATAATCATTGTGTATTTGCGTTGATCATAGAAGTATGTCTAAGTAGGGGACACATAAGGTAGTTTCTTGATAAATAAAAAGCCAAAGGAAAATCCTAAGTGTTGAGTGTTTAAATGGACAAACATACCGACAATCGACTTGGAGTGTATGTTACGACAAACAACCATAGGAATAAAAAATTCCTAAGTGTGGAAGTGCAATACTGAAAGTGTGTTGACATCGCTATCTGATTGAACCTTCTAGGACACTCTCACAAAAATATTTAGTGTGTTCCTATCTTAAATTTCTACAATTTAATTTAATTTAATTTTACTTTATTTTATTATATTTTAGTTCATTTTTATTTTGTTTTAAGTTTTAAATAAATAGGATCGAGGTCATTTACTAGGATGCATTTTTAATTTGGATAAACAAATTTGAGTGATAATATAATTGCTTAGTGTGAAATGGTTTCGTAAAGTTGAAAAAGTTTCGAAAAGTTGAAAAAGTTTCGAAAAGTTGAAATTTTTTCAAAGATTTTCAAATTTTCCATTTAAGTTCGAATCTACCCTAAGTTTGAAATATCAAACGAACTTAAGTTCATTCGAACTTAATGAGGATAAGTTCGAAGCACAGTGATGATATAAATAGGTCAATAGTGTTCATTCAATGCACCTACTCTCGAATTTATACTCCTCACGAACTTATTTGGCGATCTCGAACTTATTCAGTGATTTCTCGAACTTATCGTTATTTCGAAATTGTGAACTGTTCCTCGACACGCTCCTCCACGAACTTGTCAGACCTTCGAATTTGATTGTTCTCGAATTTGTCAGGGATTCGAAGTTGTGTTGGTTTGCACTTGTCAGATCTCGAACTTGGTTTTAGGGTTTCTCGAACTTGATATGGCTCCAACTTGTCAGTCGAGTTTGACAGATTCGAACTTGTCAAAAACATTAGGGTTTCTCGAACTTGCAGACTTTCGAACTTGTTGAATTTCGAACTTAACACTCAAAGGAATTTAACTTTTAAAACACTTTTTAAACCTAATGTAAGGTCTAAACTCTACGGATCTATCTTGACGCGACACCTTCCAACGAGTGCGGAATCCTCGTTAGTGGCTTGACGGTAACACCACGCACACCGAAACACGGAGACTACCACGGTGATAGACGAACAACTTAGAACGCCCCAACACAATGATTCTCTCCTCACGAAACTCTCTGATTGCAATCAAGTTCGAGATCACCTTCTGCTAATCCTCTGACAAATTCTGCAAAAGTCTAATAATTAATCGAATTAACCCTTAATTATAATGACAGATTCGAGTTTTTCTAGGACAAATTCGAATCTGGGCCAAGGCCTTATTCGAATTTGTCCTCCTAGACAAATTCGAATCTATACCTAAAGTCGAACCTCATCGTTCAAACTTATGTTTTATCTTATGTTTGAATTTATCTTTGAACTTTATGTTTGAACTTCTTGTAATACATTACACCAAGTTCAAACATACAAACAATCAATATCAAACACACATAATCAAACATATATCAAACACTTTAATAATATCTAATATCAAGTAAACAGACTTACACAAAATGCTATCTAAACTTAGACTGCTATCGTCACACAGGATGTACTAATAGACTCCCCCTTGACGATAGCTTCTAACTTTTTACATTTTGTCTAATTACTTGAACCATACAGACGACTACCTGCATATAAACCTATATCTATACATACTCTAACTTTCTTCTGAATTTCCTAGATTCAGATCTCCATCCTTCGTGAAAGAACATAGGCTGATCGTGTAGCTTCTTTAGGTCATCCTTGGATAGGTTTATTAGATGTAATGGATCATACACTCGCAAAATAACTTTGTCTTCTGTGTCTTTCATAACAGCTTCTGCAGTATCGTTATCTACATACCACCACCTCATGTTACTTAGAACATCTTGTGGCATCGACTTCATTGGCACCTTTTTTAAACACTTTACAGGCTTATACACCATTCTAGCCCATGGCCTTCCTGTATGTGGATCTATCCTTGATTCATCTTCTACTCTCTTTCCCGTCCTTGGCTTGACTCTTTCAAACTTTCCGGATCGGCCCTCCTTTCTGATTATCTTGGCTATAACCTCAGCATAAGGATCCTCACCGATATTGATTAACTCTTTCTGTAAGGTCTTGACTCTACAGATCTATCTCGATGCGACACCTGCCAACGAGTGTGGAATCCTCGTTAGCGGCTTGACGGTAAGACCACACACACCGAAACACGTAGACTACCACGGTGAAAGACGAACGACTTAGAACGTCCCTACACGATGATTCCTCCGAAACAACTCTCTAGAAAATTACAAGTTCGAGATCGCCTTTGCTAATCACTCTGATCGATTCTGCAAAAGTCTGATAATTAATCGAATTAACCCTTAATTATACTGACAGATTCGAGTTTTTCTGGGACAAATTCGAATCAGGCTTAAGGCCCATTCGAATTTGTCCTCCATGACAAATTCGAATACCTCAAATTCGAACCTCACATATCAAACTTATATTTGAACTTATGTTTTAACTTATGTTTGAATTTATCTTTGAACTTTATGTTTGAACTTCTTGTAATACATTACACCAAGTTCAAACATACAAACAACCAATATCAAACACACATAACCACATATATCCAACACTAGTCAATATTCAATACCAAGTTACTTGACTTATACAAAATGCTATCAAAACTTATATTGCTATCGTCACACAGAGTGTACTAACAGACTCCCCCTTGACGATAGCTTCTAACTATTTACATTTTGACTAAGTACTTGGACCATACAGACTACTTCCTGCATATAGACCTATATCTATACATATTCTCACTATCTTCTGGAACATCCTGGCTTCAGATCTCCATCCTTCGTGAAAGAAGATAGGCTGATCATGTAGCTTCTTCAGGTCGTCCTTAGATAGGTTGATCAGGTGTAGCGGATCATATACTCTCAAAATCGTCTTCTCTTCTTGATTCTCCATTACGGCTTCTGCTGTTTCGTTGTCTATGTACCACCACTTCATGTTTGCAAGAACATCCTGTGGCATAGACTTCAACGGAACTTTCTTCAAGCATCGGACTGGCTTGTACACCATCCATGCCCACGGTTTTCCCGTATGAGGATCTATTCTCGACTCGTCCTCGACTCTCTTTTCGGTCCTCGGGTTGAGCCTTTCAAATTTACCTGACCGACCCTCTTTTCTGATAATCTTCGCAATCACTTCAGCATACGGGTCGTCACCAATATTAATTAGCTCTTTCAACGCCAACTCCTTTACTTCAACCTTCGGCAATGTATTAAAAACTCTGAGCGTCCGCCTTAGGTATTGAAGTCCATCTCTCCTTTTCAATATGAATAGCTGCAATTATCTGTCAAAGGACCAGCTTATAATTCCACCAGATAGATTTTCGGAGCCTGGAACTCTCATTCTTCTCTTCATCTTCGGCTTTGTCTTCTTTTCTTCCTTCCGGAACCATAGATTCAACAATTCTGCCTTAGATGGCTCTTTCTCAGCTTCTTCAAGTTCTGAATCTTCTACCGAGGCTAGTTTGATCTCATCAATATCAATCACATTGTAATTGTCTTGGACATATAGCTCCGTGATAGGCTGTGAGTTTACAATCACTTCATCAACATTGTCGTTTTCATGCTCTATCACTTCATCGTCTGATCTCCAATCAACTATATCCTCCGGCACGAACTCTCCTTCCTCCAACTCTTCAATCTCAACCTCAAAATCAAATTCAATCACTTCTTCCTCAATATACATCAGAGCGTCTATCATCTCGCTCTCAAAAGTCTTTGAGGGACTAGCTTCACCTCCTTCAGCTCCAGACTGACTCGGCTCCCCCTAAACTTCAGCGTGTTGAGCAGAAGAAAAATCTACTGGCTCACTGTCCTTTTGTGCATCGGGATCATTGCCTTCGTGATCTTCCCTTCTCAACTCTTTAGTTTCTCTGCAACTAGTCTCCCCCTGAGGCCTTTAGATTTTTCATTAATTTCTCAATGAGGGACCTCATAGTTCGGAGCTCTGCAGCCTGATCGGCGACGAATGTCTTCAATTCAAGATTTTCTTTATCAATATTTGCGTTATGCGCTTGAAGCTCGCCGACAGCTTTAGTAAGTTGGAAGATTTGGACTTGCTGGAAATCCACTTTGCTTCTGAGCTCAGAAAACCTTTGGTTGTCTGTGAAGGTGATGAAGTGGATGGAATGGATGTGATAGGTGACGGGATGATTGGTGGTGGAATTGATGGTTAAATGGGTGGTGGTGGAATAGATGGTTGAGCGGATGGCTGAGCAGATGGAATTTCAGGCTCATAAGCAGAAGCAGACGAAGCTCCCTGCATATATCTATGCCTTTTGGCCCTTTGCCTAGGTACCAACGGAGCTGTATCTTCAATCTCGAAATCAGAGTCATCTTCATCCGAATCTCTAGATGCTCTCCTCTTTTCTGCCCCTTGGTCAATAACCACTATTCTGGATCCATATGTGCCTATTCGGACACCCGGATCTTCCATTTCTTCTCTTGGTGCCTCAACCTCGATCTCCTCAACTTCCTCTGAAGACGACTCAGAGGTGGTCATTGCCTAACCTTCTTCCTCTGGCTGATAATCATCAATATCTCTCATAAGGTCGTCAAGACTAGCTGGAGGCTCCAGAATATCACCAATAAGCTCAGTAGTAATTTCTTCTTGGGCCTGAGTGCCTTGAGCCCAAATTTCTTCCAAACTCTCCACCCGTGGATCAATTACGGGTGCTACAACTGAAGGACCCACAACATCCGTTGAAGGACCTGCTTCCACTGACTCCTGCACCCTACTTGTTGAAGGCCTTGAAGCCTGAGTCTGTCTAACTTGAGCTCTCTGCCTCCTTCTTGGTTGTTGTGGAGGCCTTCGCTGTTGTTGCTGCTGCTGTGGCTGTACTTGAACTTCCCCAGCCCAGTTCGCACCTTCTGGGACTTCAAAATCAGGATTTACCACAACACCAAAAAGTGGTGCATCTAGTGGTCTAACCAATTCACCCCTACGGGCATTGTGCGCTTGACAATCTGCAAAAATCCGCTTGTCGATCACAGCAACACTCTGAATTTCTGGTAACTGCGGCAGGTTAGGCAAAAAATGTCTTATCAGCATAATAACAAACCTCGGATACATAAGAAATATTTCTCTTGCTGGAGCTGTTATTTGGTGAATAAACTCCGCAAAGAACATTTCGGAGTAACTAAACTGCTTGTTATAGACCAATGCTATCATTGCCGATTGCATCTTCGACACGATATAGTCAAATCCGGTTTTCTTTGGAGCAAAGCACACCATGAAGACATGTGCTAGATACCTCCATTGCCCTATTAAACCACTCTTCATGTACGATGCCTTAGCTACATCAAGGCCATACCCCATCCTCAAGAATGCTGCTTGCCTTACTTCCAACGGGAAGTCAATAGGCCCAGCTTCCTGCTCGGCTGATCCCAGCTACAAACCCTGCGCAACATATCGGCGGAGAACACAAGGGGCTGCCCGTCTATGCTAGTCCTCAATACTGTCGGAGTTACTGTACAGTCAACTTGTAGATGATCCCAAAATTGCCTAATGTAAGGCAGTACGATCTGTACATTGTGAGAAAGGGCATACGACACCCTTGAATTAGCCAAAAAGTCCACCATCTGGCGAAATGCCTGAGTTTCAGGAAGCTCACGATCTGGTGACACGACCATATTATGCTTTTGAATAAAAGCTCTATCTCCCATATCTACACATTAAAGTTTAAAATATATTAGAAGGGACAAAATAAAAATAAACTTGTTTAAATTCAAATTTGTTTTATTTTGAACTGATGTAAGTTCAAAATCCAACACATATGAATTTCTACAAGTTTGACTTAAAAAGTAGTCAAACATTTCGATTTTAATGGCAAATTCGAATAACATGTTCGAAATTGACCTTAATTCGAGTTTAATGACATGTTCGAATTTAGGGACAAATTCGAAGCATATGAACAAACTCGAATGTCGGCGCGCACTTTCAACACAAAAATCAAAGATTTAAACCAATTTAGACTTAGAAAATCACATTCATTAGTCCTAATAGGTTCTAATTGAAGATATTTGCCACTTATTTGAAGTTTCACCGGTTCAAACTTTGTGGTTTTGAATCATAAAGTTCAAAACCCTTAGGTGGCGTTTGGTTTGTAGGATTTTAACAACTTATTTAGGATTCAGATTTAGAAATCCTTGTATGTCATGTTTGGATAAAAACTAAAATGAAAGGATTTAGCTTCATTTAGGATTTCACATTCCACACTTCTCCTCATTTCACAATGCACTCACCCCCCTAATAATTTTAAAATCCTATCATTTTAGAATTCATCATTTTAAAATCATGCAATCCAAACGGCACCTTGGAACCTCAAAATAGGTCGATTTTTGCACAAATTGATTCTAAGACTTCCTAAATCTTGTATAATAGTGATGTTTATACCTAGATTTGGCTATAGTATCGAACACAAGGTACAAAAATTCGATGAATAGGTGAAAACTCGAATACGATAAACTCGAAGAACTAAACTCGAAATCGCTCTAGATAAACTCGAAGGGTTAAATTCGAAAATAGGTGAATAATGAATGTTCACTGTTGACCTATATATACTAACCACCTTCGAATTTGTCTCCAAATTCGAATTTACTGCCAAATTCGAATGTAACATTCGACTTTGTCTTTAATTCGAATTTAACTGAAAATTTTGAAAATCTTTGAATTAAATTCAACTTTCTCAACTTTTCCAACTGTTTCGTGTAACGGAACAAACTATGCAAAATTTATTTACACTAAGCACAAGATTTTCACGCAATGTTTATTTATTCAACTAAGAATGCATCCTCAGTAACTTTGACCTTTTTCCTAAATAAAACAAAACAAAATAAAATGAAAAGAAATAAAATAAAATAAAATAAAGTAACAAAATTCAAACTTAAACTAATCTTACGATACTTTTAATTTTACAACCTATACCTAACACTAACAGAATTTCTGGTGAGAAAGTCAAAGACAGGTTCAATCAGATAGCGGTGTCAAATACGCACTTTTCAGTATTTTACTTTCACACTTAGGAATTTTTTGATTCCTTTGATTGTTTGTCGTGACACACATTTCTAGACAATTGTTGGTATTATTTTCCCTTTAAACCACTTTGGAATATCCCTTGGCCTTTTTATTTATCAAGAAATTACCTTACATGACTCATATTTAGACATACTTTTATGATCAAGGCATACACACAATGATTATAACTTTTCGGTATTGCAAACTTTTTTTAAAAGGCAAACGTCGGACACAGTTCTGTATTTACATACAACAGAGTGTCTTAGTTTTTCTTAAAGTTTATTTTAAAGCTAGCAAGACAGTGGTGACAGGTCTGTAGCGACGTACAACAAAGCGACTTATCTTGCTAACTCGAATCAAACCAGAGGCAACAGGTCTGTACTTACGTACAACAGAGTTACTTGTTTTGACTCTCAACTCAGTATCATGATTTTTCTATTCTTTTCTTTTCTTTAAGATGTATCTGATGTTGCTATACATCCCCCAGAAAGTTTGCATACCTCATTTAGAATCAATGTCTGTATGTCTCTAACATAAAAATTAAGACCATTTGGTCATACATCTAAGTTAGTGACACGTTTGACTTTTTCCTGAATATTTTATTAGCCATGAGACTCCCTTTGTGTATTATGCCTATCAACATATCAAACTAGATAATGTATAACACTTAGAATTTTAGGTGCATTATGTGTGAAAGCTTAACACTTAGAGATTGTAAAGACTGTGCTAATTTTCGTCACTTTGAACCTATGTATCTAAGACTTAACTCATTTTCTGATATTCTCTTTTTTTGAACTTTTTATGGTTTTCTCTCTTTTATTTTTGTTGTTCAAAAATAAGAGTAAGAAAATAAAATAACCTACTAACTTACTATAAAAAGAAAATCTCCTACGCTACTAAACTTACTATAAAAAGAAAGAAATTCTACTGCTATTTTATTAGCTACTAAGTTAGGGGGAGATTGTTGGGAAATAGTTTAAGTATGTTCAAGCTGTTAGTTAGACTTCTCAAACTGTTAGTAGAGTTTATATGTAAATCCAAAGTTCATGCTGCTAGTTGAAGAAACTCGAGCTGCCAGTGTAAAACTTCAAGCTGCCAGAGCAAATCAACTCGAGCTGCTCTGTTCAAGCTGTCAAATGATTCAAGCTGCTCAACAGTTTCATAAACAGAAAGTGCTGATTTTCAGGAAAAGATATATATTCAAAGATTCCAGCATATCTACTATCAGAGAAGTCATAGTTCGTCAAGGAAACATATCAAGAAGCAATATAAATACATAGAATAGGTCTTTCTATTGTATAGGAGTTTTCTGCATATTTGAGTCTGTAATTGCTTTGTTGATTAAGTTTTCATAAGCCTCTAAGGTTGTAAAACCCTAAGAACAGTCTGTGTTCTTCGTCTAATCTAACAGATTAGAGGTGATTGTAATCATTGAATTCAGCAATACAAGCAGTCTTGATTATTTATTGTGTTTATCTGCTATTTATTCTGAAAGCTTTTGTTAAAATAATTAAGTGTTATTCCGCAAACTTCTTAATTAAACTTTGATTCAAAGCAAGATTATTGATTTATACTCTAATAAATTCAAATCAGTTAGTCTTGGTTATTTAGTTTTAGATCCTGACAAGTGGTATCAGAGACACAGGTCGTTCTTTGTTTTTCAAAGTCGAAAACTTTCTTTTAAATTTTTAATCTTTTTGCAATGGAATTTGAAAATAGCAGCAGTGGATCTGGGCAAGGACTCAAAGTGCCTATGCTCAAGCCCACTGAGTTTGAGATGTGGAAACTCAGGATTCAACAGCATATCCAATTCATTGATTATGCCATATTGGAAGCTGTTGAATTTCCTCCTGTAGTTGATCCAGAACTTGATGATGAAGGAAAACCAGTCAAAACTCCTCCAAAAACTGAACTTGAAAGGAAGGCTAGAATGAATGAAGTGAAAGCACTTACACTTTTACAAATAGCCATTCCTAATGCTTATCAACATCAGTTCAAAAAGTTTTATACTGCTCATTCTCTTTAGAATGCCTTAGAGAAAAGATTTGCTGGTAATGCCAGTACCAAAAGAAATCAAAAGGATCTCTTGAAACAGCAGTATGAGAACTTTTCTGGTGGCAAGAATGAAAACGTTACTCAAATTTTTGACAGGTTCAACAAACTGATAAGTGAACTGGAAAGTGCAAAAGTCAATCTGGATCAAGATGAAGTCAACAGAAAGTTTCTCAGATCTCTTGGAGAAGAATGGACCGTCTATGCTGCACAATGGAGAACAAAAGACACTCTTGATGAGATAGAACTGGATGATCTGTATAACAGTCTAAGAGTGTTTGAGACTGAGATTGATGCTAAAAAGAAATCCTTTTCTTATAGTCACAATACTGCTCTTCTGTCTTCTGAAAAATCTAATAACTGTGATTCTTTTTCAGGTGGTGATGGCAGCTCTGCTGAAACTCACTATGAGGCTTTTGTTGCCAATGATGGACTATTTGCTCTAAATGTTGAAGACTTGGAACAAATTCATCCAGATGATCTTGAAGAGATGGATTTAAAGTGGCAACATGCAATGCTGACCATGAGGGCCAAAAGATTTCTTAAAAGAACTGGAAGGACCAACTTTCAAGCCAGAACAGAAGGCAAACCAGCTTTTGATAAATCAAAAGTTGAATGCTATAAATGTCATAAGCTTGGTCACTTTGCCAGAGAATGTAGATCTCAAGGTCAACAGCCATCAAGGACTTCACAGCCCAATCAGACATCATCATCAACAGCACTTGTCTCCCAAGTAGACAATGTGTTTGACTGGAGTGATCAGACAGAGGAAGAATTTCAAAATCAAGCTCTAATGGCAGAAACATCAAATGTCTCCTCCACTGAACTACCATCTGAGGTAAATTCTAAACTCTGCTCTCAATCATGCAAAAATATGGTTAAAAAGTACAGAGATCATAATGAGAGCATGTGCAAAACTCTAGCTAAGATGGAAGAAAGGAGATATGAATACATGCAAGCCATAGAAGATCTTGAAAAACACATCAATGACTATAAGGATAATGAGATTCAAATGGGACATGATAGAACATATCATGCGTGGGAGAAAAAGGAACTAAATAAGAAAATAGAATCCCTAAATAAAAAGGTAGAAGAGACTGAACAGAAGGTGTTAGAGGCTAATAAGAAACTAGAATCTGTTAACATAGATCTAGGTAACTTCAAGTTGGCAAATCAAAAGCTGGAACACCTAATGGAAGTCCAATTTAAAGATAGGGTAAAATCTCAGGTTAATCCCAAAGAAGGCATAGGATACAGGGCTACTCCACCTCCATACAACAATAAGTACATTCATCCAATGAGTGAAGTTGCTGATAGACTAGTCAATGAACCATTAGATGAGTCTATGACTACCGTAGACCCTATCCTTGGTACCAGCTCTGAATCTAAAGAAGATCAGATTCAAAACATAGAGTGTGAGTGCACAACAGCTGAGAAGCCACATAAACAATAAGTGCGCCCATAGAGATCCAAGTCCCCAATAAGAAAGGAAAAGAGAAGATGAATGTTTGCAATGCTGCTCCACAAGTTTCTGTACATTCTAACTGTAATACTGCATCTTCTTCAAAGAATAATAAAAGGGGTAAAAATGTTCCAGTCTGCACATGCCAAAAGCATGGTGTGCAAAAGTTTCCCAAACAACATCAGGTAAGGGGAAATCAGAGGAACAAAAACCAGAAATTGTCAGATAAATCTGGTTCTCCAATTCAAACTGTCAAAAGGTGTTTTCACTGTGGCAGGAAAAATCACTTGGCCAAGGATTGTTTTTATAAACCAGCTGTTGCAAAACAGACTGTGAATCACACAAAATCAAATCCTATTCAGGCAAAGCATTCCAAGGTCAAACCTTCTGCTACAACAGTTCCAAAGAAAATAGTTGATCACAGGCTTTCAAAAGTTAATGAAAAACAGTCCTCACATCAAAAACAAGTTTTGGCAAAGCCTAAATCAAGTTTTAAACAAATCTGGTGTGTCAAGGACAGATCCTCAGATCAAACTGCTGATGCAAAAGATCAGACTGCTAAGCTAAATTCTGAAGCTGTTAGTGCAAAATCTGAAGCTGTTAGCACTAAAACAAAAGATCAGACTGCTAAGCTTCAATCTGGAACTGCTAGTGAATCATCTGAGACTGTTAGAAGAAAAGATGATCAAAATAGTTGGATACCTCATATAATCACTAAATACTCTCCAAAGACTCCATCAGTAGATCTCACGAAATATAAGAAGTCAAAAACAGTATTTAGTTATGTCAATGCACAAGGCCAACCCAAAACCAATTTGGTTTGGGTTTACTCCACTACTGACTAAGCTTAAACTTGTGCAGGGCAACCACAGGTCTCCTCATAGAACAAGATGGCATTTGGACAGTGGATGCTCTAGGCACATGACAGGCAATTCTGAGTGCTTGTCAAATTTCAAAGGTTTTGATGGAGGATTTGTTGCATTTGGAGGCAACTCAAAAAGAGGTAAGGTTACAGGTAAAGGTACTGTGAATGCAGGCAACATGAAATTCCATGATGTTTTGTATGTTAAACAGCTTAAGTACAATTTATTAAGTGTCTCTCAAATCTGTGACAAACAAAACATTGTTCTGTTTACAGATTCTGAGTGCATTGTCCTTTCAAAAGATTTCAAAATTCCTGAAAATCTTGTTTTACTAAGAACACCAAGAAAGGACAATGTTTACTGTTTGGACACAGATCTGTTATCTAGATCAAATACTTTAAGCTGTTTGATATCCAAAGCATCATCCAATGAGTCTGCTCTTTGGCATAGAAGGATGTGTCACATGAACTTCAAGACCATGAATGTTTTAGTCAAAAAGAATCTGGTAAGAGGCTTACCACAAAAGGAGTTCATATGTGATGATCATTGTGTAGCATGTCTTAAAGGCAAGCAACACAAAACCTCTCATAAGGCCAAAGAAGTAAATTCAATCTCATCTGTTCTTCAGCTGCTTCATATGGATCTATTTGGTCCAACATCTGTTTTGAGCTTGAATAAAAGGGCTTACTGTTTAGTTATTGTTGATGATTTCACCAGATTTACCTGGGTCTACTTTCTTAGGTCCAAAGATGAAACTGCTGAGCTAGTTAAGTCTTTTATCCTTAAGATAGAAAACCAATCCAACTCAAAAGTTAAGATGATAAGATCAGACAATGGAACTGAATTTAAAAATCACATTCTAAACAGTTTCTGTGAGTCCAAAGGCATTGTTAGACAATATAGTGCATCAAGAACACCACAGCAAAATGGTGTAGCTGAAAGAAAGAACAGAACATTATTTGAGGCTGCTAGAACAATGTTAGCTGATTCAAATCTGCCAATGACTTTCTGGGCAGAAGCTGTTAACACAGCCTGTTATGTTCTAAATAGGGTTCAGGTTGTCCAATCACAAGGGAAAACTCCCTATGAGTTATTCCATAACAGATGTCCCTTAATAGCTTTCTTCAAGCCTTTTGGATGCCCATGTACTATTCTTCATACTAAGACTCACTTAGGGAAGTTTGAAAGTAAGGCTGAAGAAGGATTCTTTGTAGGATACTCAAATCAAAGCAAAGCCTATAGAGTATATAACAGTGTGTCTAAAACCATTGAAGAAAGTGCCAATGTTGAATTTAATGAAACTACTGCAAATATCAAAGGCACTGGTCCTGATTGGTTGTTTGACTTGGATACACTAACAAATTCTCTGAGCTTTGTTGAGTATACTGCAGAAGCTGATGCATACAGGATTGAAGCTGTCAACACAAATTCTCATGCTGCCAATACAAATTCTCAAGCTGTTGGCACAAAGTTTCAGACTGCTGCAGATTCAACAAGTTGGGATGATTACACCACTATACCACTTCTGTCATGTGACCCTCCAGGGGTTTTAAATGCTCAACATGATCCAAATCCAGACACTGAAGTGCCACTCCCAAGTCCTGAGAGAACAGTTCCAACTCAAAGGGAAACAGTCCCAGATTCAAGTCAATCTGTTCCAGAAACTGAATCATTCACTGGTCCTGATGGAGATGATACAAATCTTGGATCCTCTTTTCAGACAGAAAGAGAGCCTACACTAAGAATTCACAAGTATCATCCTCTCAATCAAATACTGGGTGATCCAAGCACTCCTGTACAAACAAGGAAAATGGTTCAAAATGAGACTGCTGCTGCTGAACAAGCAGTTCCTGAATTCAGTCTAGCTGCCTTTGAGAATGCCTGTTTCATGTCTCAACTAGAACCTAAAAAGGCATCAGAAGCATTAAAAGATTCATCCTGGATTGAGGCTATGCAAGAGGAGCTTCTACAGTTCAAGATTCAGAATGTATGGACTCTGGTGGATCTTCCTAAAGGTAAGAGAGTAATTGGTACAAGATGGGTATTCAGAAATAAGAAAGATGAGAGAGGGATAGTCATCAAGAATAAAGCAAGGCTTGTAGCACAAGGGTACACTCAAGAAGAAGGCATAAATTATGATGATGTATTTGCTCCAGTAGCAAGAATTGAAGCCATCAGACTATTTTTGGCCTATGCAAGCTTCAAAGGTTTTAAAGTGTATCAAATGGATGTGAAGTCTGCTTTTCTGTATGGAACAATTGAAGAGGAGGTATATGTGTGTCAACCTCCTGGTTTTGAAGACTACAAGTATCCAGCAGGGTTTACAAGCTAGACAAGGCTCTCTATGGTCTCCACCGAGCCCCCAGAGCATGGTATGACACTCTGTCATCCTACCTTCTACAGAATGGATTCAAGAGAGGCACTCTGGACAAAACACTTTTCACTAAGTCTATCAAAGATGAGATTCTACTTGTCCAAATCTATGTTGATGATATTATCTTTGGCTCATCAAATGACTGTCTGTGCAAAGAATTTGAAGCTTTAATGCACAAAAAGTTTCAAATGAGTTCAATGGGAGAACTTACTTTCTTTCTGGGATTACAAGTCAAGCAGAAGCCCACTGGACTCTTCATAAGCCAATCAAAGTATGTGAAAGACATACTGGACAAGTTTGGGTATCAAGACACCAAAGCTGCAAGCACTCCAATGGATCCTCACAAGCAGCTTCATACAGACAAAGATGGCATAGATGTGGATATTCATTTATACAGATCTCTTATAGGTTCACTTATGTATCTAACTTCTTCCAGACCTGATATTATGTTTGCTATCTGTGTGTGTGCTAGGTTTCAATGCTCTCCAAAGGATTCTCACTTGGTTGCTGTTAAGAGAATCTTTAGATATCCTAAAAGCCAACCCCACTTAGGCCTATGGTATCCTAAAGACTCTCCCCTTGTACTAACTGCTTATTCTGACAGTGACTATGGTGGATGCAACATTGACAGAAAATCCACAACTGGTGGATGTCAGTACTTAGGAGCAAGATTGGTCTCGTGGCAATGCAGAAAGCAGACAACTGTGTCCACATCATCCACTGAAGCAGAATATGTGGCAGCTGCAAGCTGCTGCTCCCAGGTAATGTGGATTCAAAATCAGCTAAGAGACTATGGTATTAATTTCTTATCCACTCCTATTTATATTGACAATTCAAGTGCAATTAGCATTGTGCAAAATCCAGTGAAATTCCCAAAAACCAAGCATATAGAAATCATATTTCACTTTATAATGGATTGTAATGAAAAGAAACTAATCCAAGTTACCAAAATACATACTGATGATCAGTTAGCTGATCTATTTACAAAACCTTTTGATGTAGGAAGGTTCACTTTCCTGGTATCAAATATTGGTATGGTAAACATGGATTAATTGGTTTTCATTATTATCTACTTAGTATGCTTATTTAAGGGGGAGTCACTGTTTCATTAAAAAGATACATAATTTTCAACTAACAGCTTGAGTATTTTCTCAAGCTGCTAGTTCATTTTCTCGGACTGTTAGTTATTCACTTGATCTGTCAAAGTGTGCAGGGTATTCAGGTAATTTTAAAATGTGTGTGCGCGGGACCCAACCTTTTCAAAACCTTTAAAGGTCCCAGTTTCGTTCAGTTGTAACTACCAGTTACAAAATTTCTTCCACGGCCTTTCTCTTCCCTCTGAACAATTCACACACACTTCTTTGCAAACCCTAAGCCTTTCGTTTGATCTTCAATGGAGTTTGTTAAGGAACACAACTGTCTTCCCTACTCTCTAAAGCATTCAGACCTTCAACCGTTCCATGCCATGATGGACTTTCTTCGTCACTCCCATATCCATCATGCACTTAATATAAACCCCACCATATACATATCGCATATAGAACAATTCTGGAATCATGCCAGTGTTCAATCCACCAATGGAATTCCTTCTATACTATCCAAGATTGATGGCACTCCCATCACCATTACTGAGGAATCCATTCGGCGTCATTTGCATCTTCAAGATGCCACAGGTATAACAGACCTAACCCTTGATGCTTTACATACTGGTCTTTATGATATAGGCTATAGGGGTCCTGCTGATTCTTTTACTTTCTTAAAAGCCCATTTTTCTCCTAAATGGAAATACCTTGTACATATTATTCAGCAGTGTATGAGCCCCAAAAGAACTGGTTGGTCAGAATTTTCTTCTAATATTGCCACTGCCTTAGTGTGCTTTTCAACAGGCCAACGGTTCAATTTTTCTAACATGATTTTTCAGGGGATGTTAACGCATCATTCCCTAAAGAGTGGGAAATTTTTGATGTATCCCAGATTTTTGGCTGAAATCATTGCACACACTTGCACCACTTCTCATTCACATAAGAGGATACATGTTTCCCACAGGCACTCACTATCTTCTATAAAGAGACTTTTGAAACAAAGTGCGAATTTTTTGAGCGTTGATGTTCCATTGCCTTCTGCAATGATGAACATCATTCCAAGAAACAGAGGAGAGGGTCCTGAGCAGGCTCAGCCTAACATCACTGCTACACCCCCAGGACCCCAACCCACTCCTCATGATACACAAATCCTTTTGATCCTTTTGTACAGCGAACACGCTCACTAAAATTTCTATATAAAAGGAAAAGGGGACCAGGAGCTCCTTCCTCCTCAGCCCCCAGTCAAGAGCCATATATCCCTGTGCAGGAGGACACTTCTGCACAGAATATCCAAAGGGAACCAATTGAGGAAACTCCCATCCTCACTCAGGAGGTGAACATCTCTTCAGAGACTGTTCATATGGGTTCTGTGGCTGGCACTACTGCTGTTTCTGCAAAAGAGGCACAGGACAGTGCCAATATCTCTAAGATCACACCCATGGCAACAGCCAGTGTGCAAACACAAGCTGGAAGTCCCCAGAACCAAGAACAGAGGGGCCCAGAAGTTTCTACTTCTGGTATTAATGTCAGTGATAGACCACAAGCACCACAGGTGTTTTCTGATCTTGAGACTAGTCTGCAACTCATGTTGTTAACGGATCCCAAGCTGAAACCTGTTGTAGCTATGTTGGAATATCAAATGTCCATCATTGCTACACAGGGAGCTCAGATATTTGCACTCAAGCAGGCAGAGACGGCTCAAAATAAAAGAATGGATTATCTCCATAAACCCTTTACCCTCTGTGGGAATAAGATCATGAAATTAGAGCAGTTGATTCAAACCCAAGGGGCAAAGGTTGTAGGTCCTCCTGACCAAACCAATGCTTCCAAAAAGGGGGAGAATCATGAGGTTCCTGAATCAGTCCAAGCAGCTCCAACAACATCAGTCCAAGCAGCCTCAACAGTTCCACCTTCTAGGCTAACAGTTCCAACAGCTTCTCAAGCTGTTAGCCTAGAAACTCAAGCTGCTGCACCAAAAGCAACTGGAGTTGTCATAAGGGAAGGTGTTCATGCTCCAATCAGTACAGTCCAAGCTACATCTTCTACTGTAAAAGACAAGGGCAAGGGCATTCTTATTGAGTCTCCAAAGCATAAATTTTCTTGCAAAGAAGCCCAAATTGCCTTTGATGCTGAAGTTGCCAAACGGTTAGCAGAAGAGCAGGATAAAGAATTAGATCAGCAAACCCAGCCCCCAATGGATGATGATGAGACTCTAGGTGATTACCTAAAAGGGTTTGTGGGTAAACAAGGAGAAAAGAAGAGAAAGCTGCCAACAGGGCACTCCAAGGCTGAGCACAGAAGATTTTTAATCAATTTTGCCTTTGCAGCTGGTATTCCCAAGAAAATGGCTCAGTCCATGACTACTGAAAGACTGCAAGAAATTCATGACAAAGAAATGGAGAAAAGAAAGAAAACAGAAGTCTCCCAAGAAGTCCAACCATCAAAAGAACCAGCTCAAACTAAAGCTGCTGCCAGTGCTCCTGCTCCTACTGATCAAGCTGTTGCTTCTATTCCTACATCTGAGCCATCCTCACAAGCAAAGCTACATCAAGTTAAAAGAGTGTTGTTTGAGCAACATCTGCAAAAAGCTATGGAGAAAGAGAAGTTGATTGATCAACATGATTTTACAAAGCCTCTGATCAACTATTGGTATGCCAAGTCACTGGACAACCGTGACTTAAGAGTTAAGTTTGTTGTAAGAAGGGAGTCTGGACCAGAAGAAGAATTTGATACATTTGGCAGATGGTTCAGAAGTTGACCAGAGATGAGCTAACAAAGATGCATAATATTGGGTCAGTGACACAAGTTAGATCTGCTCTACCACAAGTGAAGCAAGTAATTAAAGATCTAAAAACAATTGTTGACCCTGAATCTGCAAGGAAAGATATAGAGGATGCTGTGAAGAAAGGGACAAAGGTCAAGCAAGTTGATCTGTTTGTCAAGTCAAGGACATACAGAATCAAATTCTCAGATGGGTCTGGTATATTATTCAGTCTCGAATTTTATGATTTACCAAAAGATATGCTACTTCAGATAAAATCTGTTAGGATATCTTGTGATAGAGATGAGATGAAGAAAGAATTTTTGAAGGCTGTAGATCAGAAACTTGCATAGTTGTAAGTTTTTGAAAGCCTTGGTTTGTAAATAACAGTTTACTTATTCATTTCCATTTTTTGTATAGAACTTAAAGTCTTGTGTAAAGAATTTAAGTTAGGGGGAGATTGTTGGGAAATAGTTTAAGTATGTTCAAGCTGTTAGTTAGACTTCTCAAACTGTTAGTAGAGTTTATATGTAAATCCAAAGTTCATGCTGCTAGTTGAAGAAACTCGAGCTGCCAGTGTAAAAGTTCAAGCTGCCAGAGCAAATCAACTCGAGCTGCTCTGTTCAAGCTGTCAAGTGATTCAAGCTGCTCAACAGTTTCATAAACAGAAAGTGCTGATTTTCAGGAAAAGATATATATTCAAAGATTCCAGCATATCTACTATCAGAGAAGTCATAGTTCGTCAAGGAAACATATCAAGAAGCAATATAAATACATAGAATAGGTCTTTCTATTGTATAGGAGTTTTCTGCATATTTGAGTCTGTAATTGCTTTGTTGATTAAGTTTTCATAAGCCTCTAAGGTTGTAAAACCCTAAGAACAGTCTGTGTTCTTCGTCTAATCAAACAGATTAGAGGTGATTGTAATCATTGAATTCAGCAATACAAGCAGTCTTATTGTGTTTATCTGCTATTTATTCTGAAAGCTTTTGTTAAAATAATTAAGTGTTATTCCGCAAACTTCTTAATTAAACTTTGATTCAAAGCAAGATTATTGATTTATATTCTGATAAATTCAAATCAGTTAGTCTTGGTTATTTAGTTTTAGATCCTGACAAAAAAGAAATAAACTCTACTAAGGTCAATTTACTCTGGATTACACATTCCGTTTAGTTGAACTAAAAACTCAAAACGTGACTTATCAAAAGCTTTTGTAAATAAAATCCGCATTATTATCATCCGTTGCAACTTTTACCAGCTTAATTAAGTTCTTTTCAGCACAATCACGTATAAAGTGGTTTCTTATG
Organism: Centrapalus pauciflorus; assembly: GCA_020465985.1. Taxonomy (NCBI): domain Eukaryota; kingdom Viridiplantae; phylum Streptophyta; class Magnoliopsida; order Asterales; family Asteraceae; genus Centrapalus; species Centrapalus pauciflorus. Next base: position 287,010 of record JAANYP010001419.1, on the reverse strand, counting down.
TCTATGTGCTTGGTTTTACTGTGTTTAACTGGATTATTGGTTATTGCAATAGTTGACTGGTTATCTATCCTAATAGGAGTATGAGTATAAGTCAAACCGTAATCTCGCAATTGTTGTTGTATCCACAAAACCTGTGAACAGCAACTACGCAGCAACATATTCGGCCTCGCACGTTGACACGGCCACTGAAGTCTGTTTCTTGTATTGCCAGGAAACGAGCCTCCCTCCAAGGAACTGACAACCTCCAGTTGTTGACTTGCGATTTAAGCTGCATCCTCAATAGTCTGAATCCGTGAACGCCTCCAATTCCAGATCGCCCTCCACGTGATACCAAAATCCCAGCTTCGGTTTCGACTTGAGGTATCTCAGAATCCGCTTCACAGCTTTCATGTGCATCTCTTTTGGATTAGCTTGAAATCTAGCACAAATACACACAGCAAACATTATATCAGGTCTAGAAGCAGTTAAATACATGAGTGACCCAATCATGGCCCGATATAACGTCGGATCCACATCGGTATCACTTTCTGTACCCGGTCCGAGATTATGATTCACTTGAATCGGCGTGCTGAAGTGAGCTGTCGGCTTGGTTCCTTCCATCCCGAAGCACTCTAAGATGTCGTAGACATACTTCATCTGATGAATAAACATGCCCTCCTTCCTCTGTTCGACTTGCAAACCCAGAAAGAAGTTTAACTCACCCATCGCACTCACCTTAAACTTAGACTTCATCACCTTTTCAAAGTCTGTGCACATCTGCTCGTCTGATGACCCGAAAATTATATCATCGACGTACACTTGTACCAAGATGAAATGTTCACCTTTTCGCTTCACGAACAGCGTACTATCAATTCTCCCTCTTTCAAACCCGTTGTCTAAAAGATGATTAGATAGAGTCTCGTACCACGCCCTTGGTGCTTGATGTAATCCATACAAAGGCATATTTAACTGATATACTCTGTCTGGATATTTCGGATCTGTAAACCCAGGCGGCTGTTCCACATACACCAGCTCCTTCACTTTCCCATAAAGAAACGCGCTCTTTACGTCGAGTTGATAAACTTTGAAACCTTTGAAGGAAGCAAAAGCTAGAAACAAACGGATTGCTTCAAGCCTTGCCACTGGCGCGAACACTTCATTGTAATCGATTCCTTCCTCTTGGTTGAAAGCCTTTACCACAAGCCTTGCTTTGTTGCGAGTGACTATACCCCTATTATCTCTCTTGCACTTAAAAACCTATTTGGTTCCTATTGCAACTTCTCCTCGAGGTAACGGAACTAACTCCCACACTTCTAGTTTCCTAAACTGTGACAGCTCTTCCTGCATCGCTTCAACCCAAGAGTTGTCTTTTAGTGCCATTTGCACATTTTTCGGCTCTACTTGCGAGATGAAACATGAGTAGAGGCAATTATGAAAGGCCTCGGAGTCATTGATCATCGACAACAACACTGTGTTGTTATTCAAACTACTCTTAGTCCTCACACCAACATTAGGATTTCCTATGATACTCTCAATAGGATGATTCTTATTAATCCTAGATGTTTCTATCTCGCCAACTCTAAGATTATTTCCCAAATTTGATCCTATCTCTCCTAACGGGGGAATGACTTCAGACTCCATATTTTCTTCCTCATGGACACTGTCTTCAGAGTTAGAATTTGTTGTCTGATTTTCGTCTGTAGGCACTTCATAATCATTTTCTTCTGGAGATCTATCTTCAGTTGCTGTAGGCTCGAATGTTGATGGAAGGTGGTCCATGGAAAACTTTGACCCTCGTCATTCAGATTTAATGACGGCATGTCCTGTTCGATTGTACCTGCATTTCCATCCAAAGGAATGTTAAATGACTCAAACAATTTGCCATAATCAAATATCCATTCTGGACCAGTTTGGGGTTCATGTGTATAACTTGTGACATCAATGTTATACACAATCTCCACTCTACCATTAGATTTGTTAAAAACCCGTTTGTTTGGTGAGTTCGGCACATAACCTATGAAGTATCCTTCGTCAGCCTTTTCACCAAACTTAGGTTGATGTTTTGTTTTCATTAACGTACATGGTACCCCAAAAGGTTTGAAGCCATTTAAATTTGGTGGCCTTTTATTCAAAACTTCATAACAGGTTTTGTTCATTGATTTGACAGTAAGGACCCGGTTTAAAACATGGCACGCGGTATTCACTGCCTCCCCCCAAAACATGTTAGGAAGCTTTGAATCCGAAAGCATGGTCCTTGCTACCTCAATCAAAGTCCTGTTTTTTCGTTCGGCCACCCCATTTTGTTATGGCTCATAAGGTGCACTAATATTGATGCACTATGCCCTTTGATAGGCAATATACACCAATAACCGTGTTTTTGAATTCAGTTCCATTATCACTTCTGATACACTTAACCCTCGTTCCGTAAGAGTTTTCAACTTGGTCTAAGAACCCGATGAGCTTTGCCGCAGTCTCGTCCTTTGTACCTAAAAAGAAAACCCAAGAAAAACGTGAGTAATCATCAGTAATAACCAAACAGTACCAACTACCACCTATACTCCTTTTGTTGATTGGTCCGAAGAGGTCCATATGCAACAAATCGAATGTGGCAACTATTGAGTTCTGAGTCTTGGACTTGTGTGCCTTCTTGTGTTGTTTTCCTTTCTTGCACGGTAGACACTTATCCTCGAACTGAAAACTCTTCATAGGAACACTTTGCACCAGTCCATTTTTAGTAATGTAATTCATCTTTCTTAGGTGCAAGTGTGCCATGCGTCTGTGCCATAAATCGATTCTGCATCTGAAGCTTTTGATAGTAGACAAAATGGTCCCATAGAAGATTCCGGCTTGTTCATGTCGAGCATGTACAGGTCATTCTTCCTTGGAGCCCTCATCAGTATCCATTCTTCAGGTACTTGGAATCCTGGTTTTAGCACTAACGCCTCAGTATCATTGAAAAGTACTGAGTTCTTCTTATCACAGATTTGAGATACACCAATGAGATTGTGAACCAGTTTATCAACATGATAAACTTGATCCAATTTGATAGTCCCATTAGTGACCACTCCAGTACCGGTGATATTTCCTCCCTTATTACCAGCGAATGATACAAGGCCCCGATTTCCTCCCTTGAAGTCTGCGAGTAGACTTCTTTCCCCTGTCATGTGCCTGGAGCAACCACTGCCGACGAACCACTTGTTGTTTTGAACTGTAGTTATCTCCTGCACATGAAAGAACATAGGTTAGTTATCACGGGGAACCCAAGCCATAACTGACTTGGTAATACCATTCTCGTCCACATACTTGAACTCTTACAAATACCCATCTCTCCTTTCAGGTGACATGGGTTTTTGATTTTGAGTCTGTTGTGGTGCAGAGTGATTTAAGTTCACTCTCGGCCTTTGTGTAGGCATTTTCTGTGGAGCTCATGTATAAGTTCGATTATAAGGCAATTCCGATGGACATCACTGAGCTCTACCTTGTGTTTGATGTCTTACAGGAGTGTGGGACCTAACCGGAGTGTAAGCTCTGCTAGGTGTAGTACTCCTATAATTCTGTTGCGGTCCTGATCTAGATTGATTAGTGACTCTATTTGGTGAATTAGTCCTAATCACTTCTTTGGGTTGACCTGACACAGGTATTTGTTTCACAGCAGATTTAGGTGCAGCTTGCACAGTTTTCTCGTTATTATGAGAACTACTTGTGCTTGCAACACTTGTAGAAGGCTTATGTTGTTCCGACTTTCCAGTTTTAGGAGTAGAATCTACTTTCCTATGTGGACAACTAGAAGCAACATGCCCTCTTTCGTGACATCTAAAGCAAGGCATTTTGTCAATCGACTTTTTATGTGTGCCCTTTGACTTAGGTGTCTCACTAGTGCCTGGTTCTTTCGCTTCAACTATAGTGAATGGTTCCTCCTCCTGATCATTAAAGTCAATTTTGTGTTGTCCAATAGGCTTATCACTAGAGGATGTCACAAATTTAACCTTCTTAATCTTAACATTATTACTAGTCACTTTAGTTTCATTATCTTTAACAATTTCAGACACAGGTTCAGGTATTTCCTCTGATTCTACTGGTTGCTCAGTTTTCTCCTGAGGTTGAGGTACATAGTTATCATTGAAATGTGGATGACTCTCATGATACCCTAAACCTACAGGTTTCTTAGACTGACGTTGTGCATCTGAGATCTTCCCTAGGTTCAGTGATGAGTTCCTAAACTTTTCCAGTTTACTATTTGCCTCAGCTACCTTTACCTTAGATTCAGCTAGCTCTATTTCTTTGGTTTTAAGCTCTTTTGTCAATGCCTCAACATGTTCATACATCAGTTCTAATCTACACACTGTTCGATCAGCTTGTCTTTTAGAACTATGACATCTTGTGCATCTGCCTTAAGCTTATTTCTACGGTCTTCCTTGATATCTAATAAGCTAGCGTTGTCTGATTTTAATGATTCATTTTGAGCAGATATAGTTTGATGTGATTCCAGTACTAAATTTAACCTATCGTTAGATGTAGGACATAAAGCACATAAATCACGAAAAATAAAGAAGTTCAGAATTACCTTGGCATGATCTGATTCCACGTTGGCCATCTGTGCGGCGAATTCTAGAATCGTCTGATCTTTTGACTTTTCTACCAACATCGGACTGCTTGCATTCTGATTGATGTGCCCTGTTTCTTCCTCTGCTCCTTCACTTCCAGTCTCGGTTACTTTAGCCATAAAGGCTCTAGCATTCGACTCTGGATGTGTACTCAAGTCATAAGTTCCATCAAGCTGTCTTTTTGATGTGACATTGGATAACAGACCAGCTATATTCGCCTGACTGGTTGAACTACCTGGCAGATATCTCCATTGAGATTGATTTTGGTACTGGTTCTGGTAGTTTTCTACTTTCGGTCTCTGACACTCTCTAGCAAAGTGTCCTAACCATTGGCAGTTGTAACACTTAACCTTGGACTTATCAAACCCAATCTTATTGTTACTAACATTGAGATTTCTGTCCGTCCTTTTGATGAAGCTTTTAACTCTCTGAGTTACCATGGCCAGTTGCCATTGCAGATGCATCTCCTCTAAGTCATCAGAATCTACCTGATTGTAATCCTCATCCCAAAGCGCAGGATCGTTGATTTTGCCTTGAACACAATTGTCGTAGGCGGCCACAAATGAAGCCAACAGATTCAGATGTTCTTCAGTTGATTTTGCGCTCATAGGCATCTTTGAATACCGTTGAGATGTGGATGTAGATGTAGCCTGATTCTGCTTTTCTTCTGGTCTAGTAAACCCTAAGAAAGCCCGACTCACTAAGTCTTCTAATTCAACCGGTGGCGATGTCTCTCCCGAAAAGAAAGCTGTAGCCATCTTCACATCAGTTGCCGCTGAAGATTTGGACTTCCCAAAGTACATGTCCGGATCATGTACTTGTTTATAATCCCTTTCCTTCTTTAGCAATTCAAAGTGATAGGCTCTCAGCGTTCCTATAACACTGTCTAGAGTAAGAGTATAGAATTTGTCTTCATCATGCTTTATTAGTGCCACATACATCTCCCATTTGGCAGGTAAAGCATCCAGAATCTTTACGATCTTCTCTGTTTCACTATACTCCGTGGCTGTCTAACTCAGTTAGCAAATGATAGAATCTTGTAATAGTCTCATCCAACTTTTCGTTCTTCAAGGCTTTGAAGATCGTGAACTGCTGCTTGAGCATTTCCATTCTATTCTTCCTGACCCTCGGGTTACCGAGGGTCACCCTAACACCGTTTCTCCAAAGAATCCCACAGGTCTTTTGCTGTTTTCTGATTACGGAAAGTGTGCAAGATGTCTAGAGCTAATGCCATTCTAATGATAGTGAATGCCCGGTTCTCGGCTTCATAAAGCTTTTTATCATCGTCCTTCATCTTTGAATATGGCATGATCTTTTGTCGTCCTTCAAGCTCAGCCGTTGGTGGAATGTATCCCTCGTCTATACAAATCCACATCCACATATCATTAAATCTAGCGAAGTCGGCGAACCTATCCTTCCACCAATAGTAATCTTCCAATTTCATCAACTTAGGTGGTGAATTCGCTTTTCCGACCTCGTGATCCATCTCAATAAACCTCTGTAGACTCGTCATTGTTTCAAATATTTTTGAATTTAAACTTAAATAATTTAATTCGAAATTAATTTAAATTAACTCTTTCGAATTTGAGTAAATTTGAATATAATTAAGTTTAAATTTGTTTGGAATTAAATTCGAAATTAAGTGTGAAATCCAACTAAATTCGAAATTAATGTCAAATTCGAAGGTCTACTAAAGTCGAATTCCTTATTTCGAATTTAAGCTAAATTCGAAATTCTATGCAAAGTCGAATTGGCCAAACTCGAATCAACCCTAAGGAACTTCGAAAGGAGCGTATTTTCTAACAAACTCGAAAGATGAGGAAACCCTAATACCTCCTTGATAAACTCGAGCGCCGCAAGTTCGAAAAACGGCTAATACTTCCAGTTTTTCAAGTTTCAGATTAAACCAGTATTTTTACGAGTAAAAATATTGATTTCGATCAAAAACTTGAACTAATACAAAGTATTTCCCGATATCTTGACTCTACAGATCTATCTCGACGCGACACCTACCAACGAGTGCCGAATCCTCGTTAGCGGCTTGACGGTAAGACCACACACACCGAAACACGGAGACTACCACGGTGATAGACAAACGAATTAGAACGTCCCTACACGATGATTCTCTCCGAAACAACTCTCTGGAAACTTCCAAGTTCGAGATCGCCTTTGCTAATCACTCTAATCGATTCTGCAAAAGTCTGATAATTAATCGAATTAACCCTTAATTATACTGACAGATTAGAGTTTGTCTGGGACAAATTTGAATCAGGCCCAAGGCCCATTCGAATTTGTCCTCCATGACAAATTCGAATTTACCTCAAATTCGAACCTCACATATCAAACTTATATTTGAACTTATGTTTTAACTTATGTTTGAATTTATCTTTGAATTTTATGTTTGAACTTCTTGTAATACATTACACCAAGTTCAAACATATAAACAACCAATATCAAACACACATAACCACATATATCCAACACTAGTCAATATTCAATACCAAGTTACTTGACTTATACAAAATTCTATCAAAACATAGATTGCTATCGTCACACAGAGTGTACTAACAGATTCCATGCTAACTCCTTCACTTCTACCTTCGGCAGTGTGTTAAACACCTTAAGCGTATGCCTCAGGTACTGGAGTCCATCTCTCCTCTTTAGAATGAATAGCTGAAGTTCTCTGTCGAAGAACCAACTTATAATTCCACCTGAAAGATTCTCGGAGCCTGATACTCTCATTCTCCTCTTCATCTTAGGCTCTGCTCTCTTCTCTTCCTTTTGGAACCATAGATTTAACAGTTCAGCCCTAGATGGTTCTCTCTCAGCTTCCTCTAGTTCAGAGTCTTCTACTGAGGCCAACTTGATCTCGTCGATATCAATCACATTGTGCTCATTCTGCACGTATAACTCTGTGATAGGTTGTGAATTTACGATCACCTCATCAACATTATCGTCTTCATCTTCTATCACCTCATCATCAGACTTCCAATCCACTATTTTTTTCAGGAACAAACTCTCCTTCTTCCAATTCTTCAATAACATCTTCAAAATCAAATTCCATTTCTTCCTCTTGAGTATCCATTAGAGCGTCAATCATCTCGCTCTCAATGGCTTTTGAAGAACCAGCTTCACCTTCTCTGACTCCAGATTGACTAGGCTCCCCCTGAACTGATGAATGCTGAGCAGATGGAAAATTTTCTGGCTCACTTTCTTTTCTCCCTACGGGATCATTGCCATCGTCATCTTCTCTTCTAATCTCTTGAGCATCTCTGCAGCTGGTCTCCCCCTGAGCCTGAAGATCTTTCATTAGATGCTCGAGGAGGGACTTCATGGTTCTGATCTCAGCAGCTTGATCAGCAACAAATGTATTGAACTCAATGTTTTCTTGATCAATCTTTGCATTATGCTCTTGAAGCTCGCTGACTGCTTTTGTGAGTTGGAAGATTTGGACTATCTGGAAGTCTACTTTGCTTCTAAGCTTTGAAAAACGCTGGTTGTCTGTGAACGTGGATGATGTGGATGGAATAGATGTGATTGGTGACGACGTAATTGATGGTGGAACAGATGGTTAAGCGGATGGAATCTCAGGCTCTGAAGCAAAAGCAGACGAAGCTCCCTGCATAAACTTGTGCCTTTTGGCCCTTTGCTTAGGCACTAAAGGAGTAGTATCTTCAGCCTCAAAATCAGAGTCATCTTCATCTGAATCTCTAGCTGCTCTCTTTTGTGCCTCTCGTTCACTAACCAAGATTCTGGATCCATATCTGCCTATTCTGACAGCCGGATCAACTAGCTCTATTTCCATTTCCTCCACGTCTTCCGAATCGGATTCCGAGGTGGTCACAGCTTGACCCTCTACTTCAGGTTGATATTCATCGATCTCGCACATATGATCATCGAAACTAGCTGGAGCTCTAATATTGTTTCAACTAGCTCAGCAGTAATTTATTCTTGTGCCTGACTCCCTTGTGCCCAGATTTCCTCCTGAGTTTCCACTCGAGGATCAATTACTGGTGCCACACCAGAAGGACCCGCAACGTCCGATGCCGGACCTGCTTCCATTGGCTCTTGTACCCTGCTGGAGCTTGGCCTTGAAGCCTGAATAGATCTATCTTGAGATCTTCGCCTCCTTCTTTGTTGTGCTGGAGGGCGTTGCTGTTGTTGTTGCTGTTGTGGCTGTACTTGCTGCGGCTGCGGGCTTTCCCCAGCCAAGATTTCACCTTCCGGGGCCACATACTCCGGATCGACCACTGCACTAAAGAGTGGTGCATCCAGTGGTCTAATCACCTCAGCCCTTACGGGCGTTATGTGATTGACAATCGGCAAAAATACGCTTGTCTATCACTGCCACACTCTGAATATCTGCTAGCTGTGGCAGATTCGGCAAAAAATGGAGGATCAACATCATTACGAACCGCGGATACATTAGAAATCTCTCCCGAGCTGGAGCCGGCAAAAAATGGCGGATCAACATCATTACGAACCGCGGATACATTAGAAATCTCTCCCGAGCTGGAGCCGTGATCTGGTGCACGAACTCAGCGAAGAACATCTCCGAGAAGCTAAAACTCTTTTTATATACCAATGCAATCATCGCCGACTGCATTTTGGATACTATATAATCAAAACCGGCTTTTTTAGGTGCAAAGCACACCATAATGACGTGTGCGAAGTACCTCCATTGGCCTATCAGACCTCTCTTCATATATGAGGCTTTAGCTATATCCAGTCCATACCCCATTCTTAAAAAGGCTGCTTGCCTTATATCCAACGTGAAGTCTATCGGCCCTGCTTCCTGTTCTACTGTCCCGAGCTGCAGAACTCAATGCAACATATCTGCAGAAAACACTAGGGGCTGCCCGCCAACCCTTGTCCTAAACACCGTTGGGGTTACTGTACAATCCACTTGCATGTCTAACATATGTCAATACGATTTGCACATTATGTGACAGGGCATATGACACCCTGGAGTGGGCCAAAAAATCCACCATTGGTCGAAACGCCTGAGCTTCAGGAAGCTCGCGATCTGGCGATACTACCATATTATGCTTCTTAAAGAAGGCTCTTTCACCCATATCTGCACATTAAACAGTAGCATATATTAGAAGTGAAAAATAAAAATGAAACTTGATTAAATCCAAATTTGTTTTATTTTGAACTTATGTAAGTTCAAAATCCAACACATATGAATTTCTACAAGTTTGACGTTAAAATTATTCAAACATTTCGATTTTAATAATAGACTCGAATGACATGTTCGAATTTGACTTGAATTCGAGTTTGCTGACAAGTTCGAATTTACTGACAAATTCGAACTAGATGAACAAAGTCGAAGTCGGTTACTTTCAAACACAAATCCAAGATTTAAACCCCATTAGACTTAGAAAATTGTATTCACTAGTCCTAGTAGGTTCTAATCGAAGATATTTGTAACTTATTTGAAGTTTTACCGGTTAAAACTTGTGATTTTGAATCACAAAGTTTAAAACCCTTAAAACTTCAAAAAGAGTCGATTTTTGCTAAAATTGAGTCATAAACTACCTAAATCTTGTATAATACTAGTGGTTATACCTAGATTTGGTGGTAGAATCGAACACACGTGAACAGAACTTCGACAAACAGTGAAAGAATCGAAACGGTAAACTCGAATACTAAGTTCGAAATAGCACAGAGGTTAAACTCGAAGGTAGGTGACAATGAATGTTCACTGTTGACCTATATATCCTAACCACCTTCGAACTTGCATTAAAATTGAAATTACCGACAGTTTCGAATCTCAATTCGACTTTGTCTTAAATTCGAATTTAAATGAAAATTTTGAAAATATATGAATAAAATTCAACTTTTCCAACTTTTCCAACTTTTTCGTGTAACGGAACAAGCTATGCAAAAATTTTACACTAAGCACAAGATTTTCACGCAATGTTTGTTTATTCAACTAAAAATGCATCCTTAGTAACTTTGATCTTTTTCCTAAAAATAAAAGTGAAAATGAACTAAATAATTAAAATAAAATAAAATAAAATAAAATAAAATTTTGAATAAAATTTAACCTAAAACTACTCTAAAATACTTTAAAATTTACATTTTATATTAATATTAACAGAATATTTTTGACGAGAAAGTCTAAGAAAGGTTCAATCAGATAGCGGTGTCAAATACTCACTTTCACACTTAGAAATTTTTGATTCCTTTGATTGTTTGTCGTGACACACATTACTAGGCGATTGTTGGTATTATTTTCCTTTTATACATGTTACACTTTGGAATATCCCTTGGCCTTTTCATTTATCAAGAAATTTCCATACGTGACTCATACTTAGACATACTTTTATGATCAAGGCATACACATAATGATTATAACTTTTTGGTATTGTAAATTTTCTTTAAAAGGCAAACGTCAGACACAGTTCTGTATTTACATACAACAGAGTGTCTTAGTTTGTCTTAAAGTTTATTTTAAAGCTAGCAAGACAGCGGTGATAGGTCTGTACCGACGTACAACAAAGCGACTTATCTTGCTAACTCGAGTCAAACCAGGGGCAACAGGTCTGTACTTACGTACAACAGAGTTACTTGTTTTGACTCTCAATTCAATATCATGATTTTTCTATTCTTTTCTTTTCTTTAAGATGTATTTGATGTTGCTATACATCCCCTAGAAAATTTGCATACCTCATTTAGAATCAATGTATGTATGTCTCTAACATAAAAATTTAGACCATTTGGTCATACATCTAAGTTAGTGACACGTCTGACTTTTTCTTGAATATTTTATTAGCCTTGAGACTCCCTTTGTGTATTATGCCTACAAACACATCAAACTAGATAATGTATTTCACTTAGAGTTTTAGGTGCATTATGTGTGAAAGCTTAACACTTAGAGATTGTATCGATTGTGCTAATTTTCGTCACTTTGAACCTATGTATCTAAGACTTAAATCATTTTCTGATATTCTTTTTTTTTTTTTAATTTTTGATGGTTTTCTCTCTTTTTTCTTTTGTTTTTAATAAATAAGAGAAAGAAAATAAACTAACCTACTAACTTACTATAAAAAGAAATTATTCTAAGCTACTAAACTTACTATAAAAAGAAAGAAATTCTACTACGGTCAATTTACTATGGATTACGCATTCCGTTTTGTTGACTGGTTGTCTATCCTAATAGGAGTATGAGTATAAGTCAAACCGTAATCCTGCAATTGTTGTTGTATCCACAAAACTTGTGAACAGCAACTACCAGCAGCAACATATTCGGCCTCGCACGTTGACACGACTACCGAAGTCTGTTTCTTGCATTGCCAGGAAACGAGTCTCCCTCCAAGGAACTGACAGCCTCCAGTTGTTGACTTGCGATTCAAGCTGCATCCTCCATAGTTTGAATCTGTGAATGCCTCCAATTCCAGATCACCATCAGCGTGATACCAAAGTCTCAGCTTCGGTTTCGACTTAAGATATCTCAGAATCTGCTTCACAGCTTTCATGTGCATCTCTTTTGGATTAGCATGAAACCTAGCACAAATACACACAGCAAACATTATGTCAAGTCTAGAAGCAGTTAAATACACGAGTGACCCAATCATGGCCCGATATAACGTCGGATCCACATCGGTATCACTTAAGGTACCCGGTCCGAGATTGTGATTCACTTGAATCGGCGTGCTGAAGTGAGCTGTCAGCTTGGTTCCTTCCATCCCGAAGCACTCTAGAATGTCGTAGACATACTTCGTCTGATGAATAAGCATGCCCTCCTTCCTCTGTTCGACTTGCAAACCCAGAAAGAAGTTTAACTCACCCATCGCACTCATCTCAAACTTAGACTTCATCACCTTTTCAAAGTCTGTGCACATTTGCTCGTCTGATGACCCAAAAATGATATCATCGACGTACACTTGTACCAGGATGAAATGTTCACCTTTTCTTTTCACAAACAACGTACTATCTATTCTCCCTCTTTCAAACCCGTTGTCTAAAAGATGATTAGATAGAGTCTCGTACCACGCCCTTGGTGCTTGATGTAGTCCATACAAAGCCTTATCTAACCAATATACTCTGTCTGGATACTTCGGATCTGTAAACCCGGGCGGCTGTTCCACATACACCAGTTCCTTCACTTTCCCATAAAGAAAAGCACTCTTTACGTCAAGTTGATAAACGTTAAAACCTTTGAAGGAAGCAAAAGCTAGAAACAGACGGATTGCTTCAAGCCATGCCACTGGTGCGAACACTTCATTGTAATCTATTCATTCCTCTTGGTTGAAACCCTTTACCACAAGCCTTGCTTGGTTGCGAGTCACTATAACCCGATCATCTCTCTTGCACTTAAAAACCCACTTGGTTCCTATTGCAACTTCTCCTCGAGGTAACGGAACTAACTCCCACACTTCAAGTTTCCTAAACTGTGACAGTTCTTCCTGCATCGCTGCAACCCAAGAGTTGTCTTTTAGTGCCATTTGCACATTCTTCGGCTCTACTTGCGAAATGAAACATGAGTAGAGGCAAGTATGAAAGGCCTCGGAGTCATTGATCATCGACAACAACACTGTGTTGTTATTCAAACTACTCCTACTCCTCACACCAGCATTTGGATTTCCTATGATACTCTCAACTGGATGATCCTTACTAATTCTCGATGTTTCTATCTCGTCAACCTAAGATTATCTCCCAAATTTGATCCTATCTCTCTTAACGGGGGAACGACCTCAGACTCTACATTTTCTTCCTCATGGACACTGTCTTCAGAGTTAGAGCGTGTTGTCTGATTTTCATTATTAGGAATTTCAGAATCATTTCTGCTTGAGATCTATCTTCAGTTGTTGTAGGCTCGGAAGTTGATTGAGAGGTGGTCCTCGGAAAACTTTGACCCTCGTCATTCAGATTTAATGACGACAAGTCCTGTTCGATTGTACCTGCATTTCCATCCAAAGGAATGTTAAATGATTCAAACAATTTGTCATAATCAAAAATCCATTCCGGACCAGTCTGGGGTTCATGTGTATAACTTGTGACATCAATGTTATACACAATCTCTACTGTACCATTTGATTTGTTAAAAACCCGTTTGTTTGGTGAGTTCGGCACATAACCTAGGAAATATCCTTCGTCAGCCTTTTCACGAAACTTAGGTTGATGTTTTGTTTTCATTAACGTACATGGTACCCCAAATGGTTCGAAGCCAGTTAAATTTGGTGGCCTTTTATTCAAAACTTCGTAACAGGTTTTGTTCAATGATTTGATAGTAAGGACCCGGTTTAAAACATGGCACGCGATATTCACTGGTTTTGTTTAATGATTTGACAGTAAGGACCCGGTTTAAAACATGGCACGCGGTATTCACTGCCTCCCCCCAAAACTTGGTAGGAAGCTTTGAATCCGAAAGCATCGTCCTTGCTGCCTCAATCAAAGTCCTCTTTTTCCGTTCTGCCACCCCATTTTGTTGTGGCTCATATGGTGCACTAAGTTGATGCACTATTCCCTTTGATAGGCAAAGTACACCAATAACCGTGTTTGTAAATTCTGTTCCGTTATCACTCCTGATTCGTTTAACCCGCGTCCCGTATGAGTTTTCCACTTGGTCTAAGAACCCGATGATCTTGGCAGCCGTCTCGTCCTTTGTACCTTAAAAGAAAAACCAAGAAAAACGTGAGTAATCATCAGTAATAACCAAACAATACCAACTACCACGTATGCTCCTTTTGTTGATTGGTCTGAACAGGTCCATATGCAACAAATCGAACGTGGCAGCTATTGAGTTCTGAGTCTTAGACTTGTGTGCCTTCTTGTGTTGTTTTCCCTTCTTGCACGGTAGACACTTGTCCTCGAACTGAAAACTCTTCATTGGAACACCTTGCACCAATCCATTTTTCGTTATGTAATTCATTTTCCTCAGGTGCAAGTATGCCATGCGTCTGTGCCATAAAATCGATTCAGTCTCTGAAGCTTTTGATAGTAGACAAATTGGTCACATCGAAGATTCCGGCTTGTTCATGTCGAGCATGCACAGGTCATTCTTCCTTGGAGCCCTCATCAGTATCCATTCTTCAGGTACTTTGAATCCCGGTTTCAGCACTAACACCTCAGTATCAATGAAAAGTACTGAGTTCTTCTTATCACAGATTTGAGATACACTAATGAGATGTGAACCAGTTTATCAACGTGATAAACTTGATCCACTTTGATAGTCCTATTAGTGACCACTCCAGTACCGGTGATATTTCCTCCTTTATTGCCAGCGAATGATACAAATCCCCTATTCCTTCCCTTGAAGTCTGCGAGTAGACTTCTTTCCCCTGTCACGTGCCTAGAGCAACCACTGCCGACGAACCACTTGTTGTTTGGACCTGTAGTTATCTCTTGCACATGAAAGAAAAGAGGTTAGTTATCACGGCGAACCCAAGCCATGACTGACTTGGTAATACCATTCTCGTCCACATACTTGAACTCTTTCAAATACCCATCTCTCCTTTCAGGTGACTTTGGTTTTTGATTTAGAGCCTGTTGTGGTGCAGAGTGATTTAAGTTCACTCTCGGCCTTTGTGTTGGCAATTGCTATGGAGCTCTTGAATAGTTTCGATTATAAGGCATTTCCGATTGATATCCCTGAGCTCTACCTGGGGTTTGATGTCTTACAGGAGTGTGTGACCTAATCGGAGTGTAAGCTCTGCTAGGTGTAGTTCTCCTATAATTCTGTTGCGGTCCTGACCTAGATTGATTAGTGACTCTATTTGGTGAATTAGTCCTAATCACTTCCTTGGGTCGACCTGACACAGGTGTTTGTTTCACAACAGATTTTGGTGTGGCTTGCACAGTTTTCTCGGTATTATGAGAACTACTTGTGCTTGCAACACTTGTAGAAGGCTTATGTTGTTCCGGCTTTCCAGTTTTAGGTGAAGAGTCTACTTTCCTATGTGGACAACTAGAAGCAACATGTCTCCTTTCATGACATCTAAAGCATGACATTGTGCCAATCGACTTTTTATGTGTGCCCTTTGACTTAGAGGTCTCACTAGTGTCTGGTTCTTTCGGCTCTACTATAGTGACTGGTTCCTCCTCTTGATGATTAAAGTCAATTTTGGCTTGTCCTACAGGCTTATCACTAGAGGATGGCACAAATTTGACCTTCTTAATCTTGACATTTTTTACTAGTCACCTTAGTTTCTTTATCCTTAACTGGTTCAGACATAGGTTCAGGTTCTACCTCTGAGTCAACTAGTTTTTCAGTTTTCTCTTGAGGCTGAGGTACATTGTTATCATCGAAAAGTCGAGTACTCTCATGATACCCTAGACCTACAGGTTTCTTAGATTGACGTTGTGCATCTAAGATCTTCCCTAGGTTGAGTGATGAGTTCCTAAACTTTTCTAGTTTACTGTTTACCTCGGCTACCTTAACCTTAGAATCTGCTAGCTCTACTTCTTTGGTCTTAAGCTCTTTGGTCAATGCCTCAACATGTTCGTACATCGGTTCTAATCTAACACACTGCTCACTCAGTTTGTCTTTTAGAACTACGACATCTTGTGCATCTGCCTTAAGCTTATTTCTCAGGTCTTCCTTTATATCTAAGAGGCTAGCGTTCTCTGATTTTAAGGATTCATTCTGAGCAGTTATAGTTTGATGTGATTCTAGTACTAAGTTTAACCTATCGTTAGATGTAGTACTAAAAGCACATAAATCACGGAAAATAGAGAAGTTCAGAATTACCTTGGCGTGATCAGATTCCACATTGGCCATCTGTGCGGCGAACTCCAGAATTGTCTGATCTTCTGACTTTTCTACCAACATAGGACTGATATCATTCTGATTGCTGTCCCATGTCTTTTCCTCTGCTCCATCACTTCCAGTCTCGGTTACTTCAGCCATAAAGGTTCTAGCATTCGACTCTGGATGTGCACTCCAGTCTTACGTTCCAACTAGCTGTCTGTCAGATGTAACATTGGATAACAGACCAGCTATATTTGCCTGACTGGTTGAACTACCCGGCAGATATCTCCCTTGAGATTGATTCTGATACTGGTTTTGGTAGTTCTCTACTTTCGGTCTTTGACATTCTCTAGCGAAGTGTCCTAACCCTTGGCAGTCGTAACACTTAACTTTGGATTCATCAAACCCAATCTTGTTGTTACTGACGTTGAGATTTCTGCCCGTTCTCTTGATGAACCTCTTGACTCGCTGAGTCACCATGGCCAGTTGCCATTGCAGATCCATTTCCTCTAAATCATCAGGATCTACTGATCATAATCCTCATCCCAAAGCGCAGGATCGTTGATTTTCCCTTGAACGCAATTGCCATAGGCAGCCACAAATGAAGCCAACAGATTCAGATGGTCTTCAGCTGATTTTGCGCTCATCGGCATCTTTGAATACCCTTGATATGTAGATGTCGCCTGCGTTTGCTTTTCTTCTGGTCTAGAAAACCCTAAGAAAGCCCGATTCACTGAGTCTTCTGATTCAACCGGTGTCGATGTTTCCCCAGAAAAGAAAGCCGTAGCCGTTTTCACGTCAGTTGCCCCTGACGATTTGGACTTCCCAAAGTACATGTCTGGATCCTGTACTTGTTCATAATCCCTCTCCTTCTTCAGCAATTCAAAGTTATAGGCCCTCAGCGTTCCTATGACATTTTCGAGAGTTAGAGTATAGAACTTTTCTTCATCATGCTTAATCAGCGCCACATACATCTCCCATTTGGCTGGTAAAGCATCCAGAATTTTCACAATTTTCTCTGTCTCACTATACTCCACATCGTGGCTGTGTAACTCAGTTAGCAAATGATGGAATCTAGTGATTGTCTCATCCAGGTTTTCGTTCTTCAAGCTTTGAAGATCGCGAACTGCTGCTTGAGCATTTCCATTCTATTTTTCCTAACCCTAGGATTTCCTTCACACCTTTTCTCCAACGCATCCCACAGCTCTTTTGTTGTTTTCTGATTGCGGAAAGTGTGCAAGATCTCCTGAGGTAAAGTCATTCTAATGATAGCGAATGCCCGGTTCTCGGCCTCATAAAGCTTCTTATCATCGTCCTTCATCTTTGAATATGATAAGACTCTTTGTCGTCCTTCAACCTCTGCCGTCGGTGGAATGTATCCCTCGTCGATACAAATCCACATCCGCATATCATTAAATCTAGCAAAGTCGACGATTCTATCCTTCCACCAATAATAATCCTCTAATTTCATCAACTTTTGTGGAGAATTTGCTTTTCCGACCTCGTGATCCATCTCAATAAACCTCTGTAGACTTGTCATTGTTTCTAATATTTTTGAATTTAAACTTAATTAATTTAATTCGAAATAATTTAAATTAACTCTTTCGAATTTGAGTAAATTCGAATCTAATTAATTTTAAATTTGTTAGGAATTAAATTTGAAATTAATGGCAAATTCGAAGGTATACTAAATTCGAAGTCCTGAATTCGACTTTAATGAAAAATCAAATCTGGGCAAATTCGAAGTGGCCAAACTCGAATCAAACCCTATTCTCTGACAAACTCGAATTTTGTAAAAACCCTAATAACCCCTTGGTAATCTTGAGCGCCGCAAGTACGAAAAACGGCTAATACTTCGAGTTTTTCAAGTTTTCAGATTAAACCAATATTTTTAGGAGTAAAAATATTGATTTCGATCACAAAACTTGAACTAATACAAAGTATTTTCCGTTATCTTACTTGATAAACTCGAAAATCCTCCAAAAATGTGATGAAAACCGTCCAAAACGTCAAGAAACCACAGATGTTTCTTAGTGAACATGAAGAACACCAACGAACACCCAATGGCTTTGATACCACTTGTAAGGTCTGCACACTACGGATCTATCTTGACGCGACACCTACCAACGAGTGCGGAATCCTCGTTAGCGGCTTGACGGATATATCACGCAGACCGAAACACGGAGACTACCACGGTGATAGACGTACAACTTAGAACGCCCCGACACGATGATTCTCTCCTCACGAAACTCTCTGATTGCAATCAAGTTCGAGATCGCTCTTGCTTAATCGTCTGACAAATTCTGCAAAAGTCTCATAATTAATCGAATTAACCCTTAATTATACTGACTGATTCGAGTTTATCTAGGACAAATTCGAATCTGGCCCAAGGCCTATTCGAATTTGTCCTTAATGACAAATTCAAATCTGGCCCAAGGCCTATTCGAATTTGTCCTCAATGACAAACTCGAATTTAGCCTAAATTCTAATTTCGCTTTTCAAACTTATGTTTGAACTTATGTTTTATTTTAAGTTTGAATTCATCTTTGAACTCTATGTTTGAACTTCTTGTAATACATTACACCAAGTTCAAACATACAAACAATCAATATCAAACTCACGTAAACAAACATATATCAAACACTTGTTAATATTCAATATCAAGTAAGTTGACTTACACAAAATGCTATCTAAACTTAGACTGCTATAGTCATACAGGATGTACTAACACCTTTAAGGACTTTATGAAAGAACATCCTTCAAAATATTCTGAGGGAGTTGGTGTCAAAAAGGCACTAGAATGGCTACGAGAGATTGAGGCAGCATTCAGGATTTCCCATGTTGATAGAGGTGATATCATGAGTTATGCCTTCTACCTGTTGAAAGGACGAGCACTGTGATGGTGAGGTTCTGTTTTGAGTTCCAGAGGAGTCGACGTTGCATATCAAATGACTTGGGAGGAGTTTAGATTTGTGTTTGAGCTGCAATATTGTCCTAAGGACACGAGAAGTGAGCTAGAACAGGAGTTCATTCATCTGAAGCAGACTTCTTTGACGTACACTTGTACCAAGATGAAATGTTCACCTTTTCGCTTCACGAACAGCGTACTATCTATTCTCCCTCTTTCAAACTCGTTGTCTAAAAGATGATTAGATAGAGTCTCGTACCACGCCCTTGGTGCTTGATGTAATCCATACAAAGCCATATCTAACTGATATACTCTGTCTAGATATTTCGGATCTGTAAACCCAGGCGGCCTGTTCCACATACACCAGCTCCTTCACTTTCCCATAAAGAAACGTGCTCTTTACGTCGAGTTGATAAACTTTGAAACCTTTGAAGGAAGAAAAAGCTAGAAACAAACGAATTGCTTCAAGCCTTGCCACTGGCGTGAACGCTTCATTGTAATCGATTCCTTCCTCTTGGTCGAAAGCCTTTACCATAAGCCTTGCTTTGTTGCGACTGACTATACCCCGATTATCTCTCTTGCACTTAAAAACCTATTTGGTTCCTATTGCAACTTCTCCTCGAGGTAACGGAACTAACTCCCACACTTCTAGTTTCCTAAACTGTGACAGCTCTTCCTGCATTGCTTCAACCCAAGAGTTGTCTTTTAGTGCCATTTGCACATTTTTCGGCTCTACTTGCGAGATGAAACATGAGTAGAGGCAATTATGAAATGCCTCGGAGTCATTGATCATCGACAACAACACTGTGTTGTTATTCAAACTACTCCTAGTCCTCACACCAGCATTAAGATTTCCTATGATACTCTCAATAGGATGATTCTTATTAATCCTAGATGTTTCTATCTCGTCAACTCTAAGATTATCTCCCAAATTTGATCCTATCTCTCCTAACGGGGGAACGACTTCAGACTCCATATTTTCTTCCTCATGGACACTGTCTTCAGAGTTAGAATTTGTTTTCTGGTTTTCGTCTGTAGGCACTTCAGAATCATTTTCTTCTTGAGATCTATCTTCAGTTGCTGTAGGCTCGGATGTTGATGGAAGGTGGTCCTTGGAAAACTTTGACCCTCGTCATTCAGATTTAATGACGACATGTCCTGTTCGATTGTACCTGCATTTCCATCCAAATGAATGTTAAATGACTCAAACAATTTGTCATAATCAAATATCCATTCCGGACCAGTTTGGGGTTCATGTGTATAACTTGTGACATCAATGTTATACACAATCTCTACTGTACCATTAGATTTGTTAAAAACCCATTTGTTTGGTGAGTTCGGCACATAACCTAGGAAGTATCCTTCGTCAGCCTTTTCACCAAACTTAGGTTGATGTTTTGTTTTCATTAACGTATATGGTACCCCAAAAGGTTCGAAGCCATTTAAATTTGGTGGCCTTTTATTCAAAACTTCATAACAGGTTTTTTTCAATGATTTGACAGTAAGGACCCGGTTAAAACATGGCACGCGGTATTCACTGCCTCCCCCCAAAACATGGTAGGAAGCTTTGAATCCGAAAGCATGGTCCTTGCTGCCTCAATCAAAGTCCTGTTTTTTCGTTCAGCCATCCCATTTTGTTGTGGTTCATATGGTGCACTAAATTGATGCACTATGCCCTTTGATAGGCAATATACACCAATAATCGTGTTTTTGAATTCAGTTCCGTTATCACTTCTGATACGCTTAACCCTCGTTCCGTAAGATTTTTCAACTTGGTCTAAGAACCCGATGAGCTTTGCAGCAATCTCGTCCTTTGTACCTAAAAAGAAAACCCAAGAAAAACGTGAGTAATCATCAGTAATAACGAAACAGTAGCAACTACCACCTATACTCCTTTTGTTGATTGGTCCGAAGAGGTCCATATGCAACAAATCGAATGTGGGAGCTATTGAGTTCTGAGTCTTGGACTTGTGTGCCTTCTTGTGTTGTTTTCCTTTCTTGCATGGTAGACACTTATCCTCGAACTGAAAACTCTTCATAGGAACACCTTGCACAAGTCCATTTTTAGTAATGTAATTCATCTTTCTTAGGTGCAAGTGTGCCATGCGTCTGTGCCATAAAACCGATTCAGCATCTGAAGCTTTTGATAGTAGACAAATTGGTCCCATCGAAGATTCTGGCTTGTTCATGTCGAGCATGTACAGGTCATTCTTCCTTGGAGCCCTCATCAGTATCCATTCTTCAGGTACTTGGAATCCTGGTTTTAGCACTAACGACTCAGTATCATTGAAAAGTACTGAGTTCTTCTTATCACAGATTTGAGATACACTAATGAGATTGTGAACCAGTTTATCAACATGATAAACTTGATCCAATTTGATGGTCCCATTAGTGACCACTCCAGTACCGGTGATATTTCCTCCCTTATTACCAGCGAATGATACAAAGCCCCGATTTCCTCCCTTGAAGTCTGCGAATAGACTTCTTTCCCCTGTCATGTGCCTGGAGCAACCACTGTCGACGAACCACTTGTTGTTTTGACCTGTAGTTATCTTCTGCACATGAAAGAACATAGGTTAGTTATCACGGGGAACCCAAGCCATAACTGACTTGGTAATACAATTCTCGTCCACATACTTGAACTCTTACAAATACCCATCTCTCCTTTGAGGTGACTTGGGTTTTTGATTTTGAGTCTATTGTGGTGCTGAGTGATTTAAGTTCACTCTCGGCCTTTGTGTAGGCATTTTCCGTGGAGCTCTTGTATAATTTCGATTATAAGGCAATTCCGATGGATATCGTTGAGCTCTACCTCGTGTTTGATGTCTTACAGGAGTGTGGGACCTAACCGGAGTGTAAGCTCTGCTAGGTGTAGTACTCCTATAATTCTGTTGCGGTCCTGACCTAGATTGATTAGTGACTCTATTTGGTGAATTAGTCCTAATCACTTCTTTGGGTCTACCTGACACAGGTACTTGTTTCGCAGCAGATTTAGGTGCAGCTTGCACAGTTTTCTCGTTATTATGAGAACTACTTTTGCTTGCAACACTTGTAGAAGGCTTATGTTGTTCCGGCTTTCCAGTTTTAGGAGTAGAATCTACTTTCCTATGTGGACAACTAGAAGCAACATGCCCTCTTTCGTGATATCTAAAGCAAGACATTTTGTCAATCGACTTTTTATGTGTGCCCTTTGACTTAGGTGTCTCACTAGTGTCTGGTTCTTTCATTTCAACTATAGTGAATGGTTCTACCTCCTGATCATTAAAGTCAAATTTGTGTTGTCCAATAGGCTTATCACTTGAGGATGACACAAATTTAACCTTCTTAATCTTAACATTATTACTAGTCACCTTAGTTTCATTATCTTTAACAATTTCAGACACAGGTTCAGGTTTTTCCTCTGATTCTACTGGTTGCTCAGTTTTCTCCTGAGGTTGAGGTACATAGTTATCATTGAAAGATGGAGGACTCTCATGATACCCTAAACCTACAGGTTTCTTAGACTGACGTTGTGCATCTAAGATCTTCCCTAGGTTCAGTGATGAGTTCCTAAACTTTTACAGTTTACTATTTGCCTCAGCTACCTTTACCTTAGATTCAGCTAGCTCTATTTCTTTGGTTTTAGCTCTTTTGTCAATGCCTCAACATGTTCATACATCAGTTCTAATCCAACACACTGTTCGCTCAGCTTGTCTTTTAGAACTATGACGTCTTGTGCATCTGCCTTAAGCTTATTTCTAAGGTCTTCCTTGATATGTAATAAGCTAGCGTTGTCTGATTTTCATTATGATTCATTTTGAGCAGATATAGTTTGATGTGATTCAAGTACTAAATTTAACCTATCCTTAGATGTAGCACATAAAGCACATAAATCACAGAAAATAAAGAAGTTCAGAATTACCTTGGCATGATCTGATTCCACGTTGGCCATCCGTGTGGCGAATTCCAGAATCGTCTGATCTTCTGAATTTTCTACCAACATCGGACTGCTTGCATTCTGATTGCTGTGCCCTGTTTCTTCCTCTGCTCCTTCACTTCCAGTCTCGGTTACTTCAGCCATAAAGGCTCTAGCATTCGACTCTGGATGTGTACTCAAGGCATAAGTTCCATCAAGCTGTCTTTCTGATGTGACATTGGATAACGGACCAGCTATATTCGCCTAACTGGTTGAACTACCTGGCAGATATCTCCCTTGAGATTGATTTTGGTACTGGTTCTGGTAGTTTTCTACTTTCGGTCTCTGACACTCTCTAGCAAAGTGTCCTCTCCATTGGCAGTTGTAACACTTAACCTTGGACTTATCAAACCCAATCTTATTGTTACTAACGTTGAGGTTTCTGTCCGTCCTTTTGATGAACCTTTTAACTCTCTGAGTTACCATGGCCAGTTGCCATTGCAGATCCATCTCCTCTAAGTCATCAGAATCTACCTGATTGTAATCCTCATCCCAAAGCGCAGGATCGCTGATTTTGCCTTGAACACAATTGTCGTAGGCGGCCACAAATGAAGCCAACAGATTCAGATGGTCTTCAGTTGATTTTGCACTCATAGGCATCTTTGAATACCCTTGAGATGTGGATGTAGATGTAGACTGATTCTGCTTTTCTTCTAGTCTAGTAAACCCTAAGAAATCCTGACTTACTGAGTCTTCTGATTTAACCGGTGGGGATGTCTCTATCGAAAAGAAAGTTGTAGCCATCTTCACATCAGTTGCCGCCGAAGATTTGGACTTCCCAAAGTACATGTCCGGATCCTGTACTTGTTTATAATCCCTTTCCTTCTTTAGCAATTCAAAGTGATAGGCTCTCAGCGTTCCTATAACACTGTCTAGAGTAAGAGTATAGAATTTGTCTTCATCATGCTTTATTAGTGCCACATACATCTCCCATTTGGCAGGTAAAGCATCCAGAATCTTTACGATCTTCTCTGTTTCACTATACTCTGTGGCTGTCTAACTCAGTTAGCAAATGATAGAATCTTGTAATAGTCTCATCCAACTTTTCGTTCTTCAAGGCTTTGAAGATCGTGAACTGCTGCTTGAGCATTTCCATTCTATTCTTCCTGACCCTCGGGTTACCCTCACACCGTTTCTCCAAAGAATCCCACAGCTCTTTTGCTGTTTTCTGATTACGGAAAGTGTGCAAGATGTCCTGAGCTAATGCCATTCAAATGATTGCGAATGCCCGATTCTCAGCTTCATAAAGCTTTTTATCATCGTCCTTCATCTTTGAATATGGCACGATCTTTTGTCGTCCTTCAAGCTCAGCCGTTGGTGGAATGTATCCCTCGTCTATACAAATCCACATCCGCATATCATTAAATCTTGTGAAGTCGGCGAACCTATCCTTCCACCAATAGTAATCTTCCAATTTCATCAACTTAGGTGGTGAATTCGCTTTTCCGACCTCGTGATCCATCT
Organism: Centrapalus pauciflorus; assembly: GCA_020465985.1. NCBI lineage: Eukaryota > Viridiplantae > Streptophyta > Magnoliopsida > Asterales > Asteraceae > Centrapalus > Centrapalus pauciflorus. Next base: position 262,402 of record JAANYP010001419.1, on the reverse strand, counting down.
CAATAAACCTCTGTAGACTCGTCATTGTTTCAAATATTTTTGAATTTAAACTTAAATAATTTAATTCGAAATTAATTTAAATTAACTCTTTCGAATTTGAGTAAATTCGAATATAATTAAGTTTAAATTTGTTTGGAATTAAATTCGAAATTAAGTGTGAAATCCAACTAAATTCGAAATTAATGTCAAATTCCAAGGTCTACTAAAGTCGAATTCCTTATTTCGAATTTAAGCTAAATTCGAAATTCTATGCAAAGTCGAATTGGCCAAACTCGAATCAACCCTAAGGAACTTCGAGATCGCCTTTGCTAATCACTCTAATCGATTTGCAAAAGTCTGATAATTAATCGAATTAACCCTTAATTATACTGACAGATTCGAGTTTGTCTGGGACAAAGTCGAATCAGGCCCAAGGCCCATTCGAATTTGTCCTCCATGACAAATTCGAATTTACCTCAAATTCGAACCTCACATATCAAACTTATATTTGAACTTATGTTTTAACTTTTGTTTGAATTTATCTTTGAATTTTATGTTTGAACTTCTTGTAATACATTACACCAAGTTCAAACATATAAACAACCAATATCAAACACACATAACCACATATATCCAACACTAGTCAATATTCAATGCCAAGTTACTTGACTTATACAAAATTCTATCAAAACTTAGATTGCTATCGTCACACAGAGTGTACTAACAGATTCCATGCTAACTCCTTCACTTCTAACTCCTTCACTTCTCTGACTCCAGATTGACTAGGCTCCCCCTGAACTGATGAATGCTCAGCAGATGGAAAATTTTCTGGCTCACTTTCTTTTCTCCCTTCGGGATCATTGCCATCGTCATCTTCTCTTTTAATCTCTTGAGCATCTCTGCAGCTGGTCTCCCCCTGAGCCTGAAAATTTTTCATTAGATGCTCGAGGAGGGACTTCATGGTTCTGATCTCAGCAGCTTGATCAGCGACAAATGTCTTCAACTTAATGTTTTCTTGATCAATCTTTGCATTATGCTCTTGAAGCTCGCTGACTTCTTTTGTGAGTTGGAAGATTTGGACTGTCTGGAAGTCTACTTTGCTTCTAAGCTCTGAAAAATGCTGGTTGTCTATGAATGTGGATGATGTGGATGGAATAGATGTGATTGGTGACAACGTAATTGATGGTGGAACAGATGGTTAAGCGGATGGAATCTCAGGCTCTGAAGCAGAAGCAGACGAAGCTCCCTACATAAACCTGTGCCTTTTGGCCCTTTGCCTAGGCACTAAAGGAGTAGTATCTTCAGCCTCAAAATCAGAGTCATCTTCATATTAATCTCTAGCTGCTCTCTTTTGTGCCTCTCGTTCACTAACCAAGATTCTTGATCCATATCTGCCTATTCTGACAGCCGGATCAACTAGCTCTATTTCCATTTCCTCCACGTCTTCCGAATCGGATTCCGAGGTGGTCACAGCTTGACCCTCTACTTTAGGTTGATATTCATCGATCTCGCACATATGATCATCGAAACTAGCTGGAGGCTCTATATTGTATCAACTAGCTCAGCGGTAATTTATTATTGTGCCTGACTCCCTTGTGCCCAGATTTCCTCCTGAGTTTCCACTCGAGGATCAATTACTGGTGCCACACCAGAAGGACCCGCAACGTTCGATGACGGACCTGCTTCCATTGGCTCTTGTACCCTGCTGGAGCTTGGCCTTGAAGCCTGAATAGATATATCTTGAGCTCTTCGCCTCCTTCTTTGTTGTGCTGGAGGGCGTTGCTGTTGTTGTTGCTGCTGTGGCTGTACTTGTTGCGGCTGCGGGCTTTCCCCAGCCCAGTTTAAACCTTCCGGGGCCACATACTCTGGATCGACCACTGCACCAAAGAGTGGTGCATCCAGTGGTCTAATCACCTCAGCCCTACGGGCGTTATGTGATTGACAATCAGCAAAAATACGCTTGTCTATCACTGCCACACTCTGAATATCTGCTAGCTGTGGCAGATTCGGCAAAAAATGGCGGATCAACATCATTACGAACCGTGGATACATTAGAAATCTCTCCCGAGCTGGAGCCGGCAAAAAATGGCGGATCAACATCATTACGAACCGCGGATACATTAGAAATCTCTCCCGAGCTGGAGCCGTGATCTGGTGCACGAACTCAGCGAAGAACATCTCCGAGAAGCAAAAACTCTTATTATATACCAATGCAATCATCGCCGACTGCATTTTGGATACTATATAATCAAAACCGGCCTTTTTAGGTGCAAAGCACACCATAATGACGTGTGTCAGTACCTCCATTGGCCTATCAGACCGCTCTTCATGTATGAGGCTTTAGCTATATCCATTCCATACCCCATTCTTAAAAAGGCTGCTTGCCTTATATCCAACGTGAAGTCTATCGGCCCTGCTTCCTGTTCTACTGTCCCGAGCTGCAGAACTCAATGCAACATATATGCAGAAAACACTAGGGGCTGCCTGCCAACCCTTGTCCTTAACACCGTTGGGGTTACGGTACAATCCACTTGCAAATGATCCCAAAACTGTCTAACATATGTCAATATGTAAGGTCTACACACTACAAGATCTATCTAGACGCGAGACCGTCAACGAGTGCGGAATCCTCGTTAACGGGTAGACGGAACAACTCTCACCAGGAACACGGAGACTATCAATAGGCTGCACGAACTACAACGGACGCACCTACGAATTGATTCTCTCCGAAAGAACACTAAGACTGATGATAAACTCGAAATCGCCTTTTGCTTAATCACACTCGAATTCTACAAAAAGTCTGATAATATTTCGAGTCTATCCCTAATTATAGAGGCTAATTCGAGTCTGCCATGGGCCAAACTCGAATCCGGCCCAAGGCCCATTCGAGTTTGTCCTCTCTGACACTATCGAATCTGCCTAATTGACTCATTCGAATCTGACCTAGATTCGAATCCTAGTCCTTTGAGAATTCGAATTTACTCTTTCACATACTTAACTAAGTATTGAAACTTATGTTTTTAACTTATGCTTGAATTTATCTTTGAACTTTATGTTTGAACTTCTTGTAATATGTTACACCAAGTTCAAACATACAATCAATAACTGTCAAACATAAATAAACATATATATCAAACACTCGTTAATTCTCAATACTTTGAATATTACTTAAACCAAAATGTTAGATCGCTTAGACTGTTATCGTCACACAGGGTGTACCAACAGACTCCCCCTTGACGATAGCTTCTAACTATTTACATCTTGATTAAGTACTAGATCTATATATACTACTACCTGCGAATATACCAGCATCTATACATACTCTGACAACTTTTTGGAACTTTCTGGCTTCAGATCTCCATCCTTCATGAAAGAAGATATGTTGGCCATGAAGCTTCTTCAGATCGTCCTTTGACAGATTCATCAGATGCAGAGGATCATACACTCTCAAAATAACTTTGGCGTCTTGATCCTCCATGATAGCTTCAGCAGTTTCATTATCAAGGTACCACCATTTCATGTTGCTCAAAATATCTTGAGGCATCTTCTTCATTGGGACCCTTCTTAAGCATTTGACAGGTTTATAAACCATTCTGACCAAAGGCCTTCCCGTATGAGGATCTATCCTTGATCCATCCTCTACTCTTTTGCTAGACCTCGGTTGGAGTCTCTCAAACCTTCCGGATCTCCCTTCTCGTCTGACTATCTTAGCGATCACTTCAGCATAGGGATCATTTCCGATATTGATTAACTCTTTCCATGCTAGCTCCTTCACCTCTACCTTCGGCAATGTATTGAACACTTTAAGCTTGCGCCTTAGGTATTGGAGACCATCTCTTCCCTTTAGAATAAAAAGCTGCAGTTCCCTGTCGAAGAACCAGCTAAAAATACCTCCAGAGAAGTTTTCTGCACCTGGATCCTCATCGTCTTCTTTATTTTTGGCTCAGTCTTCTTTTCTTCCTTGCGGAACCAAAGATTTAGCAATTCAGCTCTGCTCGGCTCTCTTTCAGCCTCTTCCATTTCTGAATCATCTACCGAAGCCACTTTGATGTCATCAATATCTATTACATGTTTTTCAGTATGCTCATATAGTTTTGTGACAGGCTGGGATTGAATGATTACTTCGTTTACATTATCGTCCTCATCTATCACAACCTCCTCATCAGATCTCCAATCAGCTACATCTCCTGGCACAAACTCTCCCTCTTCCAAATCCTCTACATCATCTTCAAAATCAAATTCCAACTCTAATGGCTCTTCATCAATATCCATCAATGCATCAATTATCTCACGCACTTCACTTTCTGAGATCTTTGATGAACTAGCCTCACCTACTCCAGCTCCTGATTGACTCGGCTCCCCCTGAGTCTGAGCATCCTGAGCAGCAGAAAAATCTACTGGCTCATTCTGTCTTTGTGTGCTGGGATCATTGCCATTGTCATCTTCATTATCATCATCATCATCTCTGCGCATTTCTACTTGATCACGGTAGGATGTCTCCCCCTGAGCCTTTATATTTTTCATTAATTGCTCAATCAGGGATCACATCGATCTTATTTCGGCTGCCTGATCAGCGACAAACGTTTTCAACTCCAAGTTCTCTTCCTGCACCTTGTTCACAATCTTTTTCAGGTCTGCATTCTCGATATCTATATTTGCATTATGCTTCTGTACCTCACCGAGAGCCGTTGTTACGCCAAAGAACTGAATCTGCTGGAAGTCAACTCTATCTTTTAGCTGCAAAAACCTTTGATTGTCTGCGTAGGTGGATGAGGTGGATGGAATGGATTGTATTGGAGTCGGAATGATGGGTGATGGGATGTACGGTTCAACATGTGGTGGTGATGGTGGAATGGTAGTTTGAGTAATTGGAGGTTGAGATACTTCAGGCTGTGCGGCTGAGGCGGAGGAAGTTCCTTGCATAAACCGATGACGTTTAGCCCTTTGCCTTGTCAATACAGGAGCAACTTCTTCCTCTTCGAAATCAGATTCATTAGACTCCCTTAATGTTCGACGCCTCGAAGCTTCTTCAGACACTACCAATCTCGACCCATAAGTTCTTATCTGAACGGTTGGTTCTGCTGTAACAGATTCTGGCACTTCAACTTCTATTTCTTCCATATCTTCTGACTCGGTAGCTGACGATGACAAGTCATTACCGGTCTGCTCAGGTTGATATTCGTCCACTTCCCTAAGAATATCATTTTCTCCTTCCGGAGGCTCTAGCAATTGATCAACTAGCACAGCAGTTATTTCTTCATTAGCATGAGGCCCAGATGCCCAGATTTCCTCTAGTGTTTGGGCTATCTGCTCAGATTCTGGTGCTGCACTTGAAGGCCCTGCCTCTTGTGCCTCTGGTTGTTGACTGGTCGAAGGCCTACTTGCCTGAGTTTGACTCGCGGTAGCTCTTTGGCGTCTCCTCTGTTGCTGAGGACGCGGTTGTTGTCGTTGTTGTTGTTGTGGCTGTCTAAGTTGAACTTCCACTTCACCTGCCCAATCGGCATTATACATTGCTTCAAAGTTCCTGTCTATTACAGCTCCAAACAACGGTCGCTGGACCGGAACTGCCAACCTTCCTCTATGGGAGGAGCAATCAGCAAAAATCCTTTTGTCAATAACTGCTACACTTTGAATCTCATTTTGCTGCGGCAAATTCGGCAAGAAGTGCCTGATGAGCATCATCACAAATCGTGGGTACATCAACAATCTTTCGCGTTCAGGCGCAGTGATTTGATGAACAAATTCTGAGAAAAAACATTTCAGAAAAGCTAAGCGCCGATTATAAACCAAAGCGATCATCCCGGATTGGATCTTCGAGACAATATAATCAAAACCCGCTTTCTTTGCCGCAAAACAAACCATGAATACATGCGCCAGAAATATCCACTGACCTATCAGTCCACTCTTCATATAAGATGTTTTAGTAACATCCAAGCTATAACCCATCCTCAGAAAAGCAGCCTGCCTAATACTTAACGGAAAGTCTATAGGACCATTTTCTTCTTCCTGAGATCCCAGCTGAAGAACCTGACGTAGCATATCAGCAGAAAACACTAACGGCTATCCTGCTATCCTTGTCCTTAGCACAGTTGGGGTGACAGTACAATCAACTTGCAGATGTTCGTAAAACTGCCGTACATATGGAATCACGATTTGGATGTTATGGGACAATGCAAACGCAATCCGAGACTCCACTAGGAAATCCATCATCTGACGGAAACCCTGCGCCTCAGGGATATGATGGTCGGGGGGAATGACCATATTATGCTTAGGCACGAATACTCGATCAGCCATGTCTGCACAATAGATAAAATATTAGAATTATTGAAAATGGATAAACTTGTTTAAATTCAAATTTGTTTTATTTTGAACTTGTTTAAGTATAAAATCCAACACATATGAATTTCTACAAGTTTAACTAAATTTAAATTGAATAATTCAAATAAATTGACAAATTCGAACACACAGATTCGAAACAACCCTTTTTCGAGTTTGATGTCACACTCGAATCTAATGACCTTCTCGAGTTTACTGACAAACTCGACACTGGTCAGGAACAGATTCGAACTCGTCGGCCCACATCATCACCAAACTCTATGATTTTAACCATTTTGAACTTAGAAAATCACATTCATTAGTCCTACTAGGTTCTAATCACAGATATTTGCCTTTAATTTGACTCTTTACCGATCCAAACTTTGTATTTTTTGAAAAACACAATTTCGACCAACAAACCTTCAAAAATTGGTAATTTTGGCTTAAATGCTGTATAAAACTACTTGAATCTTGTACAACCCAGTTGTTTATACCTAGATGTATCAGTAGAATCGAACACACAAGCAAGAAACTCGACAAATAGTTGTTTTTAGTGAAAACGGTAAACTCGAGCAAATAGATTCGAGATCGCTGGAGAGATTCGAAGGAACAGATTTGAAAACAGATAGAGTAATGACGATTACTGTTAACCTATTTATAACATCTACCTTCGAGTCTATGGCCAGTTTCGAATCTACTGACAGATTCGAGACCACCCAATTTCGAGTTTAACCTAAACTCGAATTACTCCAAACACTTAGAAAATTTCAAAAATTTTGAAATAAATTCAACTTTTTCAACCTTTTCAATCTTATTGTGTAACGGAATAAACTATGCCAAATCCTTAACCCTAAGCACAAGATTTTCACACAGTGTTTATTTTATCCAACTATGAATGCACCCTCAGTTATTTTTGACCTTTTTCCTAAGAAGAATAAACATAAAAATAAAATAAAATAAGATAAAATAAAAATAAGTAAAAATAAAATTATAAAATTTTGACCAAAAATTTTATTTAGACTTAAACTGCATTTATTACAACTTACAATCTATGCTAAACGCTAAACAAAATATTTTTGATGAGTATAGTCAAAGAAAGGTTCAATCAGATAGCGGTGTTAGATACTCACTTTCAGTACTTAAACTTTCACACTTAGGAATTATTGATTCCTTTGATTGTTTGTCGTGAAACACCCATATAGCCGATTGTTGGTATTTACCCCTTTAAACATGCTACATTTCGGAATATCCCTTGGCATTTTTATTTATCATGAAATTATCTTACGTGACTCAGACATAGACATACTTTTATGATCAAGGCATACAGACAAAGCTTCTAACTTGTTGTTATTTGCAAACTTTCTTTAAAAGACAAACATCGGACACAGGTCTGTATTTTCATACAACAAAGTGTCTTAGTTTGACTTAAGGTTTATTTTTAAAGCTAGCAAGACAGCGGTGACAGGTCTGTACCGACGTACAACAAAGCGACTTATTTTGCTAACCTGAATCAAACCAGAGGCAACAGGTCTGTACTTACGTACAACAGAGTTACATGTTTTTGACTCTCAATTTTGTATGATTTTTCTATTCTTTCCATTTTAAGATGTATTTGATGTTGCTATACATCCCCAGAAAGTTTGCATACCTCATTTAGACTCAAAGTTTGTATGATTTGTACATAAAAATTAAGACCGATTGGTCATACATCTAAGTTAGTGACACGTTTGACTTTTTCTTGAATATTTTATTAGCCTTGAGACTCCCTATATGTATTATGTCTACCAACACATCAAACTAAAATAAAGTATACCACTTAGAATTTTAGGTGCATTATGTGTGAAAGCCTAAACACTTAGAGTTTGTAACGACTGTGCTAATTTTCGTCACTTTGAACCTATGCATCTAAGACTTAACTCTTTTTCTGATATTCTCTTTTTTTAAGAATTTTTATGGTTTTCTCTCTTTTTTCTTTTGTTTTTCATAAGAGATAGCAATAAAACCTACTAACTTAATAAAAATAGAAACTTTCCTAAATTAGCAGACTTACTATAAAAAGATAGAAATACTACAGCTATAAAAGGAAATAAACTACTACTAAGGTCAAATTACTCTGGGTTGCGCATTCCATTTAGTTGAATTAAATATTCAAACCGTGACTTATCAAATGCTTTGGTAAATAAATCAGCATTATTATCGTCCGTTGCCACTTTTACCAATTTGATTAAGTTCTTTTCAGCACAATCACGAATAAAATGATGCCTTATGTCTATGTGCTTTGTTTTACTGTGTTTAACTGGATTATTAGTTATAGCAATTGTAGATTGATTGTCTATCCTAATGGGAGTTTGAGTGTAAGCCAAACCGTAATCCCGCAATTGTTGTTGTATCCACAGAACCTGTGAGCAGCAACTACCAGCAGCAACATACTCGGCCTCGCACGTTGACACGGCTACCGACCTCTGTTTCTTGCATTGCCAGGATACCAGTCTCCCTCCTAGGAATTGACAACCTCCAGTTGTTGATTTACGCGTCAAGCTGCATCCTCCGTAGTCAGAATCTGTGAACGCTTCCAACTCTAGATCTCCCTCCGCGTGATACCAAAGTCCCAGCTTCGGTTTCGACTTGAGGTATCGTAGAATCTGCTTCACAGCTTTCATGTGCATATCCTTCGGATTAGCTTGAAACCTAGCACAAATACACACAACAAACATGATGTCAGGTCTTGAAGCAGTTAAATACATAAGCGATCCAATCATGGCCCGATAAAACGTCGGATCCACATCGGTATCACTTTCAGTACCCGGTCCGAGATTGTGATTCACTTGAATCGGTGTGCTGAAATGGGCAGTCAGTTTCGTTCCTTCCATCTCGAAGCGTTCCAATATGTCATAGACATACTTCGTCTGATGGATAAACATACCTTCCTTCTTCTGGTCAACTTGTAACCCCAAAAAGAAATTTAACTCTCCCATTGCACTCATCTCGAATTTCGACTTCATCACCTTCTCGAAATCTTTGCACATTTGTTCGTCTGATGATCCAAAAATGATATCATCTACGTACACTTGTACCAAGATGAAGTGTTCTTCTTTCTTTTAACGAACAGCGTACTATCTATCCTACCCCTTTCAAACCCGTTCTCTAATAAATGGTTGGATAAAGTCTCGTACCACGCCCTTGGTGCTTGATGCAATCCATATAGAGCCTTATCTAAACGATATACTCTATCAGGATATTTTGGATCTGTAAATCCGGGCGGCTGTTCTACGTACACCAGCTCCTTCCCTTTTTCATATAGGAAAGCACTCTTAACATCTAGTTGATATACCTTAAAGCCCTTGAAGGAAGCAAAAGCCAGAAACAACCTAATGGCTTTCAGCCTAGCTACTGGTGCAAACACCTCATTGTAATCGATTCCCTCCTCTTGGTTGAAACCCTTTACAACTAACCTAGCCTTTTTGCGAGTGACTATACCCCGATCGTCTCTTTTGCACTTAAAAACCCATTTGGTTCCTATGGCAACTTCCCCTCGAGGTAATGGAACTAACTCCCATACTTCTAGTTTCCTAAACTGAGAGAGTTCTTCCTGCATCGCTTCAACCCAGGAGTTATCCTTTAGTGCCATTTGCACATTCTTAGGCTCTACTTGCGAGATGAAACAAGAATAAAGGCAGGTGTGATAGGCCTCGGAGTCATTTATCATCGACAACAACACAGTGTTGTTATTTAAACTACTCCTCGTCCTCACACCCTCATTAGGATTTCCTATGATGCTTTCTATAGGATGGTTCTTGTTGATCCTAGAGGTCTCTATCTCGTCAACTCTCAGATTATCTCCTAAGTTAGATCCTATTTCACCTAATGGGGGAACAACCTCAGATTCCACATTTTCCTCCTCGTGGACAGTTTCCTCAGAGTTGGAATTTGTTGTCTGAGTCTGATTCTCAGTTGAAGGTGCCTCTGGATTAGTAACTTCTGGAGATCCATCTTCAGTCGAAGTAGGCTCAGATGCGGATTGAAATGTAGTCCTCGGAAAGGTATGACCTTCGTCATTCAGATGCAACGTCGCCATGTCCTTTTCGATTGTACCTGCATTTTCATCCAAAGGAATGTTAAATGACTCAAATAATTTATCATAGTCAAATATCCATTCCGGACCTGTTTGAGGTTCATGTGTATAACTTGTGACTTCAATGTTATACACAATTTCCACTGTACCATTTGTTTTGTTAAAAACCCGTTTGTTTGGTGAGTTCGACACATAACCTAGGAAGTATCCTTCGTCAGCCTTTTCACCAAACTTCGGTTGATGTTTTGTACGCAATAAAGTGCATGGTACCCCAAACGGTTCGAAGCCAGTTAAATTAGGTGGCCGTTTATTCAAAATTTCATAACAGGTTTTTTTCAAAGATTTGACAGTTAGGACCCGGTTTAAAATATGACATGCGGTATTCATTGCCTCCCCCCAAAACATGGTAGGAAGCTTTGAATCCGAAAGCATAGTCCTAGCTGCCTCAATCAGTGTCCTGTACTTACGTTCGGCCACCCCATTTTGTTGAGGCTCATATGGTGCACTAAATTGATGCACTATGCCCTTTGAGAGGTAATATACACCAATTACAGTGTTTTTGAACTCAGTTCCATTATCACTACGAAGCCTTTTAACCCGTGTTCCATAGGAATTCTCCACTTGGTCTAAGAACCCGATGAGCTTGGAAGCCGTCTCGTCCTTTGTACCTAAAAAGAAAACCATGAGTAATCGTCAGTGATAACCAAACAATACCAACTACCTCCTATACTCCTTTTGTTGATTGGTCCGAAGAGATCCATATGCAACAAATCGAATGTAGAGGTTATGGAATTCTAAGTCTTGGACTTGTGTGCCTTCTTATGTTGTTTGCCCTTCTTGCATGGTAGACACTTGTCCTCGAACTGAAAACTCTTCATAGGCACACCTTGCACCAACCCATTTTTTGTTATAAAATTCATTTTCCTTAGGTGCAAATGTGCCATGCGTCTGTGCCACAACACTGATTCCGTCTCCGAAGCTTTGGATAACAAACAGATTGGCCCCATCGAAGTCTCCGTCTTGTTCATATCAGGCATGTACAAGTCATTCTTCCTTGGTGCCCGCATCAATATCCACTCTTCAGGAATTTTGAAACCCGGTTTTAGCACTAACGCTTCAGTTTCTGTGAACAACACTGAATTCTTCTTGTCACAGATTTGAGATACACTAATGAGATTGTGAACCAGTTTATCAACGTGATAAACTTGATCCAACTTGATCGACCCATTAGTGACCACTCCGGTACCCGTGATGTTTCCTCCTTTATTTCCCGCGAATGATACAAATCCCCGATTTCCACCCTTGAAGTCTGTAAGGAGACTTCTTCCCCTGTCATGTGCCTGGAGCATCCACTGTCGACGAACCATTTGTTGTTTGGACCTGTGGTAATCTCCTGCACATGAAAGAAAATAGGTTAGTTATCACGGGGACCCCAAGCCATAACTGACTTGGTTATACCATTCTCGTCCACATACTTAAACTCTTTCAAATACCCATCTCGCCTTTCAGGTGACTTGGGTCGTTGAACAGGAGTTTGTTGTGGTGTGGAGTGATGTAAATTCACTCTCTGCCTTTGAGTAGGCATTTGTTGTGGAGCTCTTGAATAATTCCGATTATATTGCATTTCAGATTGTGATCCCTGAGCTCTAACCGGTGTGTGATGTCTAATAGGAGTGTGTGACCTAATTGGAGTGTATGCTCTGCTAGGTGTTGTGATCCTATATTGTTGTTGAGGTCCAGACCTAGATTGATTTACGACTCGATTCGGTGAACTAGTCCTAATCACTTCCATTGGTCCAACCTTTACCGGTATTTGTTTCACAACTTGTTTTGATGCGGCCTGCACAGTTTTCTCTGTACTCTGAGAACTAGTAGTGCTTGCCACATTTGGTAAGGGCTTAGCTGGTGTTGGCTTCCCTGTCTTAGGTGTAATTTTAGTTTTCCTAAGCGGACAGTTAGAAGCAACATGCCCTTTTTCTTGACATCTAAAGCAGAACATCTTTTCTATGGACTTCTTGTGTGTGCCCTTAGACTTAGGTGTCTCACTAGTGTCTTGGTCCTTATGAACATCTATCGCGACCGGTTCATCGTCCTGATCATTAAAATCAATTTTATGTTTTTCTGCAGGTGTTTCACTGGAGGAAGACACAAATCTGACTTTCTTAACCTTGACAGTTGTATCAGTCACCTTAGGTGTATTATCTAATACAGGCTCAGATATAGGTGTAGGTATGTCCTCTAAGTCTACTGATTTATCAATTTTCTCCTGAGGTTGAGGCACGTAGTTTGCATTAAAAGGTGGAGGAATTTCATGAAATCCTAGACCTACAGGCTTTTTAGATTGGCGTTGAGCATCTAAAACTTTCACTAGGTTCAGGCTCGAATTCCTAAACTTCTCTAGCTTACTATTCGCCTCGGCTACCTTCACCTTAGTTTCAGCGAGCTCTACATCTTTTGTCTTAAGATCTTTGGTTAAGGCCTCTACATGCTCATACATTAGTTCTAATCTAACACACTGCTCATTTAGCTTGTCCTTTAGAACTATGACATCTTGAGCATCAGCTTTAAGCTTGTCCTTAAGATCTTGCTTAATGTCATTTAGGCTAGCGTTATCAGCTTTTAAAGACTCATTTTGAGCAGTTATGTTTTTATGTGATTCTAAGACTAGATTCAATCTATCGTTAGAAGTAACACGTAACACACATAATTCATGAAAAAGAGAGTAATTCAGACTAACCTTTGTGTTATCGGATTCCACGTTGGCCATTTGAGCGGCAAACTCCAGAAGCGTCTGATCATTCGTCTTTTCCACCCACATTGGACTGCTGTCCCTTGTGGCCTGCTCTTACCCTTCACATCCATTCTCCGTGACTTCAGCCATGAAGGCTCTAGCATTTGATTCCGGATGTGAGCTCCAGTCGTAGGTGCCATCCAACTGTCTGTCTGACGTGACATTTGATAATAGACTAGCTAGATTGGCTTGACCGGCAGATGAACTTGGAAGGTATCTATGTTGAGACTGATTCTGAAACTGTCCATGATGCTGTTGCTGCCCTTGGTAAGTATCTACCTTCGGTCGCTGACATTCTCTGGCGAAGTGTCCCAGACCTTGACAATTGTAGCATTTGACTTTGGACTTATCAAAGCCAATCCCCTTATTATTCATCGTCAGATTCCTCCCAGTCCGTTTGATGAATCTTTTAACCCGTTGGGTTACCATGGCCAGTTGCCATTTGAGATCCATTTCCTCAAGATCGTCAGGGTCTACCTGATCATAATCTTCATCCCAGAGAGCAGGATCGTTTATCTTCCCCTAAACGCAGTTTCCATACGCGGCCACAAATGAGGCAAGCAAGTTCAAATGCTCTTCGGCTGATTAGCGCTCATGGGCATCTTTGAGTAGCCCTGAGATGTTGATGCCTGTGCTGCTTGAGGTTACTGTTCTTCCGATCTTCCCAACCCTAAGAATGCTCTGTTCAGTGTGTCATCAGTCCCCGCTGGTGACGTCGTTTCTCCGGTGAAAAACGCTGTAGCAGTCTTCAGATCAGCTGCGGCTGAAGGTTTTGTTGATTTTCCAAAATACATGGCTGGATTTTGGACTTGTCGTAATCCGTTTCGGCCTTCAGTAGCTCGAAATGATATGCCCGCAACGTTCCGACGATATCCTCCAATGATTGGGTATAATACTTGTCTTCGTTAAGCTTAATCATTGCCACATACATCGCCCACTTGGCTGGTAAGGCATCAAGAAGCTTATTGTTCTTCTCAGTGTCATTATACTCAATCCCGTGACTTTCAAGCTCTGTCAACAGATGATAAAAGCGAGTGATAGTGTCATCCAGATGTTCATCCTTCAACGCCTTGAAAATAGCAAACTGTTGTTTCAATAACTCCATGCGCTTCCTTCGAACCCTAGGATTACCCTCACACCTCTTTTCTAGCGACTCCCAAAGTTCCTTAGATGTCTTTTGAGTCCGAAATGTGTGCAGTATATCCTGAGGCAAAGCCATTCGAATAATCGAGAAAGCTCTGTTCTCGGCTTCATACAGTTTCTTATCATCCTCCTTCATCATCTGATATGATAAGACTCTCTGACGGCCTTCAACTTCAGAAATAGGTGGAATGTATCCTTCGTCAATACATACCCACATGCGCATGTCATTGAAATGCACAAAATCGACAAACCGATCTTTCCACCAATAGTAGTCCTCGAGTTTCATCAGCTTAGGTGGAGTGTTTGCCTTCCCGACCTCATGATCCATTTCTAGAAACTTTTGAAGATTTGACATTGTTTCAAAAGTAATTGAATTGAACTTAATAAATTTAATTCGAAACTAAGTTAAATTAATTGTTTCGAATCTAGGTAGATTCGAATAAAATTTAGTTTAAATTTATTTGGGATTAAATTCGATTAAGTTCTAAAATTCAGTTAGGTTCGAAATTGATGACAGATTCGAAAGTTTCCAAACTCGAAGGTCAAGGCAAACTCGAACACTCAGTAGATTCGAAGCCCTATTCGACTATAGACTAAACTCGAAGCAAACTCGAATGACAGCAGACTCAAGACCCTAATCGACTTTAGCACAAACTCGAATTAGATTCGAAACACTCTGTATCAAACTCGAAAGGAGCGGATTTGGTTAGACTCGAGACTAAGTAAAACCCTAATTACTCCTAACAGATTCGAGCGCCGCAAACTCGAAAAACGGCTAATACTTCGATTTCTTTACGTTTTGCAGATTAAATCAATATTTTTACAACGAAAAATATTGATTTCGATCAAAACGTGAAAAACACGAAGTATTCCCCGGATAACCAATTGCTAAGCTCGAAAAAAAAAACACAGAGAAAACACGAATTTTAGAGAATCAACCGCCAAACCGTCAAGAAAAGAAACCTAGGATGAATCTAGCATGAACACTGGAAGAACACTAAGAAAACACCCCGTAGGCTCTGATTCCCACTTTGTAAGGTCTCACACTATGAGATCTTATCCTAGACGCGAGCCGTCAACGAGTGCGGAATCCTCGTTAACGGTAAGAAGGAAACAACTATCACCAGGAACACGGAGACTATCAATACGGCTGCACGAACTACACCTGGACGCCACCTCCGAATTGCTTCTCTCCGAAAGAACCACTAAGGACTGATGATAACTCGAAATCGCCTTTGCTTTCATCACACTCGAATTCTGCAAAAAGTCTGATAATATTTCGAGTCTATCCCTAATTATAGAGGCTAATTCGAGTCTGCCATGTGCCAAACTCGAATCCGGCCCAAGGCCCCATTCTCGTTGTCCTCTCGACCCTATCGAATCTGCCTCACACCAACACACCATTCGAATTGCCTAATTGACTCATTCGAATCTGACCTTAGATTTTGAATTCCTAGTCCTTTGAGAATTCGAATTACTCTTTCACATTCTAACTAAGTATGAAACTTTCTGTTTTTCCCTTATGCTTGAATTTATCTTTGAACTTCTGTTTGAACTTCTTTGTAATATGTCCACCAAGTTCAAACATCCAATCAATAACTGTCAAACCTAAATAAACCATATATATCAACACCGTTTTAATTCTCATACTTTCATGTTACTTAACCCAAAATGTTTAGATCGCTTAGACTGCTATCGTCACACAGGGTGTACCAACACAATACGATTTGCACATTATGTGACAGGGCATATGACACCCTGGAGTGGGCCAAAAATATCCACCATTGGTCGAAACGCCTGAGCTTCAGGAAGCTCGCGATCTGGCGATACTACCATATTATGCTTCTTAAAGAAGGCTCTTTCACCCATATCCGCACATTAAACATTATCATTATTAGAATTGAAAAATTAAAAATGTGAAACTTGATTAAATCTAAATTTGTTTTATTGAACTTATTGTAAGTTCAATATATCCAACACATATGAATTTCTACAAGTTTTCGACGTAAAATTATACATTTCGATAATTTTTTTTTTTTAATTAGACCGAATGAATGTTCGAATTTGACTTGACTTTGCAGTTTGCTGGTGACAAAAGTTATAATTTACTGACAAATTCGAACTAGATGATAAAAGTCGAAGTCGGTCACTTTCAAAACACAATCCAAGATTTAAACCCCATTAGACTTAGAAAATTGTATTCACTAGTCCTAGTAGGTTCTAATCGCAAGATATTGGCTAACTCTTATTGGAAGTTTTTACCGGTTTTAAAACTTGTGATTTTGAATCACAAAGTTAAAACCCTGTAAAACTTCAAAAAAGAAGAGTAGATTTTTGCTAAAAAATTGAGTCATTAACGTACCTAAAACTATGTGGTTATACAAGATTGGTGTTATCATCGAACTCACGTGAACAGAACTTCGACAAACAGTCAAAGAATCGAAACGGTAAACTCGAATACTAAGTTCGAAATCGCACAGAGGTTAAATTCGAAGGGCTAAACTCGAAGGTAGGTGACAATGAATGTTCACTGTTGACCTATATATACTAACCACCTTCGAACTTGCATTAAATTCGAAATTACTGACAGTTTCGAATGTAAATTCGACTTTGTCTTAAATTCGAATTTAAATGAAAAATTTGAAAATATTTGAATAAAATTCAACTTTTTCAACTTTTCTAACTTTTTCAACTTTTTCGTTTAACGGAACAAACTATGCAAATATTTTACACTAAGCACAAGATTTTCACGCAATGTTTGTTTATTCAACTAAAAATGCATCCTTAGTAACTTTGACCTTTTTCCTAAAAATAAAAGTGAAAATAAACTAAAAAATTAAAATAAAATAAAATAAAATAAAATAAAATTTTTAATAAAATTTAACCTAAAACTACTCTAAAATACTTTAAAATTTACATTTTATATTAATATTAATAGAATATTTTTGACGAGAAGGTCTAAGAAAGGTTCAATCAGATAGCGGTGTCAAATATCACTTTCAGTATCTTACTTTCACACTTAGAAATTTTTGATTCCTTTGATTGTTTGTCGTGACACACATTACTAGGCGATTGTTGGTATTATTTTCCCTTTATACATGTTACACTTTGGAATATCCCTTGGCCTTTTCATTTATCAAGAAATTTCCATACGTGACTCATACTTAGACATACTTTTATGATCAAGGCATACACATAATGATTATAACTTTTTGGTATTGTAAATTTTCTTTAAAAGGCAAACGTCGGACACAGTTCTGTATTTACATACAACAGAGTGTCTTAGTTTGTCTTAAAGTTTATTTTAAAGCTAGCAAGACAGTGGTGATAGGTCTGTACCGACGTACAACAAAGAGACTTATCTTGCTAACTCGAGTCAAACCAGGGGCAACAGGTTTGTACTTATGTACAACAGAGTTACTTGTTTTGACTCTCAAATTCAGTATCATGATTTTTCTATTCTTTTCTTTTCTTTAAGATGTATTTGATGTTGCTATACATCCCCCAGAAAATTTACATACCTCATTTAGAATCAATGTCTATATGTCTCTAACATAAAAATTAAGACCATTTGGTCATACATCTAAGTTAGTGACACGTCTGACTTTTTCTTGAATATTTTATTAGCCTTGAGACTCCCTTTGTGTATTATGCCTACCAACACATCAAACTAGATAATGTATTTCACTTAGAGTTTTAGGTGCATTATGTGTGAAAGCTTAACACTTAGAGATTGTATCGACTGTGCTAATTTTCGTCACTTTGAACCTATGTATCTAAGACTTAAATCATTTTCTGATATTCTCTTTTTTTTGAATTTTTTATGGGTTTTCTCTCTTTTTTCTTTTGTTTTTAATAAATAAGAGAAAGAAAATAAACTAACCTACTAACTTACTATAAAAAGAAATTCTTCTAAGCTACTAAACTTACTATAAAAAGAAAGAAATTCTACTGCTATAAAAAGAAATAAATTCTACTACGGTCAATTTACTCTGGATTACGCATTCCGTTTTGTTGAATGGCTATCTATCCTAATAGGAGTATGAGAATAAGTCAAATCGTAATCCTGCGATTGTTGTTGTATCCACAAAACTTGTGAACAGCAACTACCAGCAACAACATATTCTGCCTCGCACGTTGACACGGCTACCGAAGTCTGTTTCTTGCATTGCCAGGAAACGAGTCTCCCTCCAAGGAACTGACAGCCTCCAGTTGTTGACTTGCGATTGAAGCTGCATCCTCCATAGTATGAATCCGTGAATGCCTCCAATTCCAGATCACCATCAGCGTGATACCAGAGTCTCAGCTTCGGTTTCGACTTAAGGTATCTCAGAATCCGCTTCACAGCTTTCATGTGCATCTCTTTTGGATTAGCATGAAACCTAGCACAAATACACACAGCAAACATTATGTCAGGTCTAGAAGTAGTTAAATACATGAGTGACCCATTCATGGCCCGATATAACGTCGGATCCACATCGGTATCACTTTCTGTACCCGGTCCGAGATTGTGAATCACTTGAATCGGCGTGCTGAAGTGAGCTGTCAGCTTGGTTCCTTCCATCCCGAAGCGCTCTAGAATGTCGTAGACATACTTCGTCTGATGAATAAGCATGCCCTCCTTCCTCTGTTCGACTTGCAAACCCAGAAAGAAGTTTAACTCACCCATCGCACTCATCTCAAACTTAGACTTCATCACCTTTTCAAAGTCTGTGCACATCTGCTCGTCTGATGACCCGAAAATGATATCATCGACGTACACTTGTACCAGGATGAAATGTTCACATTTTCTTTTCACAAACAACGTACTATCTATTCTCCCTCTTTCAAACCCGTTGTCTAAAAGATGATTAGATAGAGTCTCGTACCACGCCCTTGGTGCTTGATGTAGTCCATACAAAGCCTTATCTAAACGATATACTCTGTCTGGATACTTCGGATCTGTAAACCCGGGCGGCTGTTCCACATACACCAGTTCCTTCACTTTCCAATAAAGAAAAGCACTCTTTACGTCAAGTAGATAAACCTTAAAACCATTGAAGGAAGCAAAAGCTAGAAACAGACGGATTGCTTCAAGCCTTGCCACTGGCGTGAACACTTCATTGTAATCTATTCATTCCTCTTGGTTGAAACCCTTTACCACAAGCCTTGCTTTGTTGCGAGTCACTATAACCCGATCATCTCTCTTGCACTTAAAACCCCACTTGGTTCCTATTGCAACTTCTCCTCGAGGTAACGGAACTAACTCCCACACTTCAAGTTTCCTAAACTGTGACAGTTCTTCCTGAATCGCTTCAACCCAAGAGTTGTCTTTTAGTGCCATTTGCACATTCTTCGGCTCTACTTGCGAAATGAAACATGAGTAGAGGCAAGTATGAAAGGCCTCGGAGTCATTGATCATCGACAACAACACTGTGTTGTTATTCAAACTACTCCTACTCCTCACACCAGCATTTGGATTTCCTATGATACTCTCAACTGGATGATCCTTACTAATTCTCGATGTTTCTATCTCGTCAACCCTAAGATTATCTCCCAAATTTGATCCTATCTCTCCTAACGGGGGAACGACCTCAGACTCTACATTTTCTTCCTCATGGACACTGTCTTCAGAGTTAGAGCGTGTTGTCTGATTTTCGTTATTAGGAATTTCAGAATCATTTTCTGCTTGAGATCTATCTTCAGTTGTTGTAGGCTCGGAAGTTGATGGAGAGGTGGTCCTCGGAAAACTTTGATCCTCGTCATTCAGATTTAATGACGACAAATCCTGTTCGATTGTACCTGCATTTCCATCACAAGGAATGTTAAATGATTCAAACAATTTGTCATAATAAAAAATCCATTCCGGACCAGTCTGGGGTTCATGTGTATAACTTGTGACATCAATGTTATACACAATCTCTACTGTACCATTTG
Organism: Centrapalus pauciflorus; assembly: GCA_020465985.1. Classification (NCBI taxonomy): domain Eukaryota; kingdom Viridiplantae; phylum Streptophyta; class Magnoliopsida; order Asterales; family Asteraceae; genus Centrapalus; species Centrapalus pauciflorus. Next base: position 242,186 of record JAANYP010001419.1, on the reverse strand, counting down.
ATTTGTTAAAAACCCGTTTGTTTGGTGAGTTCGGCACAAAACCTAGGAATTATCCTTCGTCAGCCTTTTCACCAAACTTAGGTTGATGTTTTGTTTTCATTAACGTACATGGTACCCCAAATGGTTCGAAGCCAGTTAAAATTGGTGGCCTTTTATTCAAAACTTCATAACAGGTTTTGTTCAATGATTTGACAGTAAGGACCCGGTTTAAAACATGGCACGCGGTATTCACTAATTTTGTTTTATGATTTGACAGTAAGGACCCAGTTTAAAACATGGCACGCGGTATTCACTGCCTCCCCCCAAAACATGGTAGGAAGCTTTGACTCCGAAAGCATGGTCCTTGCTGCCTCAATCAAAGTCCTATTTTTCCGTTCTGCCACCCCATTTTGTTGTGGCTCATATGGTGCACTAAATTGATGTATTATGCCCTTTGATAGGCAATATACACCAATAACCATGTTTGTAAATTCTGTTCCGTTATCACTCCTGATTCGTTTAACCCGCGTCCCGTATGAGTTTTCCACTTGGTCTAAGAACCCGATGAGCTTGGCAGCCGTCTCGTCCTTTGTACCTAAAAAAAAAAACCAAGAAAAACGTGAGTAATCATCAGTAATAACCAAACAATACCAACTACCACCTATGCTTCTTTTGTTGATTGGTCCGAACAGGTCCATATGCAACAAATCGAACGTGGCAGCTATTGAGTTCTGAGTCTTGGACTTGTGTGCCTTCTTGTGTTGTTTTTCCTTCTTGCACGGTAGACACTTGTCCTCGAACTGAAAACTCTTCATTGGAACACCTTGCACCAATCCATTTTTCGTTATGTAATTCATTTTCCTCAGGTGCAAGTGTGCCATGCGTCTGTGCCATAAAATCGATTCAGTCTCTGAAGCTTTTGATAGTAGACAAATTGGTCACATCGAAGATTCCGGCTTGTTCATGTCGAGCATGTACAGGTCATTCTTCCTAGGAGCCCTCATCAGTATCCATTCTTCAGGTACTTTGAATCCCGGTTTCAGCACTAACACCTCAGTATCAGTGAAAAGTACTGAGTTCTTCTTATCACAGATTTGAGATACACTAATGAGATTGTGAACCAGTTTATCAACGTGATAAAATTGATCCAGTTTGATAGTCCCATTAGTGACCACTCCAGTACCGGGATATTTCCTCCTTTATTGCCAGCGAATGATACAAATCCCCTATTCCTTCCCTTGAAGTCTGCGAGTAGACTTCTTTCCCCTGTCACGTGCCTAGAGCAACCACTGTCGACGAACCACTTGTTGTTTGAACCTGTAGTTATCTCCTGCACATGAAAGAAAAGAGGTTAGTTATCACGGCGAACCCAAGCCATGACTGACTTGGTAATACCATTCTCGTCCACATACTTGAACTCTTTCAAATACCCATCTCTCCTTTCAGGTGACTTTGGTTTTTGATTTAGAGCCTGTAATGGTGCAGAGTGATTTAAGTTCACTCTCGGCCTTTGTGTTGGCATTTGCTATGGAGCTCTTGAATAGTTTCGATTATAAGGCATTTCCGATTGATATCCCTGAGCTCTACCTGGGGTTTGATGTCTTACAGGAGTGTGTGACCTAATCGGAGTGTAAGCTCTGCTAGGTGTAGTACTCCTATAATTCTGTTGCGGTCCTGACCTAGATTGATTAGTGACTCTATTTGGTGAATTAGTCCTAATCACTTCCTTGGGTCGACCTGACACAGGTGTTTGTTTCACAACAGATTTTGGTGTGGCTTGCACAGTTTTCTCGGTATTATGAGAACTACTTGTGCTTGCAACACTTGTAGAAGGCTTATGTTGTTCCGGCTTTCCAGTTTTAGGTGTAGAGTCTACTTTCCTATGTGGACAACTAGAAGCAACATGTCTCCTTTCATGACATCTAAGGCAAGACATTGTGTCAATCGACTTTTTATGTGTGCCCTTTGACTTAGAGGTCTCACTAGTGTCTGGTTCTTTCGGCTCTACTATAGTGACTGGTTCCTCCTCTTGATCATTAAAGTCAATTTTGGCTTGTCCTACAGGCTTATCACTAGAGGATGGCACAAATTTGACCTTCTTAATCTTGACATTATTACTAGTCACCTTAGTTTCTTTATCCTTAACTGGTTCAGACATAGGTTCAGGTTCTACCTCTGAGTCAACTAGTTTTTCAATTTTCTCTTGAGGCTGAGGTACATTGTTATCATCGAAAAGTCGAGTACTCTCATGATACCCTAGATCTACAGGTTTCTTAGATTGACGTTGTGCATCTAAGATATTCCCTAGGTTGAGTGATGAGTTCCTAAACTTTTCTAGTTTACTGTTTACCTCGGCTACCTTAACCTTAGAATCTGCTAGCTCTACTGCTTTAGTCTTAAGCTCTTTGGTCAATGCCTCAACATGTTCATACATTAGTTCTAATCTAACACACTGCTCACTCAGTTTGTCTTTTAGAACTATGAAATCTTGTGCATTTGCCTTAAGCTTATTTCTCAGGTCTTCCTTTATATCTAAGAGGCTAGCGTTCTCTGATATTAAGGATTCATTCTGAGCAGTTATAGTTTGATGTGATTCTAGTACTAAGTTTAACCTATTGTTAGATGTAGTACTCAAAGCACATAAATCACGGAAAATAGAGAAGTTCAGAATTACCTTGGCGTGATCAGATTCCACATTGGCCATCTGTGCGGCGAACTCCAGAATTGTCTGATCTTCTGACTTTTCTACCAACATAGGACTGATATCATTCTGATTGCTGTCCCCTGTCTTTTCCTCTGCTCCATCACTTCCAGTCTCGGTTACTTCAGCCATAAAGGTTCTTGCATTTGACTCTGGATGTGCACTCCAGTCTTACGTTCCAACTAGCTGTCTGTCAGATGTAACATTGGATAACAGACCAGCTATATTTGCCTGACTGGTTGAACTACCCGGCAGATATCTCCCTTGAGATTTATTCTGATACTGGTTTTGGTAGTTCTCTACTTTCGGTCTTTGACATTCTCTAGCGAAGTGTCCTAACCCTTGGCAGTCGTAACACTTAACTTTGGATTCATCAAACCCAATCTTATTGTTACTGACGTTGAGATTTCTGCTCGTTCTCTTGATGAACCTCTTGACTCGCTAAGTCACCATGGCCAGTTGCCATTGCAGATCCATTTCCTCTAAATCATCAGGATCTACCTGATCATAATCCTCATCCCAAAGCGCAAGATCGTTGATTTTCCCTTGAATGCAATTGCCATAGGCAGCCACAAATGAAGCCAACGGATTCAGATGGTCTTCAGCTGATTTTGCGCTCATCGGCATCTTTGAATACCCTTGAGATGTAGATGTCGCCTGTGTTTGCTTTTCTTCTGGTCTAGAAAACCCTAAGAAAGTCCGATTCACTGAGTCTTCTGATTCAACCGGTGTCGATGTTTCCCCAGAAAAGAAAGCCGTAGCCGTTTTCACGTCAGTTGCCCATGAAGATTTGGACTTCCCAAAGTACATGTCTGGATCCTGTACTTGTTCATAATCCCGCTCCTTCTTCAGAAATACAAAATTATACGCCCTCAGCGTTCCTTTGACATTTTCGAGAGTTAGAGTATAGAACTTTTCTTCATCATGTTTTATCAGCGCCACATACATCTCCCATTTGGCTGGTAAAGCATCCAGAATTTTCACAATTTTCTCTGTCTCATTATACTCCACATTGTGGCTGTCTAACTCAGTTAGCAAATGATAGAATCTGGTGATTGTCTCATCCAGCTTTTCGTTCTTCAAGGCTTTGAAGATCGCGAACTGCTGCTTGAGCATTTCCATTCTATTTTTGTTGGTACACCCTGTGTGACGATAGCAGTCTAAGTGATCTAACATTTTGGTTCAAGTAATATTCAAAGTATTGGGTATTAACGAATGTTCGATATATATGTTTATATATGTTTGGTAGTTATTGAATGTATGTTTGAACTTGATGTAATGTATTACAGGAAGTTCAAACATAAAGATCAAAGATAAAATCAAACATAAGTTAAATACATAAGTTTCAAATATAAGTTTAATATGTGAAAGTCGAATTTAGATTAAATTCGAATTCACAAGTAAACATGATTCGAATCTGTCAGCAGATTCGAATGTGATTCATGAGGCAGATTCGAGAATGTCAAGGGGACAAACTCGAATGGGCCTTGGGCCTGATTCGAGTTTGGCTCATGACAAACTCGAATGGTCATCTATAATTAGGGATAGACTCGAATTATTAGCAGACACTTTGCAGAATTCGAGAGAGATTAAGCAAAAGGCGATTTCGAGTTTATCAGAGTGTTTAGTGTTGTTTCGGAGAGAATCAATTCGTAGGTGCGTTCGTGTTCGTCTGTACAGCTTATTGATAGTCTCCGTGTTCCGAGTGAGAGTTGTTTCCGTCAACCCGTTAACGAGGATTCCGCACTCGTTGACGGTCTCGCGTCTAGATAGATCCGTAGTGTGTAGTCCTTACAAGTGGTATCAGAGCCTAAGGGGTGTTCTTCGTGTTCATCCTAGGTTTCTTGACGCTTTTGGACGGTTATTCTCTCAAGTTTTGGTGTTTTTCGAGCTTAACAACTTGGGATCCGGGAAATACTTTGCTGTTTTTCACGTTTTTGATCGAAATCAATATTTTTCTTTGTAAACATATTGATTTAATCTGCAAAACGTTAAAAAATCGAGGTATTAGCCGTTTTTCGAGTTCGCGGCGCTCGAATCTGTTAGGAGTAATTAGGGTTTTTCTTAGTCTCGAGTCTAACCAAAAATCCACTCCTTTCGAGTGTTTCGAGTTTAAAGGGTTCGAGTTTGATTCGAGTTTGGACTAGAGTCGAATAGGAGCTTCGAGTTTGCTTGGGTTCGACTTTGAGTGTTTCGAGTTTGCTAAGACCTTCGAATTTGAAACCTTCGAATTTGTCAGCCATTTCGACTTTAATTGAATTTCAGAACTTAATCGAATTTAATCCCAAATAGGTGTAACCTTAATTATATTCGAATTTACCTAAATTCGAAGGAACTAACTTAAATTAATTTCGAATTAAATTTATTAAGTTACAATTCAATTACTTTTGAAACAATGACAAATCTTCAACGGTTTCTAGAAATGGATCATGAGGTGGGGAAAGCTAATACTCCGCCTAAGCTGATGAAACTTGAAGACTATTATTAGTGGAAAGATCGGTTTGCTGATTTTGTGCATTTCAACGACATGCGAATGTGGATATGTATCGACGAAGGATACATCCCATCTACAACAGAAGTTGAAGGCCGTCAAAGACTCTTATCATATCAAATGATGAAGGAGGATGATAAGAAACTATATGAAGCCGAGAACCGAGCATTCTCGATTATTCGAATGGCATTACCTCAGGACATATTACACACATTCCGCAATCAAAAGACATCCAAGGAGCTTTGGGAGACGCTGGAAAAGAGGTGTGAGGGTAATCCGAGGGTTCGGAGGAAGCGTATGGAGTTGTTAAATCAGCAATTTGCGATTTTCAAGGCTTTGAAGGATGAAAAGCTGGACGACACCATCACCCGCTTTTATCATCTGCTGACAGAGCTTGAGAGTCATGGCATTGAGTATACCGATACAGACAAGAACAATAAGCTTCTTGATGCCTTACCAGCCAAATGAGCGATGTACGTGGCTATGATTAAGCTTGACGAGGATAAGTATTATACTCAATCATTGGAGGATGTAGTGGAGACGCTGAGGGCTTATCATTTCGAGCTACTGAAGGCCGAAACAGATTATGAACAAGTCCAAAATCCAGCCATGTATTTTGGAAAATCAAAACCTTCAGCGGCAGCTGATATGAAGACTGCTACAGCGTTCTTCACCGGAGAAACGTCGTCACCAACAGAGACTGGCGACGCACAGAATAGAGCGTTCTTAGGGTTTGGGAAACCGGAAGAACAGTAACCTCAGGCAACACAGGCATCAACATCTCAGGGATACTCTAAGATGCCCATGAGCGCTAAATCGGCCGAAGAACATTTGAATCTATTGGCGTCATTTGTGGCCGCATATGGGAACTGCGTTCAAGGGAAAATAAACGATCCTGCATTCTGGGATGAAGATTACGATCAGGTAGACCCTGAAGACCTTGAAGAGATGGATCTCAAATGGAAACTGGCCATGGTAACCCAACGTGTTAAGCAATTCATCAAGCGCACTGGAAGAAATCTGAACATGAATAATAAGGGGATTGGCTTTGATAAGTCCAAGGTCAAATGCTACAATTGTCAAGGATTGGGACACTTTGCCAGAGAGTGTCAGAGACCGAAGGTAGATACATACCAAGGGTAGAATCAGTCTCATGGACAGTTTCAGAACCAGTCTCAACAGAGATATCTTCCGAGTTCATCAACCAGTCAAGCCAACATAGCTGGTCGGTTATCAAACGTCACATCAGACAGACAGCTGGATGGTACTTACGACTGGAGCTCACATCCGGAATCTAACGTTAGAGCTTTTATGGCTGAAGTCACTGAGAGTGGATGTGAAAGGGAAGAGCAGAACACAAGGGACAGCAGTCAACACGAAAGCAGTCCGATGTGGGTGGAGAAGTCGAATGATCAGACGCTTCTGGAGTTTGCCGCTCAAATGGCCAACGTCGAATCAGATCACACAAAGGTAAGTCTGAATTACTCTATTTTCCATGAATTATGTGTTTTATGTGTTACTTCTAACGACAGGTTGAATCTAGTATTAGAATCACATAAAAACATATCTGCTCAAAATGAGTCATTAAAGTCAGATAATGCTAGCCTGAATGACATTAAGCAAGATCTTAGGGACAAGCTTAAAGCTGATGCACAAGATGTCGTAGCTCTAAAAGACAAGCTGAGTGAGCAGTGTGTTAGATTAGAACTAATGTATGAGCATGTAGAGGCCTTGACCAAAGATCTTAAGACCAAAGAAGTAGAGCTAGCTGAAACTAAGGTGAAGGTAGCAGAGGCTAATAGTAAGCTAGAATAGTTTAGGAACTCAAGTCTGAACCTAGGGGAAGTCTTAGATGCTCAACGTCAATCTAAAAAGCCTGTAGGTCTAGGATTTCATGAGATTCCTCCACCTTTTAATGCCAACTATGTGCCTCAACCTCAGGAGAAAACTGAGAAATCAGAAGACTGAGAAGAAATACATGCACCTGTGTCTGAACCTGTTAATGAAAATACACCTAAGGTGACTGATACAAACATAAAGATTAAGAAAGTCAAATTTGTGTCTTCCTCTAGAGAAACACCTGCAGGAAATAATAAAATTGATTTTAATGATCAGGATGATGAACCAGTTACAATAGATATTCAAAAAGACCAAGACACTAGTGAGACACCTAAGTCTAGGGGCATGTTGCTTCTAACTGTCCGCTTAGGAAAATTGACGTTACACCTAAGACAGGGAAGCCAACACAAGTTAAGCCTTCAACAAGGGTGGCGAGCACTAGTAGTTCTCAGAGTACCGAGAAAACTGTGCAGGCTACACCAAAACAAGTTGGGAAACAAATACCGGTAAAAGGTGGACCAAAAGAAGTGGTTAGGACTAATTCACCGAATCGAGTCGTTAATCAATCTGGGTCTGGACCTCAACAACAATATAAGAGCACAACACCTAGCAGAGCATACACTCCAGTTAGGTCACATACTCCTGTTAGACATCACACACCAGCTAGAGCTCAGGGATCTCAATCTGAAATGCAATATAATCGTAATTATTCAAGAGCTCCACAACAAATGCCTACTCAAAGGCAAAGAGTGAATTTACATCACTCGGCACCACAACAAACTCCTGTTCAACGACCCAAGTCACCTGAAAGCCGAGATGGGTATTTGAAAGAGTTTACGTATGTGGACGAGAATGGTATAACCAAGTCAGTTATGGCTTGGGTTCCACGTGATAACTAACCTATTTTCTTCTATGTGCAGGAGATTACCACAGGTCCAAACAACAAATGGTTCGTCGACAGTGGATGCTCCAGGCACATGGCAGGGGAAAGAAGTCTCCTTACAGACTTCAAGGGTGGGAATCGGGGATTTGTATCATTCGCGGGAAATAAAGGAGGAAACATCACGGGTACTGGAGTGGTCACTGATGGGACGATCAAGTTGGAACAAGTTTATCACGTTGATAAACTGGTTCACAATCTCATTAATGTTTCTCAAATCTGTGACAAGAAGAATTCAGTGTTGTTCACTGACACTGAAGCGTTAGTGCTTAAACCGGGGTTCAAGATTCCAGAAGAGTGGATATTAATGCGGGCACCAAGGAAGAATGACTTGTACATGCTCGATATGAACAAGCCGGAATCTTCGATGGGTCCGATCTGCTTACTGTCTAAAGCTTCAGAGACTGAATCAGTTTTGTGGCACAGACGCATGGCACACTTGCACCTAAGAAAAATGAACTATATAACGAAAAAGGGGTTGGTGCAAGGTGTGCCTATGAAGAGTTTTCAGTTCGAGGACAAGTGTCTACCATGCAAGAAGGGCAAACAACATAAGAAGGCACACAAGTCCAAGACTCAGAACTCCATAACCTCTACATACGATTTGTTGCATATGGATCTCTTCGGACCAATCAACAAAAGGAGTATAGGAGGTAGTTGGTATTGTTTAGTTATCACTGACGATTACTCACGATTTTCTTGGGTTTTCTTTCTAGGTACAAAGGACGAGACTGCTTCCAAGCTCATCGGGTTCTTAGACCAAGTGGAGAATTCCTATGGAACACGGGTTAAAAGGCTTCGTAGTGATAATGGAACAGAATTTAAAAACACTATAATTGGTGTATATTGCCTATCAAAGGGCATAGTGCATCAATTTAGTGCACCCTACGAGCCACAACAAAATGGGGTGGCCGAACGAAAGAACAGGACATTGATTGAGGCAGCAAGGACTATGCTTTCGGATTCAAAGCTTCCTACCATGTTTTGGGGGGAGGAAGTGAATACCGCGTGCCATATTTTAAACCGAGTCCTTACAGTCAAATCTTTGAACAAAATCTGTTATGAAATTTTGAATAAACGGCCAACTTATTTAACTGGCTTCGAACCGTTTGGGGTACCATGTACTTTATTGCGAACAAATCATCAACCTAAGTTTGGTGAAAAGGCTGACGAAGGATACTTCTTAGGTTATGTGCCAAACTCACCAAACAAACGGGTTTTTAACAAAACTAATGGTACAGTAGAGATTGTGTATAACATTGAAGTCACAAGTTATACACATGAACCCCAAACAGGTCCGGAATGAATATTTGACTATGATAAATTGTTTGAGTCTTTTAACATTCCTTTGGATGAAAATGCAGGTACGATCGAAAAGGACATGGCGACGTTGAATCTGAATGACGAAGGTCATACCTTTCCGAGGACAACGTTTCAATCCACATCTGAGCCTACTTTGACTGAAGATCGATCTCCAGAAGTCACTGATCCAGAAGCACCTTCAACTGAGAATCAAACTCAGACAGCAAATTCCAACTCTGAGGAAACTGTCCATGAGGAGGAAAATGTGGAATCTGAGGATGTTCCCCCATTAGGTGAAATAGGATCTAACTTAGGAGATAATCTGAGAGTTGATGAGATAGAGACCTCTAGGATCAACAAGAACCGTCCTATAGAAAGCATCATAGGAAATCCTAATGAGGGTGTGAGAACTAGGAGTAGTTTAAATAACAACACCGTGTTGTTGTCAATGATAAATGACTCCAAGGCCTTTCATACCTGCCTCTATTCTTGTTTCGTCTCGCAAGTAGAGCCGAAAAATGTGCAAATGGCACTAAAGGATAACTCCTGGGTTGAAGCGATGCAGGAAGAACTCTCTCAGTTTAGGAAACCAGAAGTGTGGGAGTTAGTTCCATTACCTCGAGGGGAAATTGCCATAGGAACAAAATGGGTTTTTAAGTGCAAAAGAGACGATCGGGGTATAGTCACTTGCAACAAGGCTAGGTTAGTTGTAAAGGGTTTCAACCAAGAGGAGGGAATCGATTACAATGAGGTGTTTGCGCCAGTAGCAAGGCTGGAAGCCATTAGGTTGTTTCTGGCTTTTGCTTCCTTCAAGGGCTTTAAGGTATATCAACTAGATGTTAAGAGTGCTTTCCTCTATGGGAAAGTGAAGGAACTGGTGTATGTAGAACAGCCGCCCGGATTTACAGATCCAAAATATCCAGACAGAGTATATCGATTAGATAAGGATCTGTATGGATTGCATCAAGCACCAAGGGCGTGGTACGAGACTTTATCCAACCATCTGTTAGAGAATGGGTTTGAAAGGGGTAGGATAGATAGTACGCTGTTCGTTAAGAGAAAGGGAGAACACTTCATCTTGGTACAAGTGTACGTTGATGATATCATCTTTGGATCATCAGACGAACAAATGTGCAAGGATTTTGAGAAGGTGATGAAGTCGAAATTCGAGATGAGTGCAATGGGCGAGTTAAATTTCTTTTTGGGGTTGCAAGTTGACCAGAAGAAGGAAGGAATGTTTATCCATCAGACGAAGTATGTCTATGACATATTAGAACGCTTCGGGATGGAAGGGACGAAACTGACAGCCCATTTCAGCACGCCGATTCAAGTGAATCACAATATCGGACCGGGTACTGAAAGTGACACCGATGTGGATCCGACGTTATATCGGGCCATGATTGGATCACTTATGTATTTAACTGCTTCAAGACCTGACATCATGTTTGCTGTGTGTATTTGTGCTAGGTTTCAAGCTAATCCGAAAAGAGATGCACATGAAAGCTGTGAAGCGGATTCTACGATACCTCAAGTCCAAACCGAAGCTGGGACTTTGGTATCACGCGGAGGGAGATCTAGAGTTGGAGGCGTTCACGGATTCTGACTACGGAGGATGCAGCTTGACGCGCAAGTCAACAACTGGAGGTTGTCAATTCCTAGGAGGGAGACTGGTTTCCTGGCAATGCAAGAAACAGACGTCGGTAGCCGTATCAACGTGCGAGGCCGAGTATGTTGATGCTGGTAGTTGCTGCTCACAGGTTCTGTGGATACAACAACAATTGCGGGATTACGGTTTGACTTACACTCAAACTCCCATTAGGATAGATAACCAATCTACAATGGCTATAACAAATAATCCAGTTAAACACAGTAAAACAAAGCACATAGACATAAGGCATCATTTTATTCGTGATTGTGCTGAAAAGAACTTAATCAAATTGGTAAAAGTGGCAACGGACGATAATAATGCTGATTTATTTACCAAAGCCTTTGATAAGTCACGGTTTGAATATTTGATTCAACTAAATGGAATGCGCAACCCAGAGTAAATTGACCTTAGTAGAATTTTTATTTCCGTTTATAGTTGTAGTCTTTCTTTCTTTTTAAAGTAAGTTTGCTAAATTAGGGTAGTTTCTATTTTTAGTAAGTTAGTAGGTTATATTATTTTCTTGCTATTTCTTATGAAAAACAAAAGAAAAAAGAGAGAAAACCATAAAAAATTCAAAAAAGGAGAATTTCAGAAAAAGAGTTAAGTCTTAGATGTATAGGTTCAAAGTGACGAAAATTAGCACAGTCGTTACAAACTCTAAGTGTTTAGGCTTTCACACATAATGCACCTAAAATTCTAAGTGTTATACTTTATTTTAGTTTGATGTGTTGGTAGGGGTAATACATATAGGGAGTCCCAAGGCTAATAAAATATTCAAGAAAAAGTCAAACGTGTCACTAACTTAGATGTACGACCAATCGGTCTTAATTTTATGTACGAGACATACAAACTTTGAGTCTAAATGAGGTATGCAAACTTTCTGGGGATGTATAGCAACATCAAATACATCTTAAAATGGAAAGCATAGAAATATCATTCAGAATTGAGAGTCAAAAACACGTAACTCTGTTGTATGTAAGTACAGACCTGTTGCCTCTGTTTTGATTCCGGTTAGCAAGACAAGTCGCTTTGTTGTACATCGGTACAGACCTGTCACCGCTGTCTTGCTAGCTTTAAAAATAAACCTTAAGTCAAACTAAGACACTTTGTTTTATGTAAATACAGACCTGTGTCCGATGTTTGTCTTTTAAAGAAAGTTTGCAAATACCAAAAAGTTCAAATCATTGTCTGTATGCCTTGATCATAAAAGTATGTCTATGTCTGAGTCACGTAAGATAATTTCATGATAAATGAAAATGCCAAGGGATATTCTGAAATGTAGCATGTTTAAAGGGGTAAATACCAACAATCAGCTAGAAAGGTATGGCACGCCAAACAATCAAAGGGATAAAAAATTCCTAAGTGTGAAAGTTTAATTACTGAAAGTGAGTATCTGACACCGCTATCTGATTGAACATTTCTTTGACTATGCTCGTTAAGAATAATGTGTTAAGTGTTTAGCATAGGTTGTAAATTTTAATAAATGTAGTTTAAGAATAAGTTAAATTTTTGTTCAAAATTTTAAAAAAAATTTCATTTTTACTTTTACTTATTTTTATTTTATTTTATTTTATTTTATTTTTAATTTTACTTAGGAAAAAGGTCAAAAATTACTGAGGGTGCATTCATAGTTGAATAAAATAAACATTGCGTGAAAATCTTGTGCTTAGGGTAAAAGATTTTGGCATAATTTATCCCGTTACACGATAAGGTTGAAAAGGTTGAAAAAGTTGAATTTATTTCAAAAATTTTCGAAATTTTCAAACTTTCATAGAGAATTCGAGTTTAAGCTAAACTCGAAAATAGCAGGGCTCGAATCTGTCAGTAGATTCGAATCTGTCACTAAACTCGAAGGTTGGTGGTATAAATAGGTTAACAGTAATGGTCATTAATTCATCTGTTTTCGAATTTGTTCCCTCGAGTTTGTTATCGCGATTTCGAATCTATTCTCTCGAGTTTGTCGTTATCAAGAAATCAACTATTTGTCGAGTTTCTGTCCATGTGGGTTCGATACTACTCATAGATCTAGGTATAATCAAGTGTTTTGTACACGATTTAGGTAGTTTTAAACTCCATTTAAGCCAAAATCATTGAATTTTGAAGGTTTATTGGTAGAAAACTTGTTTTTCAAAATTACAAAGTTTGGACCGGTAAAACGTCAAATTAAATGCAAATATCATTGATTAGAACCTAGTAGGACTAATAGATGTGATTTTCTGAGTCTAACATGGTTAAAATCATGGATTTTTGTGATGATGGTGGCCGACTCATTCGAATCTGTTCATGGCCAATTTCGAGTTTGTCAGTAAACTCGAATGGTCATTAAACTCGAATGAGTCATCAAACTCGAATATGTGTTCATTCGAATTTGATGTTCGAATTCGTCATAATATTTGAATTATTTAATTTAATTCTTAATTAAACTTATAGAAATTCATAAGTGTTAGATTTTGTTCTTGTACAAGTACAAAATTAAACAAATTTGAATTTAATCAAGTTTATTCATTATTAATAATTCTAATATTTTATTTGATATATTGTGCAGACATGGCGGATAGAGTATATGTTCCAAAGCATAATATGGTCATTTCCCCTGACCATGCTATCCCTGAAGCGCAGGCTTTCCGTCAAATGGTGGATTTCTTAGTGGAGTCCAGAATCTCATATGCACTGTCTCATAACATCCAAATTGTGATTCCTTATGTGCGCCAATTCTATGAACATTTGCAAGTCGATTGCACAGTCACTCCGACAGTTCTTAGGACAAGGATTGCTGGTAATCCGTTGGTATTTTCTGCTGATATGCTAGGCCAAGTTCTGCAGCTGGGAACTCAGGAGCGATATCTGGCGCACGTGTTCATGGTATGCTTCATGGTGAAGAAAGCGGGATTTGATTACATAGTGTCCAAGATTCAATCTGGCATGATCGCTTTGGTTTATAATCGACGTTTCAGCTTTTCTGAAATGTTCTTCTCAGAGTTCGTTCATCAGATAACGGCTCCGGAACGAGAAAGATTGTTACTTTACCCCCGCTTTGTGATGATGCTCATCAGGCACTTCTTGCCAAATCTGTCGCAGCTGAACGATATTCAGAGCGTTGCAGTAATTGATAAGAGAATTTTTGCCGATTGCTCCTCTCATAGAGGAAGGTTAGCAGTCCCAATAGAGACACCTTTGTTCGGTGCTGTGATCGACCCGAACTTTGTAGCTCCTGACAATGCCAACTGGGCAGGTGAGGTACAACTTCAGCAGCGGCAGCCACAGCAACCACGTCAACAACAACAAAGGCCTCAGCAGCAGAGAAGACGTCAAAGGCCTTCAGCGAGTCAAATACAGGAAGATAGGACTTCTACTAGTCAAGTTCAAGAGCCACAAGAGGCTGGACCTTCAAGTGCACCAGCAGTTTCTGTTCCGACATCTGATCAGTTATATCAAACATTGCACGAGATTTGGGAAGCAGGTCCAAATGCAAATGAAGAAATTACAGTTGAGATAGTTGGGGAATTGTTAGAGCCTCCGGAAGGAGAAGATGACATTCTTAGGCAAATTGATGAGTATCAATCAGTGCCAGAAGGAGAAGCCATCTCAACTTCTGAGTCTGAAGATATGAAAGAGATAGAAGTTGAAGTTCCAGAGACTGTAACTGAAGAACCATCCATACAAATAGGAACATATGGATCGCAATTAGTGGTGACTAAAGAAGCTACAAGGCGACGAGCATCAAGGGAGTCTGATGACTCTGATTTTGAGGAAGAAGAAGTTGCCCCGTTGGTCACAAGGCAAAGGGCAAAGCGCCATCGATTTATGCAGGGAGCTACCTCAGCTTCTGCTGCACAGCCAGAAATACCTCCACCTTCACCCGCTCAGTCTACCATTCGACCACAATCACCACCTGTTGAACCGTACATTCCATCACCAATCATTCCAACCCCCATACAGTCCATACCATCCACTTCATCCACGTTCATGGAGAATCAACGGTTTTCTGAGCTGTAGAGCAGAGTCGACTTCCAACACATTCAAATCTTTGGTTTGACAACGGCTCTCAGCGAATACAAAAGCATAATGACCAACTAGATATCGAGAATTCCGAGCTGAAGAAGGTTGTGGGCAAGGTTCAGGAAGAAAACTTGGAGCTGAAAACCTTTGTTGCTGATAAAGCGGCTGAGATACGATCGATGAGCTCCCTGATTGAGATATTATTGCAAAATCTAAAGGCTCAGGGGGAGACAAGCTGTCGTGATCAAGAAGAGCCGCCCAGGGATGAAGATAAGGATGGAGATAATGACGGCAATGATCCCAGCGCACAAAGAGATAATGAGCCAGTAGATTTTTCTGCTACTCAGAATGCTGAAGTTCAGGGGGAGCCAGGTCAATCGGGAGCTGAAGGAGGAGAAGCCAGTTCATCAAAAGCCACAGAGTCGGAGATACATGAAATGATCTAAGCACTAATGAATATCGATGAAGACCCTTTGGACCTTGGCTTTGATTTTGAGGATGAAATGGAGGAGTTAGAAGAAGGAGAATTTGTGCCGGAAGACGTAACAGATTGGAAATCTGATGATGAAGTTTGTGTTGATGAAGATGATGAAGAAAATGAGATCATTGTTCAGCAAAACCCCATCACAGATACTTACATAACGGAAGGAAATCATATGATTGACATAGAAGTGGTACACGCTGCTTTAAATGTTGAATCAGCAAGTGAAGAACCTGCCAGAGAACTTACTAATGAAGAGAAAAGAAAACTATTGTTTAGGGCAGAGAAAAGAGAGTTGGAGTTGAAAAAGAAGATACGTGTGTCGGATACTAGAGAGCTATCAGGAAGTATATTGAGCTGGTTCTTTGATCGGGAATTGCAGTTATTCATTATCAAAAGAAAAGATGGTCTCCAGTATCTCAGAAAAACTCTTAAAGTGTTCAACTCCTTGCCAAAGATCAAAATAAAAGCGTTAGCATGGAAGGATCTAATCAACATCGGCAACGACCCTTACGCTGAAATAATTGCAAAGATCATAAGAAAAGAAGGGAGGTCTAGGAAGTTCGAACGTCTCAATCCAAGGGTAGGTAAACGAGTAATGGACCATACTCGAATTGACCCTCTAACTGGTCGTCCGTGGATAAAAATACAATACAAACCAGTTTGATGTCTGAGAAAGGTTCCTCTCAAGCCAATGCCACAGGACGTCATGAAAAATCTAAATTGGTGGTATGTGGAAAGTGACACAGGAGAAGCTGTGATGGAGGACTTCAAAGAAAAGGTGATTCTTAGAGTCTACGATCCCCTTCACCTTGTAAACCTCTCAAATGATGACCAACAAGTGCTACACGCTCATAGAATCTCAAGCGACGCTCATATGGATAGCGAGGCTACGAAATATGAAAATGTAGTTAAAGTTTGTATCGAGAAAGGTTTGTATGCTGGCAGCAGTTTGAATAAATAAACAAAGTACTTAATCAAATGTGTGAATTGTTAGAAGCTATCTTCAAGGGGGAGTCTGTTGGTACACCCTGTGTGACGATAGCAGTCTAAGTGATCTAACATTTTGGTTCAAGTAATATTCAAAGTATTGGGTATTAACGAATGTTCGATATATATGTTTATATATGTTTGGTAGTTATTGAATGTATGTTTGAACTTGATGTAATGTATTATAGGAAGTTCAAACATAAAGATCAAAGATAAAATCAAACATAAGTTAAATACATAAGTTTCAAATATAAGTTTAATATGTGAAAGTCGAATTTAGATTAAATTCGAATTCACAAATAAACAGGATTCGAATCTGTCAACAGATTCGAATGTGATTCATGAGGCAGATTCGAGAATGTCAAGGGGACAAACTCGAATGTTTCTTGGGCCTGGTTCGAGTTTGGCCCATGACAAACTCGAATGGTCATCTATAATTAGGGATAGACTCGAATTATTAGCAGACTCTTTGCAGAATTCGAGAGAGATTAAGCAAAAGGCGATTTCGAGTTTATCAGAGTGTTTAGTGTTGTTTCGGAGAGAATCAATTCGTAGGTGCGTTCGTGTTCGTCCGTACAGCTTATTGATAGTCTCCGTGTTCCGAGTGAGAGTTGTTTCCGTCAACCCGTTAACGAGGATTCCGCACTCGTTAACGGTCTCGCGTCTAGATAGATCCGTAGTGTGTAGACCTTACAATTTTTCTTAACCCTAGGATTTCCTTCACACGTTTTCTCCAACGCATCCCACAGCTCTTTTGCTTTTTTCTGATTGCGGAAAGTGTGCATGATCTCCTGAGGTAAAGTCATTCTAATGATAGCGAATGCCCGGTTCTCGGCCTCATAAAGCTTCTTATCATCGTCCTTCATCTTTGAATATGATAAGACTCTTTGTCGTCCTTCAACCTCTGCCGTCGGTGGAATGTATCCCTCGTCGATACAAATCCACATCTGCATATCATTAAATCTAGCGAAGTCGGCGAACCTATCCTTCCACCAATAATAATCCTCTAATTTCATCAACTTTGGTGGAGAATTTGCTTTTCCGACCTCGTGATCCATCTCAATAAACCTCTGTAGACTTGTCATTGTTTCTAATATTTTTGAATTTAAACTTAATTAATTTTAATTCGAAATTAATTTAAATTAACTCTTTCGAATTTGAGTAAATTCGAATCTAATTAATTTTAAATTTGTTTGGAATTAAATTCGAAATTAATGGCAAATTCGAAGGTATACTAAATTCAAAGTCCTGAATTCGAATTTAATTAAAAATCAAATCTGGGCAAATTCGAAGTGGCCAAACTCGAATCAAACCCTATTCTCTTACAAACTCGAATTTTTGAAAACCCTAATAACCCCTTGGTAAACTCGAGCGCCGCAAGTTCGAAAAACGGCTAATACTTCGAGTTTTTCAAGTTTTCAGATTAAACCAATATTTTTAGGAGTAAAAATATTGATTTCGATCAAAAAGCATGAACTAATACAAAGTATTTTCCATTATCTTACTTGATAAACTCGAAAATCCTCCAAAAATGTGATGAAAACCGTCCAAAACGTCAAGAAACCACAGATGTTTCTTAGTGAACACGAAGAACACCAACGAACACCCAATGGCTTTGATACCACTTGTAAGGTCTGCACACTACGGATCTATCTTCACGCGACACCTGCCAACGAGTGCGGAGTCCTCGTTAGCGGCTTGACGGATATATCACGCACACCGAAACACGGAGACTACCACGGTGATAGAGGTACAACTTAGAACGCCCCGACACGATGATTCTCTCCTCACGAAACTCTCTGATTGGAATCAAGTTCGAGATCGCCTCTTGCTTAATCGTCTGACAAATTCTGCAAAAGTCTCATAATTAATCGAATTAACCGTTAATTATACTGACAGATTCGAGTTTGTCTAGGACAAATTCGAATCTGGCCCAAGGCCTATTCGAATTTGTCCTCAATGACAAATTCGAATTTAGCCTAAATTCTAATTTCACCTTTAAAACTTATGTTTGAACCTATGTTTTATTTTAAGTTTGGATTCATCTTTGAACTCTATGTTTGAACTTCTTGTAATACATTACACCAAGTTCAAACATACAAACAATGAATATCAAACTCAAATAAACAAACATATATCAAACACTTGTTAATATTCAATATCAAGTAAGTTGACTTACACAAAATGCTATCTAAACTTAGACTGCTATCGTCACACAGGATGTACTAACACCTTTAAGGACTTTATGACAGAACATCCTTCAAAGTATTCTGAGGGAGTTGGTGTCAGAAAGGCACTAGAATGGCTACGAGAGATTGAGGCAGCATTCAGGATTTCGCATGTTGATAGAGGTGATATCATGAGTTATGCCTTCTACCTGTTGAAAGGACGAGCACTGTGATGGTGAGGTTTTGTTTTGAGTTCCAGAGGAGTCGACGTTGCATATCAAATGACTTGGGAGGAGTTTAGGTTTGTGTTTGAGCTGCAATATTGTCCTCAGGACACGAGAAGTGAGCTAGAACAGGAGTTCATTCATCTGAAGCAGACTTCTCTGGCAGTCAGGTGGCTACAGAGGACCATACGGTCAGCATGTTTATTGAGGGATTGCGATCGGATATTAGGGAGTTCGTGGGTTACTGCATGACCCCATTTTTTCATCAGCTATGGAGTATGCCCACAGACGAGAGAGAGATTGAGAGGCATTGAGAACAGCTAGTGCCTCAGAGACTGCGTAGAGCAGGTGGGTCAGGGACAGAGTTTGGGGTCTCCGAGTATCTATAGAGAGAACCAACAGGGAGGATATTCGAAGCAGCAGGGGCAAGGTTCAGGGGCCCGTCGAGATCAATGTAGAGATGATAGACAGAGGTTTTTTTGGTCCGCATAAGGGACAGTGGTAGACACAGTTGAGCCAGGGTACGAGCCGAAGCCAGAGTAGTGTTAGTAGGGGTTCAAGAGACTTGGAGAGTAGAGTTGGGATCTCAGCAGCTGTTGTGCAAGATTGTCTGCGGTGTCGATGCTGCCATGCAGGGTCGTGTGCCCCGGAACATCTCTGTTGCTTCAAGTGTGTTCAGTATGGCCACACTGCTTCTGCCTGCACTTCGTAGGATTCACTTTGCTTCCAATGTAGGAAGTCGGGCCACATGTCACAAGATTGTCCTACTTTAGGGGCAGCGTTTCCTAGCCCAAGTTCGAGTGGGGTCGGGGCATCCGGGTCGTGGTCAGCACCTCGTGCAGGTGGAGTGTCGAGGACTAGAGGCATAGTGTTTCAGGCCACCGCATAGAAGGCGAGGGAGTCGCCAGATGTTGTATCATGTACGTTCATCCTTAACGTATTACATGCCTTTGTTATATTTGATTTGGGGTCTGATCGATCATATGTGTCTGCATCTTTATGTGGTTATGTTACTATGCCTTTGTCTGAGTTATATGTTCCTGTGATTGTTGAGCGAGTTGATGGGAGTATTGTTTTAGTTAGTCCGGTTTATAGGAATTTCGTATTAGAGACAGATGGTCACCGATTTACTATACACCTTTTGCCGATTGAGATTAGTAGTTTTGATGCGAATATAGGCATGGATTGGTTGACAGCGCGTCAGGCATCCATCTTTAGTTCCAAGAATATATTCGGATCTTGATTTCTGAGAATGAGTCAGCGACTGTGTATGGGGAGAGGCGTAAGGGAGAGTTGAGTATTGTATCAATGGCACGAGCACAGAGATACGTGGCATAGGGATGTGCCACTTATCTAGCTTATGTAGTGGGCGCGAAGAAGGAGCAGATAGCTATAGGTGTTGTCCCAGTGGTTTGAGACTTCCCAGAGGTGTTTCCCGATGAGTTGCCGGGGCTACCACCAGATCGACAGGTCGAGTTCAAGATCGAACTAGTTTCCGGAGCTGTACCTATTGCTCGTACGCCTTATCGATTAGCGCCTACTAAGATGCGTGAGATGTAGACACAACTGCAAAATCTGCTAGACCGTGGTTTTATTCGGCCTAGTTCTTCACCGTGGGGAGCCGCAATGATATTCATGAAAAAAAAGGACGCGACAACGCGTATGTGTAATGATTATTGAGATCTTAACAATGTAACGGTTAAGAACTGTTGTCCTTTACCGCAGATTAACGATTTGTTTTATCAGCTTCAGGGGGCGAGCCACTTCTCCAAGATAGATCTTCGTTCGGGTATCACCAGCTATAAGTTAGGGATGAGGAGGTGCCGACGACGGCGTTCAGGACCCGATATGGTCATTATGAGTTCTTAGTTATGCCATTTGGGCTAACTAATGCCCCAACATCAATTATGGATATGATGAACATTGTCTGAGGGACGATGCTTGACCGATTTTTTAACAATGTTTATTGAAGGTATTCTGATTTATTCGAGGAGTGTTGAGGAGCACGGCCAACATCTCCGGCAGAATCTGAGTTTGTTACAACGAGAGAGGCATTATGCCAAGTTTTCAAAGTACGAGTTCTGGCTTAGAGAGGTGAAATTTATGGGACCCGTGGTAATGAGTATGTGAAGACCACTCCTTACGGAGGAGTCTTAGCGACTAGGTCCCAATTTAGCAACACAATATTAATCATAACAAAGATAGAGTAATTAAGTTGCAGAATAAATTACAGTACAAACGTTAGGACTAAGTGCATTACATTTTTAAAACGATCATAAAAAGTTAAAAATAACTTATAAAGGGTAGAAGGATAGTCTAGTACATAACATCATATAGCAAAGCAAATCTACCCGAACCACCACAATTATCTCTTTCATCTGTACTGAAGGTGTTGTCTGAGTAGGGTCTAAATACTTTGACTTGACCTTGATAGACCTAAGAACTAGGTCCAATAGGTGCTTTGCCCTTGTGTTTTCCTATAAAGAGATTCAACAACAACCGTAAGCATTAGCTTAGTGAGTTTATATATTTCATAGTAAACATGTAGTAATGCAAGGCGAAATGAGGGTATAGCATGATACAACTTGACTGCCGCCTACAGCCACACAAAGTGAGACATAGTATATGAGAGCAAAAAAAAACATCCAAGCCACGCTCACGCTTTTAGTGGATGCTCACTCAATACTGGGCTAGCTATCGATAGACTACTTGGGGGGAACATCGGAGTAAGCAACCACCTAGTTCAGATGAACAGGTGACATAAGCAAGATCTCGGACAATAGAACAGTAATGCTAATAAAGCCGAGCTGAAGACATATAGTTCAATGATGCAAGGAATGATGATAAGCATAAATAAGCAAGTTCATGATAGCAACATCAGTTTATAATAATAACTGAAATCAAATGTAAAGGCATGTGTGCAGGAAGATATCCACAGGGCATTACGAAACCATGAGGTGCACATGTCACAATCCATCTAAACATATATGAATGTCAATAAAGTTTTGAACAACATTATGTCTCACTCATAATCAGGCATGTAAATTGAATTATCTAGACCTCACTGATACTGATTTAGACTTTGCTGTTGAGCTTTGACTTTGGCATTCTGGACATGACTTGGCTTTACTGACTTTAATCCACTTTTAATGACTTTGACTTTATAACTTTGTTCAGATTTATCTAAACCTCTCAAATATTTGACATTGGCATGAACATTCGCTTTTAAGACTTTACATTTAATGGCTTATCATGTCAGTTTAATCTTTGTTGAATCATTGTTGTACATAAGACTTGTATTGACATGCTTTTGATGGCTAAGCTTTTATGCTTTTCATGATCATGTGTGACTTTATTAAGTCATTTTAAGTTTATTTGCACTTAAAAACTTGAATGAATGTGCACATAGTGAAATACAATATGCGGATTTGATGCGTATATGTTCATATAAATGAATGTACATTCACTTAAGCATGCATACATGTTCATGGTACTCAATCTCTACATTGTGAAATATGAACATAAATATGATTTCAAATGAACTATATAACCCAATTCTTATATACATTTACTTAGTTATCTCCTTTTATCATAATGCCTTCATTTAAAATTATATCTAATTGTTTATGAACTTTGAACAATTTAGTCACCTCGATACACTTATTTTCATCAATTATATGCATATGTTTTGATGTTTAATTATGTAGCATTACACACATTTACTCATACACTTTAAGTCAATGTATGTTTGTTAACTATATATGTAAAGGCTGTTGTATGTTGTTGTTGACTCACACATTCGAGGCTTACATATGGTGTGAGTCTCGGAACTTTTACTATTATACCACATACACATATCACACATAAGCGACATGCGTCACTTAGTTTATATCAGGATCAAAATCACTACCTAAGATTAACTGGTTTGAATAAATCAGAGTGTAAACCAATAACCTTGTATTGAATCAAAGTCCAATTAAGAAGTTTGCGGAATAACACTTAATTGTTTTAAGAAAAACTTTCAGAACAAATAACACATAAATATAATCAAAAATCAAATTTTTGTATTGCCAAACTCACTGATTACAGTCACCTCTAATCTGTTTGATTAGACGAAGAACACAGACTATACTTAGGGTTTTACAACCTAAGAGGCTTGAGGAACTTTAATCAGAAAGCAATTACAATTGAAGCATACGATTACAAAACTTGCACGTACAGACTTACAATAGAAAAACCTATTCTATCTATATATAAAGCCTTCTGATTTGTTTCCTTTAGGAACTCTGATTTCTCTGGTAGTAGATATGCTTGAATCTTCAAATATAAATCTCTTCCTGAATTTCAGCACTTTCTGTTTGTTAAACTGTTGACCAGCTTGAACTTTTAACTCTGGCAGCTTGAACTTCTGAACTAGCAGCTCGAACTTACTCAACTAACAGCTTAAACTTTGTAATTACACAGAAAATCTACTAAAAGTCTGAGAAATCTAACTAACAGCTTGACATACTTAATATATTTCCCAACAATCTCCCCCTAACTTAAATTCTTTACACAAGACTTTAAGTTTCTATACAAAATAAGGAAATAAAACAAAGTAAAACTATTATCTACAAACTAAGGCATCCAAATACTTACAATTATGAAAGTTTCTGCTTTATTGCCTTTATGAAATCTCTTTTCAACTCCTCTTTATCACAGTGAATCTTCATTGAGCTTATTTGGAGTAGCCAAGCCTTTGGCAGATTAAAGAACTCATAATTGTAGAACTTGCTGGATCCGTCAGCAAGCTTGAGTCTATAAGTCATGGATTTGGCATATACATCAACCTTTACAATCTTCATCTCCTTGGCAGCTTCCATTTCTACTCTTGTAGACTCTGGATCAAAAATGCTTCTAAGATCTTTTACATTTCTTTGAACCCATACACATTGAGATCTTGAATGGCTAACAGATCCAATGTGATGCATTTTTGTCAGATCATCTCTGGTTAGCCTTTTTGCCATCTGAGCTAGGCTCTTATATTCCTCTTCTGGACCAGCCTCTCTTCTGATTACAAAATGATAGTCCAAATCGATGTCATCCATTGATTTAGCATACCAGTAAGTAATAGGCGGTTTGGAGAAGTCATACTGATCCAGGGATTTTTCAATTTCTAGTGCCTTTTGAAGCTGTTGTTCAAACAACACTCTTTTGACTTGATCAATTTTTGTTTGAGGAGGAGGATCACTAGCAGCAGCTTGAACTAGTTCTTGTTGGCTTTGGACTTGTTGAGAGACTTTGGCTGCTTCTTGTTTTTCCTTCTCTTTGTCATATAAGGCCTGAAGCGTTTCTGTTGGCCATGACTGAGCCATTACTCTTGATAGTCCAACCGATGCATAGAAGTTTATCAAAAAATTTCAGTGTTCTGCCTTCGAGCCCTGTTGGCATTTTCCTTTTCTTCTGATTTTTCTTGACCACAAATCCTCTTAGATAGTAACCTAAGGTTTCCTCATCTTTCATTTGATCATGGGTTTGCTGGTCTAAGAGTTCATCCTATTCTTCTTCTATCTTCCTTGCTAATTCAGCATCATGAGCAACCTGGGCTTCTTTAGAGGAAAATTTAATCTTTGGAGATTCAATTAGAATGCCTTTACCCTTATCTCTGGAAACTGATGCTATCGATTGTACTATTGTGACTAGAGCCTGAGAACCTTCACTGATGACAACTCCAGTTGTCCTGATAGGAGCAGCTTGAGTTTCTAGGCTAACATCTTGAGTAGCTGTTGGGACTGTTAGCCTAGAAACTAGGACTGTTGGAGGGGAGGTTGAAGCTGTTTGGACTAAAGGTGGGATCTCCTGATTCTCCCCCTTTTTGGATGCATTTTGGATGCATTGGTTTGGCCAGGTGGACCAAAAACCTTTGCAATCAGGGTTCAAACCATCTTCTCAAGTTGTATAATTTAATTTCCATAGAGGGTGAACCCTTGATGAAAATAATCCAATCGTTGATGTTGGGCTGCTATAGTCTGTTGCAGAGCTATGATTTGCGCCCCCTGTGTAGCAATAATGGCCTTATAATGTTCTTATATAGCTACAACAGGTTTCAGCTGTTGATCCGTCAATGCCATGAGTTGCAGACTCGCCTCAAGATCTTCAAAGGAGAGTGGAATTTTAAATCTATCATTGGCAGGAATTCCAGAGGTAGAAACATCTGGGCCTCTTTGTTCTTGGTATTGGGGACTTCCAGAAGGTGCTCGCACACCCTCTGTTGCCATGGGTGTGATCTTAGAGATGTTGACACTGGACTGTGCCTCTTGTGCAGAAAAAGCAGTAGTGTCAGCCACAAACCCCATATGGACATCCTCTAATGGAATGTCCACCTCCAAATTGAGGGTGGGAGAGTCCTCAGTGGGTTCCCTTTAGATATTCTGTGCAGAAGTGTCCTCCTGCACAGAGATATTTGGCACTGGTGCTAGGGATGAGGAGGAAGGAGCCCCTGAAACCCTTTGTCTTTTGTATATAAGGAGTGTGGGGGGTGGGGATGTATGTGTAATAGAAGGAGCAGATGGAATGTTTGTATCATGAGGAGTGGGTTGGGGTCCTGGGGGTGAAGCAGTGATGAATGGTTGAGCCTGCTCAGGACCCTCTCCTCTGTTTGTTGGATTGTTGTCCAACATTGCAGAAGGCAATGGGACATCCATATTCAAAAAATTGGCACTAGGTTTTAGAAGTCTTTTGATTGATGGTAAAGAGTGTCTATGGGAAACATGTATCCTTTAATGTATATTGAAAATATTGCAAGATTTTGTAATTATTTTAGCCAAAAATCGTGGATACATAAAAAATTTCCCATTCTTTAGGGCATGATGCCCCAACTTCCCCTGAAAAATCATATTCGAAAAGTTGAACTGTTGGCCTGTTGATAGACAGCAGTGGCAAGGTTTGAGGAAAATTCAGACCAACCAGTTCTTTTGGGACTTATACATTGTTGAATGATATGCACAAGATATTTCCACTTAGGGGCAAATTGTGCTTTAAAGAAAGTAAACGAATCAGTAGGGCTCCTATACCCTATTGCAAAAAGTCCTTCATGTAAGGCAGTAAGGGATAGATCTGAAATACCTGAGGCATCTTGAAGATGCAAATATTGGCGTATGGTCTCCTCAGAAATAGTAATAGGGTTGCCATCTATTGTGGATGCAAAAGAAGTGACTCCATTGACGGTTTTCACTGCGGCAGATTTCCAGAACTACTCTATATGAGCTACATAGATGGTGGGATTGACAGTGAGGGCATGATGGATATGGAAACTTCTAAGGAAGTTTATCATGTCGTGGAATGGTTGAAGATCAGAATGTTTGAGAGAAAAGAGGAGGCAGTTGTGTTCTTTGACAAACTCCATTTGAGATTAAAACGGTGATTAAGGGTTTGAATCGACTGTCTGTGAATCGCTCAGAGAGAGAAAGAACAGATCGTTGGAAGATATTTTTTTATGCAACTGGTAGTTGCAATTGAACGAAACTGAGATCTTTAAAGGTTTGGACATTTCGAAAATATCTAGTCCCGCGCACACACTTATAAGAAATTACAGAAGTACCCTGCACACTTTGACAGATCAAGTGAAAACAACTAACAGTTCGAGTAAAATGAACTAGCAGCTTGAGAAAAGACTCAAGCTGTTAGTTGAAAATTAGGCATATACTTATGAAACAGTGTCTCCCCCTTTATCAAGCACATGAAATAAATATGTTCTTCATAGAATAAGAGAGGATGATGAAAAACAAATTAATCCATATTAACCATACCAATATTTGATTCTAGGAAGGTGAATCTTCCAAAATCAAATGGGTTTGTAAATAGATCAGCTAACAATGCAAATCTACCCGAACCACCACAATTATCTCTTTCATCTGTACTGAAGGTGTTGTCTGAGTAGGGTCTAAATACTTTGACTTGACCTTGATAGACCTAAGAACTAGGTCCAATAGGTGCTTTGCCCTTGTGTTTTCCTATAAAGAGATTCAACAACAATCGTAAGCATTAGCTTAGTGAGTTTATATATTTAATAGTAAACATGTAGTAATGCAAGGCGAAATGTGGGTATAGCGTGATACGACTTGACTGCCGCCTACAGCCACACAAAGTGAGACATAGTATATGAGAGCAAAAAAAAACATCCAAGCCACGCTCACGCTTTTAGTGGATGCTCACTCAATACTGGGCTAGCTATCGATAGACTACTTGGGGGGAACATCGGAGTAAGCAACCACCTAGTTCAGATGAACAGGTGACATAAGCAAGATCTCGGACAATAGAACAGTAATGCTAATAAAGCCGAGCTGAAGACATATAGTTCAATGATGCAAGGAATGATGATAAGCATAAATAAGCAAGTTCATGATAGCAACATCAATTTACAATAATAACCGAAATCAAATTTAAAGGCATGTGTGCAGGAAGATATCCACAGGGCATTACGAAACCATGAGGTGCACATGTCACAATCCATCTAAACATATATGAATGTCAATAAAGTTTTGAACAACATTATGTCTCACTCATAATCAGACATGTAAATTGAATTATCTAGACCTCACTGTTACTGATTTAGACTTTGCTGTTGAGCTTTGACTTTGGCAAGCGAATTATTCAACCACCTGAGTTATCTTAGGATTTAACTTTAGGCTTTGGCATTCTGGACATGACTTGGCTTTACTGACTTTAATCCACTTTTAATGACTTTGACTTTATAACTTTGTTCAGATTTATCTAAACCTCTCAAATATTTGACATTGGCATGAACATTCGCTTTTAAGACTTTACATTTAATGGCTTATCATGTCAGGTTAATATATGTTGAATCATTGTTGTACATAAGACTTGTATTGACATGATTTTGATGGCTAGGCTTTTATGCTTTTCATGATCATGTGTGACTTTTGTTAAGTCATTTTAAGTTTATTTGCACTTAAAAACTTGAATGAATGTGCACATAGTGAAATACAATATGCGGATTTGATGCGTATATGTTCATATAATTGAATGTACATTCACTTAAGCATGCATACATGTTCATGGTACTCAATCTCTACTTATGAAATATGAACATAAATATGATTTCAAATGAACTATATAACCCAATTCTTATATACATTTACTTAGTTATCTCCTTTTATCATAATGCCTTCATTTAAAATATATCTAATTGTTTATGAACTTTGAACAATTTAATCACCTCGATACACTTATTTTCATCAATTATATGCATATGTTTTGATGTTTAATTATGTAGCATTACACACATTACTCATACACTTTAAGTCAATGTATGTTTGTTAACTATATATGTAAAGGCTGTTGTATGTTGTTGTTGACTCACACATCCGAGGCTTACATATGGTGTGAGTCTCGGAACTTTTACTATTATACCACATACACATATCACACATAAGAGACATGCGTCACTTAGTTTATATCAGGATCAAAATCAATACCTAAGATTAACTGGTTTGAATAAATCAGAGCGTAAACCAATAACCTTGTATTGAATCAAAGTCCAATTAAGAAGTTTGCGGAATAACACTTAATTGTTTTAAGAAAAACTTTCAGAACAAATAACACATAAATATAATCAAAAATCAAATTTTTGTATTGCCAAACTCACTGATTACAATCACCTCTAATCTGTTTGATTAGACGAAGAACACAGACTATTCTTAGGGTTTTACAACCTAAGAGG
The DNA here is from genome assembly GCA_020465985.1 of Centrapalus pauciflorus. Taxonomy (NCBI): domain Eukaryota; kingdom Viridiplantae; phylum Streptophyta; class Magnoliopsida; order Asterales; family Asteraceae; genus Centrapalus; species Centrapalus pauciflorus. The sequence goes on along the minus strand of JAANYP010001419.1, from coordinate 213,703 downwards.
CTTGAGGAACTTTAATCAGAAAGCAATTACAATTGAAGCATACGATTACAAAACTTGCACGTGCAGACTTACAATAGAAAAACCTATTCTATCTATATATAAAGCCTTCTGATTTGTTTCCTTTAGGAACTCTGATTTCTCTGGTAGTAGATATGCTTGAATTTTCAAATATAAATCTCTTCCTGAATTTCAGCACTTTCTGTTTGTTAAACTGTTGAGCAGCTAGAACTTTTAACTCTGGCAGCTTGAACTTCTGAACTAGCAGCTCGAACTTACTCAACTAACAGCTTAAACTTTGTAATTACACAGAAAATCTACTAGAAGTCTGAGAAATCTAACTAACAGATTGACATACTTAGAATATTTCCCAACAATCTCCCCCTAACTTAAATTCTTTACACAAGACTTTAAGTTTCCCAACAATTTCCCAACAATCTCCCCCTAACTTTAAGTTTCCATACTTAGAATATTTCCCAAGCAAATACAATTGAAGCATACGATTACAAAAACTTGCACGTACAGACTTACAATAGAAAAACCTATTCTATCTATATATAAAGCCTTCTGATTTGTTTCCTTGAGGAACTCTGATTTCTCTGGTAGTAGATATGCTTGAATCTTCAAATATAAATCTCTTCCTGAATTTCAGCACTTTCTGTTTGTTAAACTGTTGAGCAGCTTGAACTTTATCTGTTGAGCAGCTTGAACTCTGGCAGCTTGAACTTTTGAACTAGCAGCTCGAACTTACTCAACTAACAGCTTGAACTTTGTAATTACACAGAAAATCTACAAACAGTCTGAGAAATCTAACTAACAGCTTGACATACTTAGAATATTTCCTAACAGTTTATTTTGGTTGCCACATGATCAACACATCCGAGACTTACATATAGTGTGAGTCTTGCAACTTTTGCAACTCGCACATACAACTTAACACTTCAGATACTTGTTTTTACTTAGCTTATGTTTCTTTTTAATCAATACATCCAAGACTTGTAAGCCTCGGATCTTTATGCATAACATCACACAAACACTTAGTTTATATATATATATATATATATATATATATATATATATATATATCTATGTATGTATGTATGTATGTATGTATGTATGTATGCATGTATGTATGTATGTATGCATGTATGTATGTATGTATGTATGTATGTGTTAGGCACAAAAAGGCCTCAGCCAAACCTGTTCTACATCTTAGGGGGAGATTATTAATCAAACCTGTTTGATGCACTTGAGGGTATACTTTGAGGCATGTTAATGCCTTATTGAAACTTGATAAGTGATTTGCAATATTAGTCAAAGCTGTTTACCGTGTTTCATTTTTGGCAACCAAGGCAGATTGCCCAAGCTGTTCTATTCTGTTGAACAGGCTGGACATAAACTGTCTACGCTGCTCTATCCTATTGAGCAGTTTGGACAAATTCAAAGTGTTCTGTTCTTTGTGAACAAAACTTGTTTTTTGTGAACAGGCTAAACACTTTATGGAATATGTTTCCATGTCCTCATGTATTGTCTTGACCAAAAGATCAGTTTACAAAGTGAAAGACAAAAGTGGAAAAACAGAAGCTGCAAATACTGCCTATGATGTTCTGTTACATGAAGACAAAGTGGATATTTGAAATGGGTGACATACCATTTCTTATATCAAAATGGCCATAACAGAAGATGAAAGGTTTAAAGTTGACATTCTTCTTTTAGTTAAAGCCTTCTACAACAGAGACAAAAAGGGAAAGACAAAGATTCTGCAATGTAAAGACATTTCTGCTTTGTCAGAACGTGCAGAATAGTTGTTTTGTCTTTTTGGAAAGACATCCCACTATCACTATCTCCAATGAGGAAGCTTCACTGAGATTCTCAGTGAGAGTATAAAAGGAAGCCTCTAACGAATGTGAGATAACCAAGAGAGTGTGATATTCAGAACGTGCAAAGAAGTGTGTTTTCATCCATGAAGTCTGCTTGAATAAAACAGTAATGTGTGTCCAAGCTGTTCTTATTCAAGATGTCCATCTGTCTGTCATGTATATAATTAGTTCATCTTAGTGAGTATATTCATTGTGTCTAGTCTGAGTGTGACTTAGATTAGTTAAACATATGTTGTATCTTAATCTCAACTTGAACCATTCCGCAGTTCAGGCTTGTTTGTAATTAACACTTGTTGATAATATACACAAACATTGAGAATAGTGTGTTGAATTATAAATAGCTGTATTCACCCCCCCCCCCCTCTACAGCTTAGAGCAACATACTAGTGAAACCTCTTCAGATAGGATGTATTAGTGTTGATCTTACTGGTCCATCAACAAATGTTGATGATGAAAGAGAACTCATCCATATGATGAGTTAACATTAAAATTACTAATATTTTCTCATGACACTCTGCAGGTTAAAAAACCATCCCAGGTTTGGTACTTGGACAGCAGCTGCTCAGGCCACATCACAGGTTGCAAGGGTTTGCTGAGTGTTCTCAGGCCTAAAAAAGGGACAAAAGTCACATTTGGTGATAATGTTCAGGGATCCACAGAGGGATATAGAACCCTTCAAGCTGGTGTTGCTATATTCAAAAGAGTAGCTTATGTGTCTAGGCTAAAACACAATCTTGTAAGGATAAGTCAACTGTGTGATGCTGGCTACAAGGTTAACTTTGAGGAGCACTTTGGGTACATACTGGATTCCCAAGGAAAAGTTGTGATGTGTGCACAAAGTAAGAAAGGTGTATATGTTGTGGACATGAAATCTGCTGATCCCACAACTGAAACCTGCTTTATCTCAAGGAGCAATGCAGACCTAACTTGGTTATGGCACAAAAGGCTATCACACCTGAACTTCAAGAATATCAACAAACTCTGTAAGAAAGAGTTGGTAACAAGTTTGCCTTCTATAACCTTTGTTAAGGATAAACTCTGCACAGCTTGTGAGGAAGGCAAGCAGAGAAAAACATCTTTTAAATCTAAGCATAATTTTTCTAGTGATACTCCTCTCTTCTTAATCCACATGGACTTGTTTGGACCTGTCATGTAACAACCTAGTCTTTATCTGAACTTAAAATTTGTATTTGAGCCATTAATGTAATTTTATTACATTATTTGATTTATAAATTTAATTAAGTATGAGATTAATTAATTAAAATAAATTTATGATATAAAGTATTAAATATGACTAAATTAAAAGAGACGTAAAATACAAAAGTTTAGTGGGTTAAATTGCAAATATAACTAAATGAAATATATAAACCAATTTAATGACAGTTAAACACACATTAAAGATTTTACACTCTCTCTCTACTCTCTCTCTACATACACGGTTTCCTCCAAAAATCCTCAAGAAAACTCCATAAATTGTGTAATTAATTGAAGAATTAATCCAAGGGAAGTTACAAACAAACATCAAGGAACAACAATCTTCAAGATTTTGAGGTAATTCTTGACTTAAATTTCAAGATTTCTAGAGTTTGGTTCGGTTTTGTGAGAAACCGAAACTAAGAATTTAATTGATGAAAAATATAGGTTGCATGTATAAAATTTTACTAGATAATGATGAATTTAAGTTAATAGGAGTCATTCAAACAAAAATTTTGGGATGGATGCTTCAAATTAATTAGAAATCGTAGTTTTGATGAAAATAGTGTTCTTGACAAAAAGAAAAAAACAGAACTAATAAGTGTAACTGTGTGTGTTGTGTGTGTGTTTTCATATACCGAAACCCAAAAGAGGGTTACCGAAACCATAAGGTTTTGGTAATACCCACACTACCGAGACTAAATATATGTTACAAAAACTATATTCAAACCTTATGAATAATACCGAAACCTTGTAAGGTTTCGGTAAACACATTACCGAGACCATGATTTTTATACCGAAACCTCTAAGGTTTCGGTAATACTCTAAAAACAACTGAAACCCACATAAGTTTACTGAAACCATGAAGTACTGAAACCCAGATGATGAAGTGGAAGGATACCGAAATCTTAAAAGGTTTCGGTATATACCGAAACTATGAAAAATACTGAGACCATATTTATACCGAGACCTTTGTTATATACTGAAATTATGAAATACTGAAACCTATACAGAAACCTTTAAGGTTTCGGTAATATACCGAAACCCGCACAAATATACCGAAATTTTTGTTTAAGGTACCGAAACCAATGAAATTCAATATAACGAAACTGTTGTTTTCTTTTCTTCTCAAGTTATATGCATGCATGTGTGTATGTCGGACGTGTGTGTATATGATATATATATATATATATATATATATATATATATATATATATATATATATATATATATATATATATATATATATATATACACACACACACATGTGCTAAATGAGTGTGTGTCCATCAAAATGTTGCATGCATGTAAATTTTATATGTGAGACATGTGTGCCTATATATTTATATATGAAAGGAATGGAATGGAATGTGTGTTATATATATGAAGGAACGGAATGGAATATATATATATATATATATATATATATATATATATATATATATATATATATATATATATATATATATATATATATATATATGGGTTGTGTGCATTGGGTATAAAAGAGCATAAGTGTGATCAAACTTGAAAACATATAAACATATAAAAGTGATCATTTTTATAACTTAATGTCAAAACACACTTATAATTGATATTAGATACAAAATCTATAAAATTTTAGTTTAAATATTAAAAGCAGATATTATAATATAAACATGACAACAGTAACACATGTCCATGAAAAAGGACATAAATGTTTATTAGTTATCAGAATCAGATCAATTAAAGTTTAAAAACTAACGTTCTTGCAAATGATAAATTATGGACAGGTTCAGTTAAATTCTGAAGATAGATTTAAAGAGAGATTGACAGTGGGTCAAAGATTTGAAAAGAAAAGCCAGAGCTCTGATTAAAGATAAAATCCTGAGATAACTCAGGTGGTGGATTATAAATCTGCTTGATAAAGACCCCAGACCTGTGAGTTATAGATATTCAGATTTAACATGTTTGAATTTCCGGTTGAGACATATTGTTGATGCTAGTTTGATTGACATTCATATTATCAGCTGGATTGTGATCTGTGCACACCATGGTTGGGTGTTGCCCAGTGGATCATGATAGCTATTTGACTTATCATTTTCTATGATATTGCTTTTACAGTTCACTTCAGATTTTGCTTTAAGATTATTGCTATCATGACATTGATTACGTATGCTTCATCATTGCATATACTTGACATATTGATTCAGCTTGATTAGCCCTATTGGTCTATTGTTCTAGACTTGGCTATTTTCACCAGTTCAAAATGAACTTGGTAATGACCTCCGATGTTCCGCCACGTTGATTTACTGGTAGCTAGCCCAGTATGTGGCTGATCCCCACGATTTAAGCGTGAGCGTGGCCTGAGCATCATCCGACTCTATGACTTCTATGTCTCAATCATGAGGGCCGTAGCGGCAGCCAAGACATATAACGCTAGACTGATGATCCGCTTGACATGCATGTTAATTTGAAAATCTATATACTCACTAAGCATTGCTTACAGTTGCTACATTATAATTTTTACAGGAAAAAGCAAAGGAAAGTCACCTGCTGGACCTAGCTCTTAGGTCTATTAACGATCAAGACAGAAGTATCATAGACCACTACACAACAAAAACCTTTCGGTACTGATTGGAAGACAACAATTGTTGTGGTTTTGGGTAGATTTGATATTATTCTATGATGTAATGATTAGATTAGATGGTACCCTTTTATAACTTTAATTTGAAATATGTAATCTGTATAACTTAACTCCTAATCTGTATGTACAAGTAATTTATTATTCCGCAATTTAATTACCCTATCTTAGTATGGTTGATATCGTATTGCAATTAGTGGGACCTAGACTCGTGACTACGGCCCCGCAAGGGGTGGTCTTCACAGGATGGTATCAGAGCAATAGTTTGAGTGAATCAAGTATTACGTGAGTATACTTGATCTCAAACTGAAGCAATACATATGTATCAATCATTTAGGTGGTTTGAACTGAGATAGGATGTACAGACTATTAGGATGGGAAAAAGGGTACATAGATCTAAGTCTATAAACTGATAGATGAATGATTTTAATTTTCAGTTAAGATGTCAGGATCAGGACCAGGTGACATTCCCAGCAACATGACCCCACAACAGATGTTTGAAATGATGCAACAACTTTTAGCCCAACATTCTGAACAACAAAATAAGACAATGCAAGAACAGTTTCAGGCCAGAGATGAGGCCGAAGCTAAAAGACGTGAAGATAAAAAGAATAAAAGAAAAGAAAAGCAAGTCCAGACTAATGAATCTGATTATGATAACTCAAATCCCGAAACTCAAATTGCTCAGCCAAAAGGCTGCAAGTTTAAGAATTTTAAAGCGAGCGGTGCCCTGAACTTTGAGGGTACAGTAAATCCAATTCAGGTGATGGATTGGATCAGCCATACTGAAGAAATCTTCAGAATTTCTGACTGCTTAGATTCAAAGAAGGTGAGTTATGCGTCTGCGTTATTTGTTGGAGCTGCCCGTGCATGGTGGAAGACTCAGAGGAGTATCTATGGAGAAGAAGTCATCCAAACTCTCGAGTGGGAACAATTCCTGGATATGTTCAACGCAAAATACTGTCCAGTCGATCAGCGAGACAAAATGGAAGTTCAACTAATGCAGCTGACTCAGGGAACCAAGACAGTTGACGAATACGAACACGAATTCTCACGACTATGCGGTTATTCCTCGTATCAGGTAGCTACTGAAGAGAGAAAGATGAATAGATTTCGTGGAGGGCTTAATCCGAGATATCGACACCCAATGAGCGCGATAAAGTATAATTCTTATCTAGAGATGGTTGAAGCAGCTAGACAGATCGAGCGAGGGTACTTAGAGTATGGTGATCAACTTTACGCCCCAACAACTAACCCGACGAATCCGTCTCCTCCGAAGAAGCAGAGATTCGGCAGATTCTTCAGGCCAAACAAATCTCAGACCCAGCAATCTCAACAATCCCAACCGAAAGTGCAAGCCTACTCATTGACAAACTAGCCACGATTCTGCAAGCGATGCAGAAAGTCACACATGGGGCTGTGTAACCCAGATGATGTTACTTGTTTTGCGTGTAACCGAATTGGTCATAGCAGTGAAGAGTGCCCACAGCAAGGACGTGGATGTGCTAAATGCGGGAAAAGAGGACATTTCATGTATCAGTGTCGCAGCGGGCAACGATATCAGTCACAATCATCAGCGGGAGGTTCTACAGTGAAAAGTTCTGCTGCAACTCCGACAGCAAGGACACGTGCGTTTCAGATAACGGCAGAAGAAGCAAAGGAAACCCCTTATGTAGTTACGGGTATGTTTTTACTTAACTCCATTCCTGCCCGAGTATTATTCGATTCCGGTGCTAGTCGTTCCTTCATATCAACTTCTTTCGCACAAAGATTATGCAAATTTCCATCGAAGCTTCCTGTAGTACTTGACATTGAGACAACCAGTAACAGTTACGTTATGGCTGATTCTGTTTACCGTAACTGTACTCTGCTTGTTGATAATATCGTGTTCAACCTTGACCTTATCCCGATTCCGTTGAAAGAGTTCGATGTCATTATTGGCATGGACTGGTAACAAATAACGAGGCTAATATCATCTACAATCGGTGAATCATCAGAATCAAGTCTTCAGACGGCCGAGTATTGGAGATCAAGGGCGAGAAGCGTAAAGGTGCTCACTGCTTTATTTCTATAGAGAAAGCTCATAAATATGTATCTAAGGGTCGCGAATCCTATCTGTCCTATGCTCTATCTGAATCCAACTCTGAAAAGAAATCTCTGTCTCATATTCCGATTGTCTGCGAGTTCCCAGACGTTTTTCCTGATGATATTTCTGGAGTGCCACCGGAACGTCAAGTCGAGTTCAGTATTGACTTGGTTCCTGGTGCGGCTCCTATTGCAAAATCTCCTTACAGACTTGCACCTGCAGAAATGCAGGAAATGTCAAAACAGTTGCAAGAGCTGTTAGAAAAGGGGTTTATTCGACCTAGTTCATCTCCGTGGGGTGCACCTGTCTTATTTGTCAAAAAGAAAGACGGAACTTTTCGTATGTGCATCGACTACCGCGAGTTGAATAAGGTTACAATAAAGTACAAGTATCCTCTGCCCAGAATCGATGATCTGTTTGATCAGCTACAAGGAGCCAGCTACTTTTCGAAAATAGATCTTCGTTCTGGATATCATCAGTTGAAAGTTAAAGAAGAGGATGTTCCAAAGACAGCCTTCCGTACAAGATACGGTCATTACGAATTTCTCGTGATGCCGTTTGGCTTGACAAATGCACCAGCGGCGTTCATGGATCTCATGAATCGCGTGTGCAGACCTATGTTGGATAAATCAGTTATCGTATTCATAGACGATATTCTGATTTACTCCAAAACGGAGGCTGATCATTCTATTCATCTGCGGCAATTGCTAGAGTTATTAAGAAAAGAAAGACTCTACGCAAAATTCTCTAAGTGCGAATTTTGGCTCAGACAGGTATAATTTCTATTATATATGTCTTGAGCTATTTCCTAAGTATTCTTTAATTTACATCAGAACTTGAATTTCTACTTTGATTCTTATAGATTCAGTTCCTTGGCCATGTTGTTTCTGGCGAAGGGATTTCCGTTGATCCTTCTAAAGTCGAGGCCGTTCAGAAATGGGAAACGCCTCGCAATGCCTCAGAAATAAGAAGTTTCCTCGGATTGGCTGGTTACTACCGGCGATTCATAAAGGACTTCTTGAAGATTGATGTACCTCTAACGATGCTAACACGAAAGAATACTCCTTTCGTTTGGTCTGATAAACAGCAAGAGGCATTTCACATTCTGAAACAGAAGCTTATTCAAGCGCCGATCCTAGCTTTACCAGAAGGCAATGATGATTTCGTTGTCTATAGTGATGCATCTGGTACTGGCTTAGGATGTGTTCTTATGCAAAGGGGAAAAGTAATTGCCTACGCTTCAAGGCAATTAAAAGACTACGAGAAAAGTGCACCGACTCATGATCTTGAGTTGGCTGCAGTTACCTTTGCTCTGAAAATCTGGCGGCATTATCTTTATGGGACTCGGTGTCAGCTCTACACCGATCACAAGAGTCTCAAACATCTATTTACTCAAAAGGATCTAAATATGAAACAGCGTCGGTCCTTGGAGCTTATCAAGGACTATGATTGCGAGATCCTATATCATCCCGGCAAAGCTAATGTTGTCGCGGATGCTTTGAGTAGAAAAGTTTATCCAGAAAAGTGCTGCTATGCCCTAACTCCGGTTATATTCTCTTCTGATCTTATTGAAGACATCCGAGTTGCTCAAGCTGAAGCACTGAAAGAAGAGAATATCAGTTCTGAAAATCTTAAAGGGCAGTTACAATTTCTAACTCTGAACCATTTGGGACTTCACTGTCTCCAGGGAAACCGAATCTGGATTCCTAAATATGGTTCTATTCGCGGCACTCTTCTATCTGAAGCTCACAAGTCCAAATTATCTGTTCATCCTGGCAGCTCAAAGATGTATTTCGATCTAAAAGCTGATTACTGGTGGCCAGGAATGAAGAAAGACATCGGTCGATATGTTGAAAGCTGTAGAATCTGTCAGATGGTTAAGGCAGAACACCAGAAACCCTTTGGGGATATGCAACCATTGCCAGTTCCCGAGTGGAAGTGGGAGCATATAACAATGGACCTCGTCACAAAACTGCCGAAAACCAAAAGACAGCACGACTCCATCTGGGTAGTCGTGGACCGATTAACGAAGTCAGCTCACTTCATACCGATGAAAGAAACATACTCCCTCGATAGATTAGCACAAATATACATCACTGAAATTATTTCACGTCACGGTATGCCAAAATCTATCATTTCTGATCGTGATAGTCGTTTCACATCCAGATTCTGGCAAGCACTACAAGATGGGATGGGTACTCGGATCTCTATGAGTACTGCTTATCATCCAAGTGCAGATGGTCAGAGTGAGCGTACTCTTACTCTTGAAGATATGCTTCGTGCCTGTGTTCTTGATCTAGGTGGTAACTGGGATGAACACTTACCTCTGGTCGAATTTTCTTACAACAACAGTTATCATTCTACGATCAAGATGGCTCCTTTTGAAGCTTTGTATGGAAGAAAATGCAGAACTCCCACCTGTTGGCGCGAAACAGGTGAATCGCCAATAGCAGGACCTGCCCTTCTACAGTTGACTCATGAAAAGATTCAACTTGTCAGAAGGAATATTCTTGAAGCTCAGAGCAGGCAGAAGTCATATTATGATAATTGACACAGATCAATCAGTTTTGCGGTTAACGATTGGGTGATGCTGAAAGTATCTCCAATGAAGAATGTGGTGCGGTTCATTAAAAGAAACAAGCTAGCTCCAAGATTCATTGGTCCGTTCAAGATTGTCGAAAAGATAGGAAATCAATCTTATCGTCTTGAACTGCCAGCAGATCTATCGGGAATACATCCTGCATTCCATGTCAGTCATCTGAGAAAGAGCTTAGTTGACGAAAGAGAAGTTAAAATACCACATGTTAACTTGCAAATTGATGAAAAGCTTAGAGTGGTTGAAGAGCCAGAACGTATTCTGGACTCGAAGACTAAGAAGCTTAGAAATAAAGATATACAGATGGTGCTCGTCCAGTGGAAACACCACAAAGGTTCGCATCAGTCTTGGGAATCAAGAGATGTCATGAAAGCTACCTATCCAAGTCTGTTCGAACATAGCTAACTTCGGGGACGAAGTTTGTGCGTGGTGGAGCCCATTCTGTAACAACCTAGTCTTTATCTGAACTTAAAATTTGTATTTGAGCCATTAATGTAATTTTATTACATTATTTTATTTATAAATTTAATTAAGTATGAGATTATTTAATTAAAATAAATTTATGATATAAAGTATTAAATATGACTAAATTAAAAGAGACGTAAAATACAAAAGTTTAGTGGGTTAAATTGTAAATATAACTAAATGAAATATATAAACCAATTTAATGACAGTTAAACACACATTAAAGATTTTACACACTCTCTCTACTCTCTCTCTCTACATACACGGTTTCCTCCAAAAATCCTCAAGAAAACTCCATAAATTGTGTAATTAATTGAAGAATTAATCCAAGGGAAGTTACAAACAAACATCAAGGAACAACAATCTTCAAGATTTTGAGGTAATTCTTGACTTAAATTTCAAGATTTCTAGAGTTTGGTTCGGTTTTGTGAGAAACCGAAACCAAGAACTTAATTGATGAAAAATATAGGTTGCATGTTTAAAATTTTACTAGATAATGATGAATTTAAGTTAATAGGACTCATTCAAACAAAAATTTTGGGATGGATCCTTCAAATTAATTAGAAATCGGAGTTTTGATGAAAATAGTGTTCTTGACAAAAAGAAAAAAACAGAACTAATAAGTGTAACTGTGTGTGTTGTGTGTGTGTTTTCATATACCGAAACCCAAAAGAGGGTTACCGAAACCATAAGGTTTCAGTAATACCACACTACCGAGACTAAATATATGTTACAAAAACTATATTGAAACCTTATGAATTATACCGAAACCTTGTAAGGTTTCGGTAAACACATTACCGAGACCATGATTTTTATACTGAAACCTCTATGGTTTCGGTAATACTCTAAAAACAACTGAAACCCACATAAGTTTACTGAAACCATGAAGTACTGAAACCCAGATGATGAAGTTGAAGGATACCGAAACCTTAAAAGGTTTCGGTATATACCGAAACTATGAAAAATACTGAGACCATATTTATACCGAGACCTTTGTTATATACTGAAATTTTGAAATACTGAAACCTATACAGAAACCTTTAAGGTTTCGGTAATATACCGAAACCCACACAAATATACGAAAATTTTTGTTTAAGGTACCGAAACCAATGAAATTCAATATACCGAAACTGTTGTTTTCTTTTCTTCTCAAGTTATATGCATGCATGTGTGTATGTCGGACGTGTGTGTATATGATATATATATATATATATATATATATATATATATATATATATATATACATGTGCTAAATGAGTGTGTGTCCATCAAATGTTGCATGCATGTAAATTTTATATGTGAGACATGTGTGCCTATATATATATATATATATATATTATATATATATATATATATATATATATATATATATATATATATATGAAAGGAATGGAATGGAATGTGTGTTATATATATATGAAAGGAATGAAATGGAATGTGAGTCATATATGTATATATATATATATATATATACATATATATACACACATATATATATATATATATATATATATATATATATATACACATATATATATATAGATATATATGCACACAACCCATATATATATATGGGTTGTGTGCATTGGGTATAAAAGAGCATAAGTGTGATCAAACTTGAAAACGTATAAACATTTAAAAGTGATCATTTTTTATAACTTAATGTCAAAACACACTTATAATTGATATTAGATACAAAATCTATAAAATTTTAGTTTAAATATTAAAAGCAGATATTATAATATAAACATGACAACAGTAACACATGTCCATGAAAAAGGACATAAATGTTTATTTAGTTATCAGAATCAGATCAATTAAAGTTTAAAAACTAACGTTCTTGCAAATGATAAATTATGGACAGGTTCATTTAAATTCTAAACATAGATTTTAAAGAGAGATTGACAGTGGGTCAAAGATTTGAAAAGAAAAGCCAGAGCTCTGATTAAGGATAAAATCCTGAGATAACTCAGGTGGTGGATTATAAATCTGCTTGATAAAGACCCCAGACCTGTGAGTTATAGATATTCAGATTTAACATGTTTGAATTTCCGGTTGAGGCATATTGTTGATGCTAGTTTGATTGACATTCATATTATCAGCTGGATTGTGACCTGTGCACACCATGGTTGGGTGTTGCCCAGTGGATCATGATAGCTATTTGACTTATCATTTTCTATGATATTGCTTTTACAGTTCACTTCAGATTTTGCTTTAAGATTATTGCTATCATGACATTGATTACGTATGCTTCATCATTGCATATACTTGACATATTGATTCAGCTTGATTAGCCCTATTGGTCTATTGTTCTAGACTTGGCTATTTTCACCAGTTCAAAATGAACTTGGTAATGACCTCCGATGTTCCGCCACGTTGATTTACTGGTAGCTAGCCCAGTATGTGGCTGATCCCCACGATTTAAGCGTGAGCGTGGCCTGAGCATCATCCGACTCTATGACTTCTATGTCTCAATCATGAGGGCTGTAGCGGCAGCCAAGACATATCACGCTAGACTGATGATCCGCTTGACATGCATGTTAATTTGAAAATCTATATACTCACTAAGCATTGCTTACAGTTGCTACATTATAATTTTTACAGGAAAAAGTAAAGGAAAGTCACCTGCTGGACCTAGCTCTTAGGTCTATTAACGATCAAGACAGAAGTATCATAGACCACTACACAACAAAAACCTTTCGGTACTGATTGGAAGACAGCAATTGTTGTGGTTTTGGGTAGATTTGATATTATTCTATGATGTAATGATTAGATTAGATGGTACCCTTTTATAACTTTAATTTGAAATATGTAATCTGTATAACTTAACTCCTAATCTGTATGTACAAGTAATTTATTATTCCGCAATTTAATTACCCTATCTTAGTATGGTTGATATCGTATTGCAATTAGTGGGACCTAGACTCGTGACTACCGCCCCGCAAGGGGTGGTCTTCACATGTCAGCGTCCCAAGTCTAGGAGGTAGAAGATACACTCTAGTAATGGTTGATGAGTTCTCCAGGTTTACATAGGTGATCTTTTTGAAGATGTGACACCCTTGTCACAATAACCACCATTACAATACACCCTGGATTAAACACCACATAAATTATTACATAATGATCTGAATGCTTAAACAAGTGCGGAAGCATTAATTGTACAGAAATAAAATTAAACAAATGTTTTAAACACCGTACGGTGCTACAAGGTTTCAAATCTATGTCTACATACTTAGTAGCATTACATCATCCCAAATATATATAAACAACAATAATCCCATAATTCCGTTACCAAAATGAGTAGTAGATATCTTCAAATACTTCAATTGGATGACCTAGCTAAAAGGTCCCGCAACGGATTTCCCTTTTCCTCTAAAAATTGAAAAACTGAGGGGTAAGCAAACCTTAGTGAATACGCAGATTTACGCATTCTATAAATCTTTATGAAGCCCCCCAACAGTGACACCCACGACGCACGTCGTGTACTCTCTACGTACACAAAGTACGGCACATGAGCCGCAGCTCCTACGAGCCCAAAGGTCGGCATTTAAACCAACCATCTGAGACAGACATAACATCGAGGATGACTTACTGCCTACCAGAACTTCGGAGGGATCAGCTCTGGGTCATATAGTGCAGTAACATCAGAATAATAGATGCGACTAGCCGGTCCATCGAAAGATGCACAACAAAGAAGCGAACATGTAACGAGCAACAATGTGCATCTAAATCTACACAAGTTAGTAAAATTCCAAACGAAAGTGAAACAACATGTCTCAGCGGAGCTAACATAAAGCAGATATAAACATGTGAAATCATATGTACTCACAGTGGGTGCGTTAGTTAACTTCAATTAATTTTATTTCTCCTCGGGCTTTCAACCGGACTCACAAAGTACCCCACTGTGGCTTAAACAATACCACAAGGGACCTGTACATTTCCATAAATAAAACATATCATACATATGTTCGCTAACAATTTCCATCATGATTTTACAATATTAAAGTGTTAACACAATCGGAACCGTCATCCGAAACTCACATTTAAATCCTCTTACTCGATGGTTTTATTATTCTCAATTAATCCATTCAATAACTTATTAAATAATAAGTCTCTCAAGTTTTTCTTTTCTCAATTTATTGCGTAATTCCTTCGGAATTGTGATCCGAAAATTATTCTTTAATCTTAAATTTTTGGGATTTCCAAAATGTCCAGAATTTAGCCTTATATATAACTGAATTAAAGAATGTCCAACCGTTTCTATTTTATTCTCACAAATCAAACGCAACCGAGATTATTATATATATATATATATATATATATATATATATATATATATATATATATATATATATATATATATATATATATATATATATATATATATATATATATATATATATATATATATATATATATTTATATATACATATATATATATATATTTATTTATTAATGTCACTGATTTTTGGAAATGAAGGGAATACCGAAACCTTGAAGGTTTCGGTACACTATATAAGTTTCGGTACATTACCGAAAACTTGAGTGTTTCGGTACATGCTATGATATTTTTAGTATTCATAAAGGTTTCAGTAGGGGGTGTGTGGGTCTCGGTATATAAGGTTTCAGTGTGATGGTTTCGGTGCTTTTCTTCAATACCGAAACCTCCTTGATTTCGGTATATATATATATATATATATATATATATATATATATATATATATATATATATATATATATATATATATAATTTAGGTATATGTGATGGTTTCAGTATGAAGGTTTCACCATTGGGTTTCGGTAAGGGGGGAGGGGGGTTAATACCGAAACCTTAAAGGTTTCGGTACCCATATTTGTGGTTTCAGTACATAGTCTAAGTATACTAAGTTGGTTTTGGTAGGGGCAAAAGGTTTCTGTACCCATTATAGTTGTTTCAGTACCCATGCAACACACATAGAACACTTACCGTAAATTTCCCAAAATCATATTTACAACTTGAACTAGAACCCGGAATTTTGTACACAACTTCTACAACATTATATATACACAAACATACAAGAATATTTAACATGCATAAACATTTTTGAACCTAAAATCTCTGATTCGGTTTACATAGAAACCAAACCCAAACCTCAAATTTTGAAAAGTTTAAGAAATATTTACCTCAAATCGATGCTTGTGGATGTTGTAGTTCCTTTCTAGCACCTTAAATCCAAATTTCAGCTTCTAGTTCCAAAATTTTAATGATCTTGATTTTGGGTTTGTAGAGAACCGTATTTCTTTGAGAGAAGGTAAAGAGATGAACTTTGATTCAAAATGAAAGAGTTCTGTCTTTTAATTTCCTACTTTCAACTTTTGACACATTCAACCCCTCACTTATCTAACTAACTTAAATACTGATTTCTGTCTTGATTTCAACGTCACTATAACTTAAAATCATCATACTTTTATAATTGTAGCTCGAAACTTTAAAATTTCTTAATTCCTTAAAATAACAACCAAATTCTTAAATTCCATTAAATAAAGATTAAATCTTTATTTTATCCTTTCAACCACTTAATAATAATTATATTAACTTAATGAATTTGAAATTATCAATTTCTGAATAAAACACCCAACTTTTGTAATTAAATCCAAATACATAATCCAACATAATTTTATTAAATTCAAAAATTTAAACTAATTAACCTCAATTACATCATTTTAATTCTTAGGATTACAGCATGGGCTCCACCACGCTCAAACTTCGTCCTCGAAGTTACTTGGCTCCAAACATTTGCGGATATTTCTTCATCATTTCAGACTTAGTCTCCCACGTATGATTGGCTCCTATATGATGCTTCCAACGTACAAGCACCATTTCGATTCCTTTGCTCCGTAACTTCTTTACTTTGGTATCTAAAACACACTCCGACTCCTCCACATGTCGGAGCCTTTCATCGATATGCAGCTTGGTGTGATCAGCCCAATCCTCTTTGCCAGTAGTAAATGATTTTCTGAGATTCCCCACATGGAACACCGGGTGTATGCCCGACATTTCTACAGGAAACTCCAAACGATAAGATTGATTTCCCACTATCTCTATTATCCTAAATGGTCCAACGAATCTCAGAGCTAACTTTCCTCTTATAACAAAATGAGTAACACCTCTCATAGGTGATACTTTTAAATAAACCCAATCATTCACATCAAAACTGATCGATTTATGCCTCTTATCGTCAAAGCTTTTCTGTCGATCCTGGGCCGCCTTCATATTTTGTCTCACCAGCTGTATCTTTTCATTCGTTTTCTGAAGCAATGTTGGCCCAGCAATCGGTGTTTCCCCTGTTTCCCTCCAACATGTAGGAGTTCTACACCTTCTCCCATATAAGGCCTCAAATGGTGCTTTCTTTATTGTTGTGTGGTAACTGTTGTTGTACGAGAACTCTATCAGTGGCAAATGATCGTACCAATTACCACCGAGATCCAAGATACACGACCGCATCATGTCTACAAGTGTCAGGATGGTCCGTTCACTCTAACCATCGATTTGCGGACGATAAGCTGTACTCATAGCGATCCTCGTGCCCAATCCCTCTTACAGAGCTGACCAGAACTTTGAAGTAAATCGGCTATCCCGATCCGATACAATGGACTTTGGCACTCCATGTCTAGCTATAATCTCGTCCATGTAAATCTGAGCCAATCTTTCTAGTGAATAACTCTTTCTTATTGGAATGAAGTGTGCCGACTTGGTCAATCTATCAACTATTACCCAAACTGCATCATGTTGACTTCTAGTCTTCGGCAACCTCGTGACAAAATCCATAGTAATGTGTTCCCACTTCCATTCCAGAATGGGAAGCGGTTGCAGACTACCATAAGGTTGCTAGTGTTCCGCTTTCACAAGCCAGCAAGTCCTGCATCTCTCCACTTACTGACCAATATCTTTCTTTAATCCGGGCAACCAAAAGTCTGCTTTAAGTTCATTATACATCTTTGTGCTCCCGGGATGTACAGAAAACTTTGACTGATGTGCTTCTTCAATAATCACTCTCCTCATAACCCCGAACTTTGGCACCCAGATTCTTCCATATACACCTTTCAATCCCGACTTACTTGTTTCCATTATCTTCTTCTGCACTCGAATATCCTCAGCATCCACGTTTTCTTCCTTTAAAGCTTCCACTTGGGTAGCCTTAATATCATCAATAATCATGGAGGTTAACATCGTAGATGTCATCATGTAGCAGCAGTCCTTAGAATATGCTTTACGGCTTAAAGCATCGGCTACAACATTAGCCTTTCCAAGATGATAAAGGATCTCACAATCGTAGTCCTTAATCAGTTCTATAGACCTACGCTATCTCATATTATGCTCCTTTTGACTGAAGATGCACTTCAAACTCTTATGGTCCGTGTATAATTGACACTTAGTTCCATAAAGATAGTGCCTCCATAACTTCAATGCAAAAGTAACCGCGCTCAACTCCAGATCGTGTATCGAGTAATCTTTTTCATGTTGATTTAGCTGTCTTGAGGCATAAGCTATAACCTTTCCACGCTGCATCAGTACAGCGCCCAATCCCAACCTCGAAGCATCCGTGTATACCACAAAATCCTGATTGCCCTCGGGTAAGGCAAGTATTGGTGCTTCGCTTAACGTCTTTTTCAAAACCTCAAAAGCCTCTTGCTGCACAGTTTCCCAAACAAACGGTGCATTCTTTTTCGTTAATGCAGTCAAAGGAACTGCAATCTTCGAGAAGTCCTTAATAAACCTCCTATAGTAGCCTGCCAATCCAAGAAAACTTTTGACTTCTGTAGCTGAACGAGGCGGTTCCCAGTTCTTTATCCCTTCAACTTTAGCTGGATCTACGGAAATCCCAGCTCCAGATATCACATTTCCCAAAAACTGATTTTGTTGCAGCCAAAACTCACACTTTAAGAATTTGGCATACAATTTCTATTTTCTAAATAGTTTCATTAACTCCTTTAGATGAACAACATGCTCGGCCTCAGACTTGGAATACACCAAGATATCATCAATAAACACTATTACCGATTTATCTAACATTGGTCTGCAAACTCTATTCATCAAATCCATAAAGACAGCCGGGGCGTTGGTTAACCCAAAAGGCATAACCAGAAACTCGTAATGCCCATACCAAGTTCTGAATGTTGTTTTAGGCACATCATATTCTCGTACCTTCAACTGATGGTACCCCGATCGTAAGTCGATTTTAGAGAACACACTAGCCCCGTGTAGTTGATCAAACAAATCATCTATTCTTGGCAGCGGATACTTATTCTTAATAGTCAGCTTATTCGGTTACCGGTAATCAATGCACATCCTCATTGTGCCATCTTTCTTCTTAACAAACGATACCGGAGCTCCCCATGGAGATGAACTCGGTCGAATGAAGCCCTTATCCAATAATTCCTGAAGTTGTTTCATCATCTCTTGCATTTCAGTAGGAGAAAGGCGATACGGAGAACGAGCTACGCGTGTAGCTCCGGGGATCAGATCAATACAAAATTCTACTTGTCTCTCAGGCGCCAGACAAGTCTTCCGGAAACACATCCGGAAATTGTGATACACCAGGCACATCGGCCACAGTCTTCTTCTCAGCCTTGGCATCAATAGCATATGCCAGGTAGGTGTCACATCCCTTTGCAACAAGCTTTCGAGCTTTTACAAGGGTCAACAAGCACAGATCCCCACTTTTCCTATCCCCATATATACAGATCTCACGCCCCTCCGGAGTATTTTTCTTTATCTTACGCTTCTAACAGACTATATGAGCTTCATTTTCAATCAACCAGTCCATTCCAACAATCACGTCAAACTCACTGAATTCGATCGAAATCAGGTCCAAATTGAAGACTTCATCTTCAATCACTAAAGTGCAGTTACGGTATACGTGATCTACTTTGACTAAAGTGTTACTAGAATTTTCAATATCTAGTACAACAGATAGCTTAGATAGTGGTATTGATAGTTGTTGTGCAAAAACAGTAGATACAAAAGATTGGTTGGCACCCGAATCCAATAGAAATCGTGCTGGCATAGAATTAACGATAAACATACTCGTGACCACCTCTGGGTTTTCCTTGGCCTCCTCCGCCGTTATCTTAAAAGAACGAGCTGGTGCCCTTTGTGGCTGGCTCCGGCGGTTGACTGAACCATCACTTGATCCTCCAGACGATCGGGTTGTAGTTGGAGCAGCAGCAACTGTATCATTCTTTCTGCAATTCCTACTGTAATGCCCCCATACACCACATTTATGGCAAGCATTAGCTTTCCTTGGACACTCGTTCTGAAAATGTATCAACTCTCCACAACAAAAACAGGCGCATCCATTAGTGCACTTGCCAAAGTGCTCCAAGTGACACTTATTACAATAACGCGGTTCTGTGTGGATGGAGTAAGCACGAGCACGACCAGAAGACCCAGATGATCGTCGATAAGACTGTTGTGGTGAATACTACGATGAATGAGAAGAGCCCGAGTATCCCCATTCATGTTGGCGTTTCGGTGGTGACGGCTATGTTTGGTTAGTGGAAGCAGCAGCAGACCCAATTGAATAACCCGACATGATAAGAATTTGCTCTACATTTCTGGCAGCCTCTAATAAGCCAGCAAATGTAGGGTAACGGACGTTGCTCATAACCCTTCTAATTTACATATCTAAACCAGCCTCGAACATGGTTACTTTCCTTTCTTCGGTATCAACTTGATGAGGCGCAAACAGACTCAGCCTCGTGAATTCCACAGCATACTGGGACACAATCTTAGTCCCCTGCATAAGAGTCATTAACTTCGCTTCCAATCTCCGTCGTTCATCAACCAGACAGTATTGCTGAGTGAATAGTTCAGTAAACTCAGCCCAAGTCATAACAGATACTTTCTCCAAGGTTAGGGCGTTAACCATGGAATTCCACCACAAACCACGTCTTTGGTGAACATAGCAATAGCATACCGAACCATGTCCTTCTCAGCACAATCGCGGATTTGGAATGTCCGTTCGGTTGCTGTTATCCATTCAAGTGCGGCAACAGCGTCCCCCAATCCATTAAACTCGACTGCTCCATTTCCCTTAATGTCCTTAAACCGACAACCTTAGGGCTTGTTAGATGACCCAATGTTGTCATCTTGTTCATCATTGTTTCCCTCTTTTTCTTTGTTCTTCCTCTTGTCTTCTCTTCTCTTAGCTTCGGCCTCATCTCGAGCCCGAAACTAATTTTGAATCATCTTATTTTGCTCAGCCATCATGGCTAGCATCATTTCTCTTGTTTCTTCGGGTGTCATTCCTCCTCCAGACATGTTCTGAAATATAAAACATATAACTTTTTTAGTAAGATATCATTTATTTAAAGACACCACCCGTTGTCCCGTATGAAAATCAACTTCTTATGACTACTGGATCATAACCTATCTTAGTTCAGATCATTACTTAAACCACTACATATCATCACTTAATGTTTGAGACCAAGACCTCAAGGACACTTGACTCTCAAACTACTTCTCTGATACCATTCGCTATGACACCCTTGTCACAATAACCACGGTTACAATACACCCAGGATTAAACACCACATAAATTATTACATAATGATCTGAATGCTTAAACAAGTGCGGAAGCATTAATAGTACAGAAATAAAATAATACAAATGTTTTAAACACCCTACGATGCTACAAGGTTTCAAATATAAGTCTACATACTTAGTAGAATTACATCATCCCAAATATATATTACAACAATAATCCCATAATTCAGTTACCAAAATGAGTAGTAGATATCTTCAAATACTTCAATTGGATGACCTAGCTAGAAGGTCTCGCAGCGGATTTCCCTTTTCCTGTAAAAATTGAACAACTGAGGGGTAAGCAAAGCTTAGAGAATACACAGATTTACACATTCTATAAATCTTTATGAAGCCCCCAAGAGTAACACCGACAACGCACATGGTATACTCTTTACGTACAAAAAGTACGGCACATGAGTCGCAGCTCCTACGAGCCCAAAGCTCGACATTTAAACCAACCATCTGAGACAGACATAACATCGGGGATGACTTATGGCCAACCAGAACCTCGGAGGGATCAGCTCTGAGTCATATAGCGCAGTAACATCGGAATAACAGATGCGACCAGCCGGTCCATCGAAAGATGCACAACAAGGAAGCGGACATGTAACGAGCAACAATGTGCATCTAAATCTACGCAAGTTAGTAGAATTCCAAACGAAAGTGAAGAAAGATGTCTCAGCGGCAATAGCTAACATAAAGCAGATATAAACATGTGAAATCATATGTACTCACAGTGGGTGCGTTAAGTAACTTCAATTAATTTTATTTCTCCTCGGGCTTTCAATCGGACTCACAAAGTACCCCACTGTGGGTTAAACAGCACCACAAGGGACCTATTACATTTCAAAAAATAAAACATATCATATATATGTTCGGGTTCAATTTCCAACATGATTTTACAATATTAAAGTGTTACCACAATCGGAACCGTCATCCGAAACTCACATTTAAATCCTCTTACTTGATGGTTTTATTATTCCCAATTAATCCCTTCAATAACTTATTAAATAGTAAGGCTCACCAAGTTTTTTTTTCTCAATATAGTGCATAATTCCATCGGAATTGTGATACGAAAATTATTCTTTAATCTCAAATTTCTAGGATTGCCAAAAATGTCCAGAATTTAGCCTTATATATAACTGAATTAAACCATGTCGAACCGTTTCTATTTTATTCTCACAAATCAAACCCAACGGAGATGATTATATATATATATATATATATATATATATATATATATATATATATATATATATATATATATATATATATATATATATATATATATATATATATATATATATATATATATATATATATATACATATATTAATGTCACTGCTTTTTGGAAATGAAGGGAATACCGAAACCTCGAAGGTTTCGGTACACTATATAAGTTTCGGTACATTACCGAAACCTTGAGAGTTTCGGTACATGCTATGATAGTATTCATAAACGTTTCAGTAGTGGGTGTGTGGGTATCGGTATATAAGGTTTCGGTATATGTATATATATATAATTTCGGTATATGTGACTGTTTCTGTATGAAGGTTTCACCATTGTGTTTCGGTAAGGGGGGGATTAATACCGAAACCTTAAAGGTTTCGGTACCCATATTTGTGGTTTCAGTACATAGTCTCAGTATACTAACTGGGTTTCGGTAGGGGCAAAAGGTTTCGGTACCCATTATAGTTGTTTCGGTACCCATGCAACACACAGAACACTTACCGTAAATTTCCCAAAATCATATTTATAACTTGAATTAGAACCCGAAACTTTGTTCACGACTTCTACAATATTAGATTTACACAAACCCACAAGATTATTTAACATGCATAAACATTTTTGAAACTAAAATCTCTGATTCGATTTACATAGAAACCGAACCTAAATCTCAAACTTTTAAGAGTTTAAGAAATATTTACCTCAATTCGATGCTTGTAGATGTTGTAGTTCCTTTCTAGCACCTTAAATCCAAATTTTCAGCTTCTAGTTCCCAAATTTTGATGATCTTGACTTTGGGTTTGGAGAGAACTGTATTTCTTAGAGAGTAGGTAGAGAGATGAACTTTGATTCAAAATGAAAGACTTGTGTCTTTTTAATTTCCCACTTTCAACTTTTGACACATTCAACCCTTTACTTATCTAACTAACTTAAATACTGATTTCTGTCTTCATTTCAACGTTACTATAACTTAAAATCATCATACTTTAATAATTGTAGCTCGAAACTTTAAAATTTCTTAATTCCTTAAAATAGCAACCAAATTCTTAAATTCATTAAATAAAGATTAAATCTTTATTTTATCCTTTCAACCACTTAATAATAACTATATTAACTTAATAAATTGGAAATTATCAATTTCTGAATAGAACACCCAACTTTTATAATTAAATCCAAATACATAATCCAACATACTTTTATTAAATTCAAAAATTTAAACTAATTAACCTCAATTACATCATTTTAATTCTTAGGATGTTACAGAAGACGAAAGGAGAGGCTGCTAGAGAAATTATTGGATTATCTAAAAGATGGAGGTGCTGAACTCTGCTCAAGTTAAGCAGCTTAGAAGTGATCATGGTACTGAATTTTAAAACAGTACTCTTGAGGACTTCTGTGAAGAAAGAAGGATGTCACAAAACTTTTAAGCTGTAAGAACTCCACAACAAAATGGAGTTGCTGAAAAGAGGAATAGAACTCTCATTGAAGCTGCTAGAACCATGTTGTGTGCATCGGGTTTACCTTCATCATTTTTGGCTGAAGCTGTCAATACTGGATGCTTCACTCAAAAGAGATCCTTAGTGGTGAAAAGGTTCAACAAGACTCCCTATGAGTTAATCAATGGGAGGAGGCCAAACATTAGTTATTTCCAAGTGTTTGGATGCCCCTGCTTCATTCTGAATCGAAGGGAACAACTGGCAAAATTTGAACCCAAAGCTGATGAAGGTGTGTTTGTTGGATATTCAGCTATCTCTAAAGCCTACAGAGTATACAACTACAAAACAAAGGTGATAGATGAATCTATCAATGTCACCTTTGAAGAGTCTAGGATTGCCCCCACCAAATCCGTTCCTGAATCAGTTTTAGGAGAGTTCAGCTTTGATGATCTCATGCATTCCATCAATGAAGAAAAGGACTCAAATACTTCCACTTCACCTAGAGTGAAACCTGTTAATCATAATGGACATGATAATGACTATGTTGATACCCCCTGTGTGAATAAGTGTACTAGTATAATTAATAGACCATGTCCAGAACCAATCAATGTTGATTTCCCTGGATCCTCTACTGATGCATTTAACAATAGAGATTCATGTTCAACAGGTGAACAGGCTCAAGATAGCAGGGTGTCTAAAAATCTTGAAAGCTGTTCGTCAAGACCTGATGAAGATGAAAATGATATAGGAGAATCTTCATTGAGACATGATCCTAAGGATCAGGTGTCACCACAATGATCAAATAATTGGTGACATCAACAAAGGGGTACAAACAAGATGGGACAGCTTAGGAAACTTTTGTGTGTTTTCTAGCTTTGTGTCCCTGATGGAGCCAAAGAAAGTGGATAATGCTCTAAAAGATTCCAATTTGATCACCGCCATGCAAGAAGAGCTCAATCAGTTTGAGGGAAATAAAGTATGGAAGCTGGTCCCTGTTCCTAAAGGAAAAACCATAATTGGCACCCAGTGGGTTTTCAGAAATAAGATGGATGAGCAAGGTCATGTCATTAGAAGTAAGGCAAGACTGGTTGATCAGGGCTGTAGACAAGAAGAAGGGATAGACTATGATGAAACATTTGCTCCAGTGTCCAAGTTAGAAGCAATTCGTTTGTTTTTAGCCTATGCTGCCCACAAGAGCATGAAGGTATTTCAAATGGATGTGAAGAGTTCATTTTTGATTGGTAAGCTGCAGGAAGAAGTATATGTCAAGCAGCCTCCAGGTTTTGAAAGTGAACAACATCCAGATATTTTCTAGAAGTTGGATAAAGCTCTCTATGGTTTAAAACTAGCCCCTAGAGCGTGGTATGACATTCTTACTGATTTCCTTATGAGCAATGGCTACTCCAGAGGTAAAGTGGATACCACATTGTTCTTAAAGAAGGTGAAGTATGATATTATGCTTGTTCAAATTTATGTGGATGACATAATATTTGGGTCTACTATTGAGCAGCTATGCAAGAATTTTTCACTACTCATGAAATCAAAATATGAAATAAGTATGATGGGTGAACTTACTTTCTTTCTAGGATTACAGGTTAAAGAAACCTCAAATGGAATTTTTATTAATCAAAGAAAGTATACTTTAGATCTTTTGAAAAACTTTAAATTTGATCAAAGTTCTCCCATCAAAACCCCAATGGCAACCAATGTAAAATTGGATGCTGATGCCAGTGGCAAAGCTGTTTCAGTAACAACTTACAGAGGCATGATTGGGAGCTTGCTATACCAAACTGCTAGTAGACAAGATATCATGTTTGCTACCTGTTTATGTGCTAGGTTTCAAGTTGATCCTAAGGAATCACATCTAGCTGCTGTAAAAAGAATCTTCAGATACCTAAAGGGCACGCCAGGTTTTGGTCATTGGTATCCCAAAGACTCCAGCCTTGAATTAATTAGCAATTCAGATTCTGATTTTGCAGGATGCAGGCTAGACAGGAAAAGCCAACTCCTTGGTGGAAGGTTGATCAGTTGGTGTAGCAAGAAGCAGAACTCAGTTTCTACTTCTATTGCTGAAGCTGAGTACATTGCTGGTGGAAGCTGCTGTGGGCAGACTCTATGGATACAACATCAGCTTGAGGATTATGGACTTGTATATAGGAAAACTCCTATTCTGTGTGATAATACAAGTGCAAAAGCTATCTTCAACAATCCAGTTTTTCATTCCAGAACAAAGCATATAGAAGTCATACATCACTTTATTAGAGATCACATCTAGAAAGGTAATGTGGAGGTAGTTTTACTTCAACAGATGAACAGCTTGCAGACATTTTCACCAAGCCTTTTGATGAAAACAGGTTTAATTACCTTGTAAGCAAGCTGGGCATGTTAAATAAAAGTGACTAAGTGTCAATGATGCTTTAAAGATCGCATGTTCAAACTGTTCAGATTTCTCAGAACAGCTTGAACAGAACAGGCTCTGCTTGTTCTGTACTTAGCTAATTTCTGAAAACTTGGAAAGCTTGGACATATAACAGGCTTGACAAAATACGTTTAATCTCAAACCTGTTATGTTATACAAACCTCTAACCTGCTCACTCTCGCAACCTTTCATGCAAGACGTTGTCTTGTAACCTGATCAGTTATTGAATAGAAACATGTTCTCATCTAGCTGCACAGGTTGAATGAACAACTTAGGTATGTTCAGTTTGTGATGAAACCTGCTCATCACAGGTTTGAACAATAGCTTGGAACATCAGTTTTAATTACCTTTCTTCATGTTTAAGTTTCTTAAATTATGTACTTATTTAACTTAATTACCTGCGGATAATGTTGCTTAACGTGTGTTAGTAGTTAAAAGGGTTAAGTGGTCTGGCAACCGTTCTGACATGGCAAACCGTTCCGTTTTCCGTTAAAGAACATTTCAAATCAACCACCCAAACCTATCTCTCTCCTAATCACTCACATTCAAATCCTATAAATACCTCTTTCACTATTCCTTCTTCTTCTCTACTGCTTCCATAACTATCTGAGAAACCCTAAATCAACTAAGTGTCAAGTAATACTTCATCCTACTACTTTCCAAATGGCTCACCAAAACAACCCCCTGCTACCAGTATTCGTTGGTGACGATATTCAAAAACATCCTTCTAACACCACAATGCTCACTCTCAAACTCACTAACTACATAGCCAACCTAACCATTCCCAAAAACTATGTGGGAAAGGGGTATGAAAAAATGGTGTAGTTTCTGCAAGTTCACCCCCTGCACTATGCTACGACTGCCTCTCCTGGGAATCTGTACCAGGAGATGGTTTATGAGTTTTGGTACACCTGTGCTTATGATCCTTCAACCAAAACCATCAGGGGAACCATCCTCAATGGGTCTCAAACCATTAAGATAACTACTGCTCTTCTAAGGGAAGTTCTTCATCTTCCTGTTGCTGAAACCTATGATAAACCACTGCCTGAGGATGATCAGATGGGCAACTTGCTATGCTTCTGTTGCGTAGCAGAACCAAAAGTTGGAGCTACACTATTCAGGAGGGATTTGTCACCCACTTACAGTTTCCTATTTGCCTCAGTGGTGATGTCTTTTGGCTGCAAAGTTGGCTCCTATGACCAGCTTAGTAGGGATGAAATTCCCATAGTTCTGCAGCTTGTGGATGAGACTACACTGAACATGGCTCGTTGGATTTTCGTGAATTTAAGGAACTTGGTGCAGCAAGAACATTGCCCTGCTGCTGTAAGATACCCAAGGTTTCTAAGTCTCATCTTCAAACATGTATGTGGTGAGCATCTCTACAACTCTCAACCCTTGTTAACTACTACTGCATTCCCTGTCATCGGGAATAGAGTCTTTTACACTCCAGTACTCAACAACGAGCCTCCTCTATCTACCCCAATGAGGAGGTTACATGGTTTGGTAGAAGGACCCTCTACTGTGAGGGTGGATCCAGTGGATGCTCCCAAGAGAAAATCCAAATCCAGGCCCAAGCTCATGAAAAGGGGCCTGGAGTCGACTGAAGTGAGTCTGTCCACAAGAAGGCTAAAACAGTTAAGTCTAAGTCTGCCCCATCAGACTCAGTGGATTAGGGGGAGGAGACTCCTCACCCTGGTTCATCTATTGAACCTGAAGCCTTTGTGGCTGGTGCCTCTGTGGCACCTGAGACCATGGAATAGATTAACCCCCCTGTTTCTGCACAGTCTCACATCCAGTCCAAACAGAACCCCTCATCACTTCGCCACAAAATGCATCCTCCATTTCATATCTCAAATCATATAACTAACGCAAATCCCTAGCAAAAAAGAAACCATAATCCCAAACTTGTCCCTCTGACCCCTCCCAACAGGAGTCAGTTGAAAAAGAAGCAACACGTGTTGCTTCTCCTATTTTGGGAGAAAGTTCAGCATATTTGGAGCAGACTTTACTCCAAAAAGAGTCCACCCAGAGTCAGCCTAGACCCTCTAGTTCCTCCCAACATGAACCAGTTCTACAAAAGGAGACTACCACATCGACTATCCCAGCCTCCCAACAGGCTGAGGATATTGAAAGACATGAGTCCACTCCACTCCATACTGAGTCCACACAGTATCCACTTCATACTTCTCTTACACCATCTGAGTCTGCACAAGGTGCGAAAGCTACTGGAACAGACCATCCAGCTGATGAACCTGAGGGAATGGACCATCCCCCTGGTGAGGCTGCTCCCCAAGTGCACATTCCATCATCAGGTTTCACCACTAATGATATGGAAATGCACATCCCTTCTCCCCATGAAGAGGTGCCTGAAAACCAAGGTGCTACTGAGGGAACCACCCTCGGTCTTAATGAAGGTGCTAAAACCCAAGCAGCATCTGAAAGGCCACCAACTCCTACCACTTCACCTCATGAAGTAGATATAGCCACTGCTGAAGGTTACCTTGACCCTTCCAAGCTAGGCCATCTAACATATGCCCAGGCTATGGAATTACTCTCTAAAGTCTCCCTACCTTCCCCCACTAATCCACAAACTCCTGCATCTTCCTCATCACTATCACATTTACATTCCTCGCCATCCACTCAATCAAAACAATCAACCCATACTCCTCCATCCCCAATAGATCTTCCTTTGAAGGATCAGTTGTCTTTGCTGACCAACAAAGTTGGTTCTTTGGAAACTTCCATGACCTCCCTACCTTCTATCATATCAGACTCCGTGTCTGCTCAGCTTTAGGGGTTCCTTGATTTGTTCAGGACTTCTTTTCCCACCCTTGCTCCCCAAGCTGATCAATCCTCTTAGCTGCTTGCACTCACTGCACAGCTTCAAACACTCTCCTCTACCCTCTCAACAATTCTTTCTTCCCAACAAGACTCTGTGTCCTCACTGTCAACTGTTTCCCAACAGCTGTCAGCTCTACTTGATACTTGCATAAACACTCTCCCTTCCACCTTGGCCATCCTGAACACTTAGTGGTCTCTCTGTCCAAATCTATGTCATCAAACATTGATGATATGTAAGATTCTCTTGAAATAAATCTTGCACAACTTCAAAGTTTGGTGTTCACAGCTTCTGGCAGGGAAGCCATTGCTCAATTGTCATCCCTTGCTACCTCTCACTCTGCCTCTCTTCAAACCTGTGTTACCCAACTTGCAGATGTTAAGGATAACTTGGCTTTCTTAGTGCATAGCCTTGTTGGTTCTAAACTTGTTGCCAAAACTACTGCCCAGCCTGCTGGATTCGTTCTTACAGGCAGACCCATTGTTGAAGGCTCTGTGCTATCTCCTTCAAAGGGGGAGAAGATATCTACCTCAAAGACCAAGTCTAAAGGGGAGAATTGTCCTTCTACCTCTAAGGAGAAATCAGCATCAGTGGGACAAGCAGCAGGTCTTTCCCAAATAGGTCCTACTACAGATGCCTCCAAAACAACTGAAGTAAGTCAGCCTACTCAGGCTGGATCTCCAAACCCTGCACCATCTAAGGGGGAGGAATCCATTCCTGGGGACAGGCCAAGCAGAAGGAGACACCTGATCTTGGAGCAAACTGACGAAGAATAGGAAAAGGAAACTGAAGCTGTCATAACCACGAAAGCTAAAGGGAAGAGAAAAGCCTCAATGGACACTGATTATCTTAAAGCTGGTCAACTAAAATTTGATGAAGCTCGGGCCAAAGACATGGGTCTTCTAATGGAAACTTTTTATGAATTCAAAGAAGAGCTGCTTCAGATCCTTGAAAAGCTAAAGAGAGAAGAAGCCTCTGCGAAAGCTGCCAAGGCCTTTGCATACAAGGAGGCAAGAAAAGCTAAAATGCCTTCCTTGGATGTTCAAAGGAAACTGCTAGAGGCTACCAATGAGTCAGTGGCTGAGTAAGAAGGAGAGAAAGAAAAGGGTGCTCAGGTCTCTGTGATCAAATCAAAGTCAGCATCCTCCTCAGCAAGAGCCCAAACACACTTTGACAACTTGGCGACGAAGAAATTCTTTGATGTTGCCAACATAAGGCTTGCCAAGGAAACAATTGTGAAAGTTGTCCCCATTTCTAAGAAAGGTAAACAGTGGAAAATCCAGATAACCAGGCTAGGTGCTGAAGGTCCTAAACTGGAAACATACGAACACACTAATGTTGCTCAAATGGGGTACAGAGAGTGGGTTGAATTGGCAGTTTCCCTGAGTCAGTCTAAGTCTGAAACTGCTAAGACTATTAGGGCATATGGCAAGACATTAATGGAAAGAGTTAAGAATCTTGGCATGATCTCTGAAGAACAAATCAAGGGTACCTCAGTGGTTGAACCCAAGATAAAGGCAATGAGAAAGAGGAAGGATACTGAGTTGGAAGAACTCCTGATTATGCTTGATCATGGTATACTAGCTGTTGAGGTCAATGGAATGAATCACAACCTGCCCAGAGGAGTGAAACCTGAGGAAGACAAGCTTTTAGAAGAACTTGAGTTTGGGGTATTTTTTGTAGATCCCCTAACAAAGAAAATGTGTTTTCAAAGAGCATCTGATTTGCATAAGGTTGGTCTTAAGCAACTTGTAGCTTTTAGACTTGCCAACTCCTTCAATCAATCTTCAAGATGGAGAGCAGCTATCTGGGAATAGCTCAAAGGCTTCCATGAGAGAGGAGAGCTTCAACATCCTAGGTTCATGTTCCTCAGATATGAAATGGAGGAAATTAAAGAAACCAGGGGGCATTTTGAACAAATGTTCAAAAAAAGACCACAACAGCTTGGAGGTCCATCTACTGTTGAGTAGATGAAGAATGGAAGATGTTCATAAGTTGGACAGGCTTTCCATTACCTGCTCCCACCATCAACAGTCCATATTTGTTGAAACTTATCCTTGTACATATGTTGTACTTCATTACATTAGTTGTAATTTTCTTATTACATTAGTTTTAATCTACTTTAGTACATTTGTGTTGTTTATAATAGAAATCAGTGTATATATAAACTGATCTTTTACCTTACTTCAGTGTTGTAATTTCATTTCAGAGAAATGTATCGTAAAATATATAGCGATTATTGATAGAATCAACTTAGACTTATTATTGCAAATAGGGGGAGATTGTTAGGCAAAAAAATGGCCTCAGTCAAACCTATTCTATATCTTAGGGGGAGATTGTTAATCAAACCCGTTTGATGCACTTGAGGGTATAATATAAGGTCTGTTAATGCCTTATTGAAACCTGATAAGTGATTTGCAATATTAGTCATAGCTGTTTACCCTGTTGTATTTCTTGCAACCAAGGCAGATTGCCAAAGCTGTTCTATTCTGTTGAACAAGCTGGGCATAAACTGTCTATGATGCTCTATCCTATTGAGTATTTTGGACAAATTCAAAGTGTTCTGTTCTTTGTGAACAGACTAAACACTTTATGGAATATGTTTTCATGTCCTCATGTATTTTCTTTACCAAAAGATCAGTTTACAAAGTCAAAGACAAAAGTGGAAAAACGATAGCTGCAAACACCGCTTACGTTGTTCTGTTACATGAAGATAAAGTGGATATTTGAAATGGGTGATAGACCATTTCTTATATCAAAATGGCCATAACAGAAGATGAAAGGTTTAAAGTTGACATTCTTCTTTTAGTTAAAGCCTTCTACAACAGAGACAAAAAGGAAAAGACAAAGATTCTGCAATGTAAAGACTATACTGCTTTGTCAGAACGTGCAGAAAAGTTGTCTTGTGTTTTTGGAAAGGCATCCCACTATCTCTATGTCCAATGAGGAAGCTTCACTGAGATTCTCAGCGAGAGTATAAAAGGAAGCTTCTAAGGAATGTGAGATAAGCAAGAGAGTGTGATATTCAGAACGTGCAAAGAAGTGTGTTTTCATGCGTGCAATTCTGTTTGAATTAAACAGCAACGTCTGTCCAAGCTGTTCTTATTCAAGCTGTCCATCTGTCAGTCTTGTAAACAGTGAGTTCGTCTTAGTGAGTGTATTCATTGTGTCTAGTCTAAGTGTGTCTTAGATTAGTTAAACATCTGTTGTATCTGTCACTCAGCTTGAAACATTCCGCAGTTCAAGCTTGTTTGTAATTAACACTTGTTGATAATATACACAAACATTCAGAAAAGTGTGTTGAATTTTAAATAATTGTATTCACCCTCCCCCCCCCCCCCCTTACAGCTAAGAGCAACACACTAGGAAAACCTTTGGGACCTACAGTATGTATGTATGTGTGTGTGTGTGTACATATAGATAATATATATAATATCTATAGATATATAATATATATATATAGATATATATATATGATATGATGTTTGGGTGGGCTGTTTGTTCAGTCACACATCCGAGACTTTCACCAATTAGTGAGTATCAGATCTTTCATTTTATGCAAGCTACTTATACAAACACACGCACATACGTCACTGCACTTTATTTCATGTTTTTCTTCATTTTAAGCAGCCAAATGAGATCATTAATGGATGATTCATTCTTGTCTTTGATGTATAAACACACACATATGAATATAATCGATGGCCGAAGGCCAATGGCCTTCTTGGCCTTCACTTTCACGGTTAAAACTGAGAGAAAACAACATGAACAACATCAATTTATAAGTCTCAGAACTTTAATTTCAATTTTGGAATTAAAGCTTCAAACGATGATAAAGTAAATACATAACAATTACATGCATGTATTTTATTTCATTCTTATAACACTAATGTTAAGTATTAAATTTCAATACTGTGGAATCTATTTTGTAATAGATAGTTGTTATTTCAATTTAATGTAATTTTATTTCTTTTATATGTAATCATTTCTTATTTCTAGATGTTGAGGGGTGTTGTTTGTAAACTCTTCAAACTTGGTTATATATTGGGATAATTGCGCAAAAAACCCCAAACTTGTCCGCTTTTTGTGATTAAAACCCCAAACCATTTTCGTTGCATTGAAAACCCCAAACTAACTAAAAATCAGTAAATCAAGGTTTTATCAATGACTAACCGATTATTAATCCTACGTGGACTGGTAATAACCTACGTAGAATAAATTTTAATTATTGAAACCGATTTCCAAGTATTGCACATCATTTTTAACGCTCGTAGATGAGGTAATCCCGTTTAAAAATTACAATTAAAAATTATCTACGAGCGTTAAAAATGATGTGTAATGCTTGGCAACCGGTGTCAACAATTAAAATTTATCACATGTAGGTTATTTAGCGGTCCCTGTAGGATTAATAAGCGGTTTCAACCGGTTAGTCATTGATAAAACCTTGATTTACTGATTTTTAGTTAGTTTGGGGTTTTCTATGCAACGAAAAATGGTTTGAGGTTTTAATCACAAAAAGCTGACAAGTTTGGGGTTTTTTGCGCAATTATCCCTTATGTATTTAAAGGAAACCCACTCCTAGGAGTTCATTTTTGATGATAGAAAAGCAATGGCTGCATTCTTAACATTCTCTCTGACAGTTCATTCAAAGAATGAGTTTTTCTCTTTGTTTGATCGATTATATTGTTGTTTATTGTGTGTGAGTGCAAGATTATCATTTGGGACCACTATAACAATTGGTATCAGACCCGAAGAGGTGGATTTTAACTGATTCTACTCGTGTTCATCGCTGTTCATCGTCAACTTTAACATACCCACGGTTTTTAATCTTAAACCCATTTAAATCTTTAGTTTTTACTTGTTTTAATATTTCATAGTCATCGACAATTATCATAGTATTGATATCGAGCACTTATGTTCAATCTCTACATGTTTTTCCTGATTACTTACTGAAAAATTGAAATCTGAAATATTCTTGCTATTATTCATGGTTATTGCTTAAAAAATAACAATTTTTGGATGTTTTTAGTCAGTTGTTTTTCAAAACTTTTTTCTAAATTCAAATCAAGCATTTAGGAATCATTTTCAGGTTTAAAAACACATTTTTATAAATTCTGGGTTTTTGTTCTTCATTTCGAACTGTTTGATTAATTCTGCAAAATTTTCCTAAGTACAATCTCAAATCCCTATCTCAGATCCTATTTCGGTTGCTCTCGGATCAAATTTCAGGTGACCCTATCTCGGATCAGTCAGTATTTTGGGTCTCACATCTGAATCTCGGATTCTCCTATAATCAATCCAAATCTCGGATCATCCATATTTCAGATCTTCTAAAATCACTTGTTCTTATTTTTTATCATTCATCCGAACTTCGGATCTCTTCAACCGAAATACCAAAACCATACGAACGGATCAACCACCCGAAACAACATTCATTCGAATTTCGCCTCACCCACCAGAAAAATCAACCATCAATTTCGCACGGTTCCTCCACCCGAAGCGGTTCCTAAAATTCATTAGTATGCAGCTAATGGTCAACTCATGATCCAATCCATTAATGACAGACCCGTATCTTTTACGCCGATATTCCAGCAGTTACAGATGTTGTTCCCCTAATTCCAGCAACAAGGGAACTTCGTCGACCTGAGGATGACAGAGAGAAATAAAGACAAGCAGCAGATTACAAGGCATAATACCTTCTCTATCAGACCCTTCCCACTGAAAATCTCGTCGGTGTTGACAGCAAAATGTCAACAAAAGAAATGTGGGACGAACTGGAGATGCAAATCCTTGGGGCCGACCTGAATGATAGAGCCAAAATTGAAGAAACCAATGACAAATTCTCTGAGTTTTGGGCAAAGGCTGGAGAATCCATTCAGAGAACTTTTACCAGATTCTGCACTGTTCTGAATGACTCAAACAAGTTGCACATCGACAAGGAACGAGATGACATTAACATCCAGTTCTTTTCTTCACTGGCTCCAGAATGGGCACTTGCTAGTAGAGTAACTAAAAGAGCTCTGGATATGACTGACGTCTCCATAAATGTGGTGTTTAAGGAACTCAAGAAATACTATGGAGATGTGGACATTCACAACCAAACTACAAAACCCGCGGATTCCCTGTTTTTACTTTCGAACAAAACACACATTCCTGAACCACACCCAAACCCTTCACCCTTGCCATACTACAAGCAATTTGGTTCCTCCTCTCAATATCCATATGCCATACCCAAATACCTGAGCCTCTGGATGCTGAAGAGGCTGACATTCATGAACAAATGGCATTCTTATCGAATCGTCTTCAGCAAAAGCGTTTCTATCGGAATAAGACCAAAATTAGCTCAGATATGACACTTGCCCACGAAGGTATTCTGATGAGAGACGAAAGGGAGGACAGCCAAAGAGAGGACTGGAGGAGAGATGACAGGGAGGATAGGACCCAAGAGGATTGGAGGAGAGACGATCGCGATGACAGACGTTATGATGACAGGAGAGAGGGAGAGACGAGATGATCGCCGTTATGAAAGGCGTGACTATAAGAGAAACGATGATAGGCAGGAGTATAATCTCCATAAGGATAGTCGTGACTCCCACCGCGCTGAGAAAAGGCATGAACGTAGAGATGACAGACCTACAAATGATGAGCCCAAATCATCTGATGACCGTGGTTGTTATAAATGTTGGAAACCTGGTCACTTTTCTAGAGAATGCAAGAATTAATTCGAGCGTGATCTAGGCTACTACAAGAGAAAGGTCGAGGTCTTGAAGAAACAAGCTGATGCTATGGCCCTAGTAGCACAGGAAGAATACTAGGTAGATGAGGAATCTGATGAGGAGGACGACAGGGACCGAAATTGTTATATGGCAGACAGAATTGGGTTTGCTGACTGTGCTACTACTTCCGACTCTGAATCAGAAAAGCCTGTAGAGGGGGAGAACACTGAAGATCCTATAGCTTGTCTGATGGCCAAGTCTGTGGATTTTGAATGCTCCACATCAGATTCTGAGACAAATGAGGTACATTCCTTTAACTTTCATTTGTCTTTAAATGCTAAATTTGTACAAAATGAATGTAAATGGCACACACAAATACTTAAGTTAGAAACACAATACAATGTGGAAAAAGAAAAGTTGTCAAAGCGGAATAACTGGCCCAATCCCTAAAAGAAATATCTGACACGTATGAGAAAAATTGGTTAAACGAGCATAATTTGGTAAAAAAAAAAAAACCTTTTTACGCGGAAAACTAATGGCTGAGGATAGGAATACTTCACTTAACAATTGTATTGATACAATTACTAAGGAAAAGAATTCATTGAAGTTAGAACTGTTTTTTCTTACCAAACGATTAAAGGCTTTAAACGTGGAAAACTTAGACAATGAGAGAAAGTTTAAAATGTCTGAAAAAGGGAGAATATGTTTGTACTCACGGATCAAAACCCTAGATGATAATTTTCAAAAAATGGGGTCATACTGAACAAACTATTCATCTAAATCAACCCAAAGAAACTAGATTTTATCATTCCAAAGAAGAAATTGGTTTTAAAAATCCTATACTTTTGACGAAGGCTCAGTCAGTTCTACCAATGTTTTATGATAGAAGGTATATGGGATGCGGGCACCAGACTTTCTTTCTTTACGCATCGAAAGAAATCCTAACCCAAGAGGAGGAGAAAAGAAGACAAAATGAAAATAGGCAAATTTCATTTGAATATGAAAAGCTAAATGATAGTTATCCTTACAGAGTACCCACTCTTGAGGATGATTTCTTTGGTAGCTACTCATCAACTGAAATGAAAGCCAAGCCGGTTGAACCAATACCTCATCCTTATATTCCTACAACTGTTCTTCAACATAAAATCAAACTTTTAGAAGAGGACTTAAGGAAAACTTGTGAGAAAGCCCTTGGCTATCAAGAAGCTCTACTCATAAGCGAGGAAAAATTGGTA
Source organism: Centrapalus pauciflorus (assembly GCA_020465985.1). Lineage (NCBI taxonomy): Eukaryota > Viridiplantae > Streptophyta > Magnoliopsida > Asterales > Asteraceae > Centrapalus > Centrapalus pauciflorus. The sequence continues at coordinate 176,423 of JAANYP010001419.1, read as the reverse complement.
AAGCAAAATTTTGAACAAAGTGTAGAACTAACCATTTTCAAAGAACGTTTTGACACTATTTCAGAAAGGTTAAGTTCTCATTTAAAAGATTCAAAAACCTCTCCTCATGCCAAAGTCCTGCATACATCATCAGATAAAGGTAAAGCCAAGATTAAAGCACCTGTAATCATTCTCAAAGATGAGTGTTCAAAATCTTCAAAAGCTGAAGTTTCAAAGTAGGCTAAGAGTCAATCAAAGTCTTCCAAGAAACCCACTCACCAAGGAAATATCTCGAAATCTAAGCTTTCTGAACGTACTGACTCTCATTGTATTGTACCTACAGATCATGTGAGAAGAGTTCCCAAAACGACTATGCTAGATTTTTCCAATTTTTTCGTGAAGAAGGCTGTAATGACAAGTGTGTTTGTTTCTAGAGATAGGTTGAATGTAATGTCAGATTATAATGTTTGTTCTGTAACGGATTCGTTGTCTTGTTTGAAATATCCATTTGATGAAATGTATGCTTTATGTCCAACTCGGTTTAGACGTCAAGTACCTGAAATGAATAAATTTTTGCCTTATCCTGAAAAACGAATTCGTAAAAAGAAAATTAAAAATAGTGCATCGTTGGCCTCATCAAAGACCGATTCATGTATTTTGCCTAGGCCCACACAAACACAAAATACAAAACAAGTTTCAAAATGTCCCAAGCCAAAGGTAACTTCGTCAGCTAAGGTTTTATAGCCAGTTGGATCCAAATACAAATGGATTCCAAAAGGTTCTACATCTAGACGACACAAAATTGCAACATGGGTTCCTAAAACTGTGAATGTGACATATACACCTGTAACACCTAACCAAAAAGGACCCATCCTAAGATGGTACCCAAAGTTGTGTGATTTAATGCAGATGGTTCTTGCTTACTTCAGATCAAGAACCGCACCTCATTGATATGGCTTCTAGTTAACTCAGACTAGGACACGTTCTTCAGTGCATCGGTTTATGTACAATTTTGTACTGAAATCAATGTGTTAGGCTCTTGTGCACATAGTTCAGGACCCGTTCTAAACCCATCATGTTTTCTAAAGAATTTAGTTCAGAACTTCCGTGGATTTGTTTCATATGCCTAAGGATCATCATTGTAACAAAGTTTTTTACAGGCAAAATCCATTTGGTATATGGATTCGGGCTGCTCCAAGCGCATGACTGGGAGGAAAGAGTTGCTATCAAATATCGTGGAACAAACTATGGAACAGTTAAGTTTCGAAATGACAACCACACTCAGATTAAAGGATACAAAGATTTAGTTCTGATCAATCTGGTCATCAAGGATGTTGACTATGTCAAAGGATTATCTCACAATCCACTTGGCATAGGACAACTCTGCGTTAAGGGCTAAAAGTAACGTTTAGGGCTAAGAACTGTAGTGTCAAGAGCGGTGATGGGAAAGAATTTCTAACTGGTTCCCGCAACTCAAACCTTTATACCATAGATGTTGCTAAGCTTATGGTTAATGATAGTATTTGCCTTTTATCAAAAGCATCTTCAAAGGACTCATGGTTATGGCATCGAAGGCTATCACACTAGAACTTCGAAAATCTGAACAAGCTGGCAGCAAAACAACTGTTTAAGGGACTCCCAGAACTCCGCTATGAAAAATATCACTTGTGTGGAACATGTGAGAAAGGAACATTGAAGAGACCATCTCATAAGCCAAAGCCCGAACCATCATCGAAAAGAGTGTTGGAGTTAATGCATATCGACTTATGCGGTCCTATGCGAACGCAAAGTATAAATGGGATGCGGTACGTGTTGGTTATCGTTGATGACTACTCACGATATACCTGGGTAAAATTCTTGCGATCCAAGGATGAGACAGCTCTGAATATCATCAATTTCATCAAGAGTATCGAAAACCAACAGCAGCTGTCAGTACAGTCAATCCGATCTGACAACGGCACAGAATTCAAGAATTCGGTAGTAGAAGCCTTCCTACAATCCAAGGGTATACACCATCAGTTCTCAGCCGCACAAACACCTCAACAGAATGGTATCGTCGAAAGACATAATCATACCCTAGTGGAAGCTGCTCGCACCATGCTGAACTACTCAAAGCTACCTCCGTTCTTGTGGGCTGAAGCCGTGTCCACAACCTGCTACACGCAAAACCGCTCAATCATCTATAACCGTTTCAATAAAACTCCTAAGCAACTCTATCTGAATAAAGCTCCTTATACCAAATACTTATGAGTTTTTGCTTGCAGGTGCTATGTGTTGAATGACAAGGACAACCTTGGCAAATTCAACGAGAAAGCGGAAGAAGCGATCTTTATTGGATAGTCATCCAATTCAAAGGCATATCATGCATTCAATACTCGCACAAGGACAATCAACAAGAGTGTGCATATCACATTTGATGAAATGGCTGAACTGGCTCTAGGACCACGCATTACTCAAATGCCTGGAGACTCTTCTAAACCTACTTCTTTTTCTTCTTCTGACTTACTTAATTCGTTTGATCCTTTTTAAGTAGAATTTTTTGGTCCTAGTATTAACTCTTCTTCTGTTTCATTTTCTGTAGTTAACACATCCTCATCAGATTTTCAACAGTTCCTCTACCACCTTCGGATCCACCAATCCATACACCATCTCTTTCATCATCTTCAACACCTTCCACTTCATCCACAAACATCCCTCAAGTTGAATCTACTCTTTTAACACCCTCCCACATCGTGTCAAACATAATTCCTCTAGAAGATCCAACAGAACTTGAACCGGAACCACTGCTAACTTCACTCGAAACCATCGATCAGAACTCCTTATCCATTCCTAGCCTCATCACTAAGATTCCATCATGTTCACCCCTTCCACACGAGACGAAATGGACACGAAATCACCCAACTGAACAGATCATTGGTGATATTTCTATTGGGGTCCAAACTCGAAGGGCATCTGCTAATGAATGTCTGTTAGCATTATTCCTTAGTATGATAGAGCCTGCTCGTGTGGATGAAGCCTTGAAAGACCCAGACTAGATAGTAGCAATGCGAGAAGAGCTCAACCAGTTCAAACATGTCAGGATCTAAAACTGAATAACCAAGACTAACTGATTTGAATTTATCAGAGTATAAATCAATAATCTTGCTTTGAATCAAAGTTTAACTAAGAAGTTTGCGGAATAACACTTAATTATTTTAACAAAAACTTTCAGAATCAATAATGAATAAAACACAAGAAGTAGTAAAGACTGTTTGTATTGCTGAATTCAATGATTACAATCACCTCTAATATGTTTGATTAGACGAAGAACACAGACTGTTCTTAGGGTTTTACAACCTTAGAGGCTTATGAAAACTTAATCAACAAAGCAATTACAGACTCAAATATGCAGAAAAACTCCTGTACAATAGAATGACCTATTCTATGTATTTATATTGCTTCTTGATTTGTTTCCTTGACGAACTATGACTTCTCTGATAGTAGATATGCTGGAATCTTTGAATATATATCTTTTCCTGAAAATCAGGACTTTCTGTTTATGAAACTGTTGAGCAGCTTGAATCACTTGACAGCATGAACAGAGCAGCTCGAGTTGATTTACTCTGGCAGCTTGAACTTTTGAATTTACATAAAAACTCTACTAACAGTTTGAGAAGTCTAACTAACAGCTTGAACCTACTTAAACTATTTCCCAACAATCTCCCCCTAACTTAAATTCTTTACACAAGACTTTAAGTTCTATACAAAAATGGAAATGAATAAGTAAACTGTTATTTACAAACCAAGGCTTTCAAAAACTTATAATTGTGCAAGTTTCTGATCTACAGCCTTCAAAAATTCTTTCTTCATATCATCTCTATCACAAGATATTCTAACAGATTTTATCTTAAGTAGCATATCTTTTGGTAAATCATAAAATTCGAGATTGAAGAATATACCAGACCCATCTGAGAATTTGATTCTGTATGTCCTTGACTTGACAAACAGATCAACTTGCTTGATCTTTGTCCCTTTCTTCACAGCATCCTCTATCTCTTTCCTTGCAGATTCAGGGTCAACAATTGATTTTAGATCTTTAATAATTTGCTTCACTTGTGGTAGAGCAGATCTAACTTGTGTCACAGTCCCTATATTATGCATCTTTGTTAGCTCATCTCTGGTCAACTTCTGAACCATTTGCCAAAATGTATCAAATTCTTCTTCTGGTCCAGACTCTCTTCTTACAACAAACTTGACTCTTAAGTCACGGTCGTCCAGTGACTTGGCATACCAGTAATTGATCAGAGGCTTTGTAAAATCATGCTGATCAATCAGTTTCTCTATCTCCATTGCTTTTTGCAGTTGTTGATCAAATAACACCTTCTTAACTTGATGCAGCTTTGCTTGTGATGATGGCTCAGATGAAGGAATAGAAGCAACAGCTTGATCAGTAGGAGCAGGAGCACTGGCAGCAGCTTGAATATGACTTGTAGCAGGTTGAGCTGGTTCTTGTGATGATTGGACTTCTTGGGAGACTTTTGCTTTCTTTCTTTTGTCATCTCCTTGTAATGAATCTCTTGCAGCCTTTCAGTAGTCATGGACTGAGCCATTTTCTTTGGAATACCAGCTGCAAAGGCAAAATTGATTAAAAATCTTCTGTGCTCAGCTTTGGAGTGCCCAGTTGGCAGCTTTCTCTTCTTTTCTCCTTGTTTACCCACAAACCCCTTTAGGTAATCACCTAGAGTCTCATCATCATCCATTGGGGGCTGGGTTTGCTGATCTAATTCTTTATCCTGCTCTTCTGCTAACCGTTTGGCAACTTCAGCATCAAAGGCAATTTGGGCTTCTTTGGAAGAAAATTTGTGCTTTGGAGACTCAATAAGAATGCCCTTGCCGTTGTCTTTTGCAGCAGAAGATGCAGCTTGGACTGTACTGATTGGAGCATGAATACCTTCCCTTATGACAACTCCAGTTGCTTTTGGGGCAGCAGCTTGAGTTTCTAGGCTAACAGCTTGAGAGGCTGTTGGGACTGTTAGCTTGGAAGATGGAACTGTTGAGGCTGCTTGGACTGATGTTGTTGGAGCTGCTTGGACTGATTCAGGAACCTTCTGATTCTCCCCCTTTTTGGAAGCATTGGTTTGGTCAGGAGGACCTATAACCTTTGCCCCTTGGGTTTGAATCAACTGCTCTAGTTTCAAGATCTTATTTCCACAGAGGGTAAACCCTTTGTGTAGATAATAAATTCTTTTATTTTGATCCGCCTCTGCCTGCTTGAGTGCAAATATCTGAGCTCCCTGTGCAGCAATGATGGACATTTGGTATTCCAACATAGCTACAACAGGTTTCAGTTTGGGATCCGTTAACAGCATGAGTTGCAGACTAGTCTCAAGATCAGACAACACCTGTGGTGCCTGTGATCTATCACTGACATTAATACCAGAAGTAGAAACTTCTGGGCCCCTCTGTTCTTGGTTCTGGGGACTTCCAGCTTGTGTTTGCACACTGGCTGTTGCCATGGGTGTGGTCTTAGTGATGTTGGCACTGTCCTGTGCCTCTTTTGCAGAAACAGCAGTAGTGCCAGCCACAGAGCCCATATGAACAGTCTCTGAGGAGATGCTCACCTCCTGAGTGAGGATGGGAGTTTCCTCAATTGGTTCCCTTTGGATATTCTGTGCAGAAGTGTCCTCCTGCACAGGGATATATGGCTCTAGTCTGAGGGAGGAGGAGGAAGGAGCTCCTGGTCCCCTTTTCCTTTTATATAGAAGTTTTAGTGGGCGTGTTGGTTGTACAAAAGGATCAGAAGGAAGTTGTGTATCATGAGGAGTAGGTTGGGGTCCTGGGGGTGTAGCAGTGATGTTAGGCTGAGCCTGCTCAGGACCCTCTCCTCTGTTTCTTGGAATGATGTTCATCATTGCAGAAGGCAATGGAACATCAACGCTCAAAAAATTGGCACTTTGTTTCAAAAGTCTCTTTATAGAGGATAGTGAGTGCCTGTGAGAAACATGTATCCTTTTGTGTAGATGAGAAGTGGTGCAAGTGTGTGCAATGATTTCTGCCAAAAATCTGGGATACATCAAAAATTTCCCACTCTTTAGGGAATGATGCCTTAACATCCCCTGAAAAATCATGTTAGAAAAATTGAACCATTGGCCTGTTGAAAAGCACACTAAGGCAGTGGCAATATTAGAAGAAAATTCGGACCAACCAGTTCTTTTGGGGCTCATACACTGCTGAATAATATGTACAAGGTATTTCCATTTAGGAGAAAAATGGGCTTTTAAGAAAGTAAAAGAATCAGCAGGACCCCTATAGCCTATATCATAAAGACCAGAATGTAAAGCATCAAGGGATAGGTCTGTTATACCTGTGGCATCATGAAGATGCAAATGGCGCCGAATGGATTCCTCAGTAATGGTGATGGGAGTGCCATCAATCTTGGATAGAATAGAAGGAATTCCATTGGTGGATTGAACAGTGGCATGATTCCAGAATTGTTCTATATGTGATATGTATATGGTGGGGTTTATATTGAGTGCATGATGGATATGGGAGTGACGAAGAAAGTCCATCATGTCATGGAACGGTTGAAGGTCTGAGTGCTTTAGAGAGTAGGGATGATAGTTGTGTTCCTTAACAAACTCTATTGAAGATTAAACGAAAAGTTTAGGGTTTGCAAAGAAGTGTGTGTAAATCGTTCAGAGAGAAAAGAAAGGCCGTGGAAGAAATTTTGTAACTGGTAGTTACAACTGAACGAAAGTGGGACCTTTAAAGGTTTTGAAAAAGGTTGGGTCCCGCGCACACACATTTTAAAATTACCTAAATGCCCTGCACACTTTGACAGATCAAGTGAATAACTAACAGTCCGAGAAAATGAACTAGCAGCTTGAGAAAATACTCAAGCTGTTAGTTGAAAATTATGCATCTTTTCAATGGAACAGTGACTCCCCCTTAAATAAGCCTACTAGTTAGATAATAATGAAAACAAATTAATCCATGTTTACCATACCAATATTTGATACCAGGAAAGTGAACCTTCCTACATCAAAAGGTTTTGTAAATAGATCAGCTAACTGATCATCAGTATGTATTTTGGTAACTTGGATTAGCTTCTTTTCATTACAATCCCTTATAAAGTGAAACCTGATTTCTATATGCTTGGTTTTTGGGAATTTCACTGGGTTTTGCACAATGCTGATTGCACTTGAATTGTCAATATAAATAGGAGTGGATAAGAAATTCATACCATAGTCTCTTAGCTGATTTTGAATCCACATTACCTGTGAGCAGCAGCTTGCAGCTGCTACATATTCTGCTTCAGTGGAAGATGTGGACACAGTTGTCTACTTTTTGCATTGCCAAGTGACCAGTCATGCTCCTAAGTATTGACATCCACCAGTTGTGGATTTTCTGTCAATGTTGCATCCACCATAATCACTGTCAGAATAAGCAGTTAGTACAAGGGGAGAGTCTTTAGGATACCACATGCCTAAGTGTGGTTGGCCTTTAAGGTATCTAAAGATTCTCTTAACAGCAACCAGGTGAGAATCCTTTGGAGAGCATTGAAACCTAGCGCACACACAGACAGCAAACATAATATCAGGTCTAGAAGATGTTAGATACATAAGTGATCCTATGAGAGATCTGTATAAATGTATGTCCACATCTATGCCATCTTTGTCTGTATGAAGCTGCTTGTGAGGATCCATTGGAGTGGTTGCAGCTTTGGTGTCTTGATACCCAAACTTGTCCAGTATGTCTTTTACATACTTTGATTGGCTTATGAAAAGTCCAGTGGGCTTTTGCTTGACTTGTAATCCCAGAAAGAAAGTGAGCTCTCCCATTGAACTCATTTGAAACTTTTTGTGCATTAAAGCTTCAAACTCTTTGCACAGACAGTCATTTGTTGAGCCAAAGATAATGTCATCAACATATATTTGGACAAGCAGAATCTCATCTTTGATAGACTTAGTGAAAAGTGTTTTGTCCAAGGTGCCTCTCTTGAATCCATTCTGTAGAAGGTAGGATGACAGAGTGTCATACCATGCTCTGGGGGCTTGATGGAGACCATAGAGAGCCTTGTCTAGCTTGTAAACCGTGTCTGGATACTTGTAGTCTTCAAAACCAGGAGGTTGACACACATATACCTCCTCTTCAATTGTTCCATACAGAAAAGCAGACTTCACATCCATTTGATACACTTTGAAACCTTTGAAGCTTGCATAGGCCAAAAATAGTCTGATGGCTTCAATTCTTGCTACTGGAGCAAATACATCATCATAATCGATGCCTTCTTCTTGAGTGTAACCTTGTGCTACTAGCCTTGCTTTATTCTTGATGACTATCCCTCTCTCATCTTTCTTGTTTCTGAACACCCATCTTGTACCAATTGCTCTCTTACCTTTAGGAAGATCCACCAGAGTCCATACATTCTGAATCTTGAACTGTAGAAGCTCTTCTTGCATAGCCTCAATCCAAGATGAATCTTTTAAGGCTTCTGATGCCTTTTTAGGTTCTAGTTGAGACATGAAACAAGCATTCTCAAAGGCAGCTAGACTGAATTCAGGAACTGCTTGTTCAGCAGCAGCAGTCTCATTTTGAACCATTTTCCTTGTTTGTACAGGAGTGCTTGGATCACCCAGTATTTGATTGAGAGGATGATACTTGTGAACTCTTAGTGTAGGCCCTCTCTCTGTCTGAAAAGAGGATCCAAGATTTGTATCATCTCCATCAGGACCAGTGAATGATTCAGTTTCTGGAACAGCATGACATGAGTCTGGGACTGTTTCCCTTTGTGTTGGAGCTGTTCTCTCAGGACTTGGGAGTGGCACTTCAGTGTCTGGATTTGTGTCATGTTGAGCATTCAGGACCCCTGGAGGATCACAGGACAGAAGTGGTATAGTGGTGTAATCATCCCAACTTGTTGATTCTGCAGCAGTCTGAAACTTTGTGCCAACAGCTTGAGAATTTGTATTGGCAGCATGAGAATTTGTGGTAGCAGCTTCAATCCTGTATGCATCAGCTTCTGCAGTATACTCAACAAAGCTCAGAGAATTTGTTAGTGAATCTAAATCAAACAACCAATCAGGACCAGTACCTTTGATATTTGCAGTATGTTCATTAAATTCAACATTGGCACTTTCTTCAATGGTTTTAGACACACTGTTATATACTCTATAGGATTTGCTTTGATTTGAGTATCCTACAAAGAATCCTTCTTCCGCCTTACTTTCAAATTTTCCTAAGTGAGTCTTAGTGTGAAGAAGAGTACATGGACATCCAAAAGGCTTGAAGAAAGCTATTAGGGGACTTCTGTTATGGAATAACTCATAGGGAGTTTTCCCTTGTGATTGGACAACTTGAACCCTATTTAGAACATAACAGGCTGTATTGACAGCTTCTGCCCAGAAAGTCATTGGCAGATTTGAATCAGCTAACATTGTTCTAGCAGCCTCAATTAATGTTCTGTTCTTTCTTTCAGCTACACCATTTTGCTGTGGTGTTCTTGGTGCACTATATTGTCTAGCAATGCCTTTGGACTCACAGAAACTGTTTAGAATGTGATTTTTAAATTCTGTTCCATTGTCTGATCTTATCACCTTAACTTTTGAGTTGGATTGGTTTTCTATCTTAAGGATAAAAGACTTAACTAGCTCAGCAGTTTCATCTTTGGACCTAAGAAAGTAAACCCAAGTAAATCTGGTGAAATCATCAACAATAACTAAACAGTAAGCCCTTTTATTCAAACTCAAAATAGATGTTGGACCAAATAGATCCATATGAAGCAACTGAAGAACAGATGAGATTGAATTTACTTCTTTGGCCTTATGAGAAGTTTTGTGTTGCTTGCCTTTAAGACATGCTACACAATGATCATCACAGACGAACTCCTTTTGTGGTAAGCCTCATACCAGATTCTTTTTGACTAAAACATTCATGGACTTGAAGTTCATGTGACACATCCTTCTATGCCAAAGAGCAGACTCATTGGATGATGCTTTGTCACAGATTTGAGAGACACTTAATAAATTATACTTAAGCTGTTCAACATACAAAATATCATGGAATAGCATGTTGCCTGCATTAACAGTACCCTTACCTGTAACCTTACCTCCTTTTGAGTTGCCTCCAAATGCAACAAATCCTCCATCAAATCCTTTGAAATTTGACAAGCACTCAGAATTGCCTGTCATGTGCCTAGAGCATCCACTGTCCAAATGCCATCTTGTTTTATGAGGAGACCTGTGGTTGCCCTGTACAAATAACAGCTCAGTCAGTAGTGGAGTAAACCCAAACCAAATTGGTTTTGGGTTGGCCTTGCATATTGACTTAACTAAACACTGTTTTTGACTTTTTATATTTTGTGAGATCTACTGATGGAGTTTTTGGAGAGTATTTAGTGAGGATATGAGGTATCCAGTTATTTTGATCATCTTTTCTTCTAACAGTCTCAGATGATTCACTAGCAGTTCCAGAATGATGCTTAACAGTCTGATCTGTGATTTTAGTGCTAACAGCTTCAGATTTTGCACTAACAGCTTCAGAATTTGGCTTAGCAGTTTGATCTTTTGCATCAGCAGTTTGATCTAAGAATCTGTCCTTGACACACCATATTTGTTTAAAACTTGATTTAGGCTTTGCCAAAACTTGTTTTTGATGTGTGGACTGCCTTTTATTAACTTTTAAAAGCCTGTGATCAACTGTTTTCTTTGGAACTGATGTGGAAGGTTTCACCTTTGAATGTTTTGTCTGAGTAGGATTTGATTTTGATTGATTCACAGTCTGTATTGCAACAGCTGGTTTATAAAAACAATCCTTGGCCAAGTGATTCTTCCTTCCACAGTGAAAACACCTTTTGACTATTTGAATTGGAGAACCAGATTTTTCTGACAATTTCTGGTTCTTGTTCCTCTTATTTCCCCTTACCTGCTGTTGTTTGGGAAACTTTTGAACACCATGCTTTTGACATGTGCAAACTGGAACATTTTTACCTCTTTTGTTATTCTTTGATGAAGATGCAGTATTACAGTTAGAATGTACAGAAACTTGTGGAGCAGCATTGCATACACTCATCTTCTCTTTTCCTTTCTTACTGGGGGCTTGGATCTCTATGGGTGCACTCATTGTTTTGGGGTCTTTCTCAACTGCTATAGACTCACAGTCTCTCTTTTGAATCTGATCTTCTTTTGATTTAGGACTGTTATCAAGGATAAGATCTATAATAGTCATGGACTCATCTAGTGGTTCATTGACAAGTCTATCAGCAACCTCACTCATTGGATGAATGTACTTGTTGTTGTATGGAGGTGGAGTTGCCCTGTATCCTATGCCTTCTTTGGGATTAACCGGAGATTTTACCCTATCTTTAAATTGGACTTCCATTAGGTGTTCCAGCTTTTGATTTGCCAACTTAAAGTTACCTAGATCTATGTTAACATATTCTAGTTTCTTATTAGCCTCTAACACCTTTTGTTCAGTCTCTTTTACCTTTTTATTCAGAGATTCTATTTTCTTATTTAGCTCCTTTTTCTCCCACTCATGATATGTTCTATCATATCCCATTTGAATCTCATTATCCTTATAGTCATTGATATGTTTTTCAAGATCTTCTATGGCTTGCATGTATTCATATCTCCTTTCTTCCATCTTAGCTAGAGTTTTGCACATACTCTCATTATGATCTCTGTACTTTTTAACCATATCCTTCAAATTCTTGGTCTTGCAGGTTGGTGACCGATCAATCAGTCTCTACGACCGGATCCAGTCTGAGAGATGAGCTAGCTTTCTTTCGGGTGAAAGTTGCATGATTGAGAGCAGAGTTTAGAATTTACCTCAGATGGTAGTTCAGTGGAGGAGACGTTTGATGTTTCTATCATTAGAGCTTGATTTTGAAATTCTTCCTCTGTTTGATCACTCCAGTCAAATACATTGTCTTCTTGGGAGACAAGTGTTGTTGATTATGATGTCTGATTGGACTGTGAAGTCCTTGATGGCTGTTAACCTTGAGATCTACATTCTCTGGCAAAGTGACCAAGTTTATGACATTTATAGCATTCAACTTTTGATTTATCAAAAGCTGGTTTGCCTTTGGTTCTGGCTTGAAAGTTGGTCCTTCCAGTTCTTTTAAGAAACCTTTTGGCTCTCATGGTCAGTATTGCATGTTGCCACTTTAAATCCATCTCTTCCAGATCATCTGGATGAATTTGTTCTAAGTCTTCAGCATTTAGAGCAAATAGTCCATCATTGGCAACAAAAGCCTCATAGTGAGCTTCAGCAGAGTTACCATCACCACCTGAAAAAGAATCACTGCTATTAGATTTATCAGAAGACAGAAGAGCAGTATTATTATAAGAAAAGGATTTCTTTTTAGCATCAATCTCAGTTTCAAACACTGTCAAACTGTTGTACAGATCATCCAGTTCTATCTCATCAAGAGTGTCTTTTGTTCTCCATTGGGCAGCATAAACTGTCCATTCTTCTCCAAGAGATCTGAGAAACTTTCTGTTGACTTCATCTTGATCCAGATTGACTTTTGCACTTTCCAGTTCACTTATCAGTTTGTTGAACCTGTCAAAAATTTGAGTAAGGTTTTCATTCTTGCCACCAGAAAAGTTCTCATACTGCTGTTTCAAGAGATCCTTTTGATTTCTCTTGGTACTGGCATTACCAGCAAATCTTTTCTCTAAGGCATTCCAAAGAGAATGAGCAGTATAAAACTTTTTGAACTGATGTTGATAAGCATTAGGAATGGCTATTTGTAAAAGTGTAAGTGCTTTCACTTCATTCATTCTAGCCTTCCTTTCAAGTTCAGTTTTTGGAGGAGTTTTGACTGGTTTTCCTTCATCATCAAGTTCTGGATCAACTACAGGAGGAAATTCAACAGCTTCCCATATGGCATAATCAATGAATTGGATATGCTGTTGAATCCTGAGTTTCCACATCTCAAACTCAGTGGGCCTGAGCATAGGCACTTTGAGTCCTTGCCCAGATCCACTGCTGCTGCTATTTTCAAATTCCATTGCAAAAGATTAAAAATTTAAAAGAAAGTTTTCGACTTTGAAAAACAAAGAATAACCTGGCTCTGATACCACTTGTCAGGATCTAAAACTGAATAACCAAGACTAACTGATTTGAATTTATCAGAGTATAAATCAATAATCTTGCTTTGAATCAAAGTTTAACTAAGAAGTTTGTGGAATAACACTTAATTATTTTAACAAAAACTTTCAGAATCAATAATGAATAAAACACAAGAAGTAGTAAAGACTGTTTGTATTGCTGAATTCAATGATTACAATCACCTCTAATCTGTTTGATTAGACGAAGAACACAGACTGTTCTTAGGGTTTTACAACCTTAGAGGCTTATGAAAACTTAATCAACAAAGCAATTACAGACTCAAATATGCAGAAAAACTCCTGTACAATAGAATGACCTATTCTATGTATTTATATTGCTTCTTGATTTGTTTCCTTGACGAACTATGACTTCTCTGATAGTAGATATGCTGGAATCTTTGAATATATATCTTTTCCTGAAAATCAGCACTTTCTGTTTATGAAACTGTTGAGCAGCTTGAATCACTTGACAGCATGAACAGAGCAGCTCGAGTTCATTTACTCTGGCAGCTTGGACTTTTGAATTTACATAAAAACTCTACTAACAGTTTGAGAAGTCTAACTAACAGCTTGAACCTACTTAAACTATTTCCCAACAAAACAACTAAGAGTATGGGAGTTAGTTCCCAAACCAAAAGGTCAAGCCATAATCGGGACCAAATGGTTTTTTAAGAACAAATGAGTCGAAAACGACATTGTGGTAAGAAAAAAAGTGAGACTAGTCGCCAAAGGCTACCGGTAGCAAGAAGGCATTGATTATGATGAGACCTTCGCTCCAATTGCACGGATTGAAGCTATTAGAATCTTCTTGGCGTATGCGGCACACAAGGATTTCAAGGTGTACCAAATGAACGTCAAGACCACCTTCTTAATGGTCAACTTAACGAAGAAGTGTATGTTGAACAACCACAAGGCTTTATGGATGCACATAAATCGGACCATGTTTATGTGCTAGATAAAGCTCTCTATGGTTTGAAACACATACCTCGAGCATGGTATGACAGTCTCTCTAATTTTTTATTTCAGCCGATTTTAGTAAGGGTGTGGTGGACACAACTCTGTTCACGGAAAAGGAAGGCATAGTCCAAAATTATGTAGATGATATTATATTTGGATCTACTGACCACAGGTTTTGTAAGGACTTTTCATCGCTAATGGAGCCCAGGTTTGAGATGAGTATGATGGGGGAAATGAATTTTTTTTCCTCGGATTACAAGTCAAACAACTTGAAGATGGGATATTTGTGAACCAGTCGAAATATACTCTTGAGATTCTCAAGAAGCATAAGTTACACTCTTGCAGGGCCATCGCAACTCCCATGGCTTCAAACTATAAGTTGGATACTAACCCCGCTGGGAAAAGTGTCGATAACACAACTTACAGAGGGATGATTGGTTCCTTACTCTACCTTACGGCCAGTAGACCAAATATAATGTTTTCTATATGTCTTAGTGCTCGTTTTCAGGCCGAACCAAAAGAATCACACCTTACTACGGTAAAACACATATTTCGTTATCTTAAGGGTACACCCGATCTTGGTCTATGGTATCCAAAGGCAACCAATTTCGATCTTACCACCTTTTCAGATGCTGATTTTGTAGGTTGCAGAGTATACAGGAAAAGCACATCATGTGGGATTCAGTTCTTGGGTGACAGACCGGTGAGTTGGTATTCCAAAAATCAAAACTATGTATCCATGTCCACAGCCGAAGCTGAGCATGTAGCAGCCGCAAGCTGTTGCTCTCAGGTGCTGTGGATGAGAACATAGTTACGTGATTATGAATTTTCACTCACCAACATCCCAATATACTGTGATTCCCGAAGTGCAATTGCCATATCTTGCAATCCCATGCAGTACTCAAGAACAAAACACATAGACATTAGGTATCATTTCATAAAAACCACGTAGAAAAAGGGACAATTGAATTGCATTTTGTAGGCACAGAATTTCAACTTGCTGATATGTTTACTAAGGCGTTAGACGAACCTCATTTTTAGTTCTTAGTATCTCAAATTGGCATCTTGAATCCTCATTCTAGTTAGATTTTCAGATTTTCCTTGGATAATTCTATTTCAAACAATTATTATAATCGTTTTGAAATTCATTTATTTTGAAAATATCTATTATTTAAATTTAAAGGAAGTACCACAAAATTAGGTTCAGTGTCTATTTATCTATGTATGTCCTTAATGTTGATGATCTTGACGGTTGGTATGTGAATCGTTCAGTTTGAGTGGGACGCTAAATATATCCAAGTTTGTTGAAATTTCATAGTTTAATAAGGGTTCTAGGGTTCAATCTAAAATGGATAAGTGTCTAGTTGAGGGGGAGTATAAGAGGAAATGTGTTTTTCATTTTGTTTTTATTATTCTTCTAGTTTATTTTATTTTAGTTTATTTTTTTGTAGTGTCGTTCTTTGAAAAACATTAAAAACACAAAAAGATTGTGTTTTTTTATTTGCATAAAGTTTTAAAAAAAATCAAATAGATTTTTTATTTTTACTTCTTATGGTTTATTTTATGCTTACTTAGTTTTAATTTTTTATGAAAAACCCAAAAAAGATTTTTTTTTGGGCCGCTAGTTAATTGTATTTTGTTAAATTTTAATTTAAGCCTAATGTTTTATTTTATTTAAGGCCCATTTTTTTTATGTTTGGCCCATATTATTCAAAAAACGTGCGGCTCAAAGGGCATCAAACCTGACCCACCCGCCTATAAATAGGCGGGATTTTGTTTCCTTCTAATCTACACTCACTGTTCACCTTCTTCGTCGCTCTTTTCCCCCATTTTTCACCATCAGTGTTCTCAAAAGCTTCATCTGTGCTCATTTTTCTCCATTTTTCATGGGTTCTACTTCTAATCGCATAACAGGTAACCTTCTTATTACTTTATTTTTAAGTTTAACATACATTTAAAAGGTTTTCAATTTCCAGATTTTTTTCGAGGGTTTTCTCTTGATTTTTTTTGCTTTTTAGGTCAATAAATCATATTTTTATAAGTTAGTGTAGTTAAGTAAAATGTTCCTTATAGTGTTAGGATCTGCATTTTCATGCATTTTTTAATTTTTCAGTACTGTACACATTTGCATGTGCATGACCACAGTAAATGCACTGTGTTCTAAGTATAACTTCGGGTGCACCCGAAGTTTCGCATGGCCACGAACTTCGGATCATATGAATAACAAAAAGTTCTAAGTGTTTCATCCGAAATTCGGACAGGCCACACATAGGTAAATTTGTACTTCAATTTTAATTTTCATTAGACCCATCCGAAATTTGGTCCCTCCGAAATTCAGATGGCCCACTAATAGGCCACTCATTTAAGCATAAGTGTATAACATGAACCAATTTCGGCCCCATCCGAAATTCGGACCACATTCATTATGGCCTTATTAAAAATATAAGTATCATCTTAGGCCACTCCGAAACTCGGACGGTTCTCAAGCATGACACATACATTTTTCTAAGTATATGGCATGGACCCATCCGAAGCTTGGGTCCATCTGAAATCCGGCCCACTTCTGAATTTTGGTTGTTCATTTTTTGCCTAACTTTGTCAATGTCCCGTCTGAAACTCGATCCTACCCGCAATTCGGACGGGGCTCATCCGAAATTCGGATGCAGTTTCAGTTCAGCACTTAACATTTTTTTTCCTCATTGCATTTCAAACTATTCAAAAACAAAATAAATTTCCAAGTCCATTGCACCATTGGTTCTAGTTCACATAAGTTTTTGTGTGAATACGTATATTCTAACATTGGTCTCTCAACGATCGACTTTGGATTTTATTCAGTAGAGGTTACCTTCTACTGATACAAATCCCGATGCTTTAAACAGAAAAGACGTGTTCTATTTCACACTTATGTCAGACTAAATCGCAATGTCTTATTTTTTTAAGTCTGCTTAACTAACTATGTTGCATTTGTACAGGACTCATGGATCCCCAGATTTCCTTAACCATTCCCCACCCTCCCATACCTTTAAACAACCAACAGCGCTGCCAGAAGACAATCTTCTTCACCCCGCCCATTTCACTGAGTTTGCCCCCCATAACTTGCAGCTGGACCCATCCCTTCTCTGCTCTGAAGCCGAGGATGTCACTTTTGATATCCTTAAAGGCCACCCAAGTTTCTACTCTTTTACCACAGCCATCTCAGTTCCCATCATATACCCCAATTCTGCTTCCATCTCCAATTCATCAATGAGGCAGTCCCTCATTTCACAACCATAATTGATTTCGTACACATCCGCGTTACCCTCAAAGCCATACGCCATATTCTCCACCTTCAATCTAAACATTTCTCTATAACCAGATACTCCTTTGCTCCCATACCCACCCCAATCCAAACACTTCAAGAAATTCAATCCCTAGGCTATGATGGTGTCCTATCCAAGCCATCAGATTTCAAAACTAAACAGCTACAATCACATTGGAGAGTATTCTTTGATATTATAAATAAGTGCTTCACTGGCAAACACTCAGGCCATGATTCAGCTTCAAACAATGTTCTTGCCATGTTTGCTGCCTTTGCATTCGATCGCCACTACGACTATGCGACATTCATTTTTAATGAGCTGAAGAGAGTTGTGCAAGATAAAGGCACAAAAAGAGAGAAAATTCATTCCATTCCAGCGATTTCTACAACTGTTTATTCAATTCGCAATGGAAAATGATGACAATATTCATGAAAGACTGGAAGCAGATGTCTACAAGACAGTCACTCTACAAAGATTCTAACTCCTGAGGGAACTTCCTTGGGTATCGGTACTGCATATTCCACTGTCACTCCTTCGTCTAGCAGATTGGAGACTCGAGAGGGTAAGGATTTACTATTAGGGAGTGTATCCAGAAGTGGCTCTGTTAGAACTGACAGAGCCATCCACTTTTGAATGTGAGAAGCATTTGAGTGAGGCTGAGGGAGAAAGGGAGATTACTGATAACATTTTGGGCTCCGGGAAGTGGGAGTTGAGTGGTGATAGAGAGGGAGCTGTAGGTGAGAAGCCAGAGGTCGGTGCCTCCGAATGCACCGTCTCTGAACCGTTGAGGGCAGAATGATTGAAGGTTGAGGGAGTACCGTCTACCCACAGCCGGACAAGCCAGCAAAAGGCCACAAGTCAAGTGGCCGTAATAAACCCCCCAAGCCACTCAGGTTCCCCTCAAAGGGAACCTGTTTCATCTCATGGGGAAAAATCTCAAATGTCATCACCCCCACAACACTCCTCTACATATTTCACACGCCTTCGTGGCGTCTCCAAAAATTTCCCGATCTGCTCCACCACTTGGTGATGCTGAAACGAGGGAAGGAAGTCCTATTGCGGCAACATCAATGTCGTCCGCTCCAGGCAATCAAGGGAACCCTTCAAACTTATTTCTAGAAGTTGAGGGGTGTTGTTTGAAAACCCTTCAAACTTGGTTATGTATTTAATGGAAACCCACACCCAGGGTTTCCAACTTTTGTCTTTACTCACATTTTGATAATAGAAAAGCGGCGGCTGCATTTTTAACATTCTCTCTGACAGTTCATTCAAAGATTGAGTTTTTCTCTTTGTTTGATCGATTATATTATTGTTTAATGTGTGTGAGTGCAAGATTATCATTTGGGACCACTATAACAACTAAAATTCATCTAATTTTAATGTTTTGAAATCATTTTGAACCCACAAAACTTCCAGAAGTCATAGGCTTCTAAAGAGGAACATGAAGAAATATGAGGATAGATTTACCTTGATATCTTGAACAATTTTGTTGATTGAAGATTGCTTGATTAATTTCTTGTCTTGATTTCAATTTTGTTTGAACTCTTTGTGATTATTCTTGATAAAGGAACCGTTGGTTCTTATGAGAAGTAGAGAGAGTTTTGCAATTGATAAAATGAGCAGACAACACTATTTTGGGTATTTATATTTATCAGAAGTTTAATCTTTCACATTTTGACCACAAAAGTTGCAATTGATTTGATTTCTTTTTAAACTTAATCCGTAAGCTTATTTGTCTTTCTTTACTTTAAACTTAGCATCACAATACATATAATTACATATATTTAGCTTAATTATGTAGTTTTTAATCACTTAGATAAAATAACAAAACAAATAATGTAATTGAAATTTCTTTCTAAATTTAAATACATGATTTAAAAGCTAGGTTGTTACAGATGGGCTCCACCACGCACAACTTCCTCCTCGAAGTTAGCTATGTTCGAACAAACTCGGATAAGTGGCTTGCATAACGGCTTTTGATGCCCAAGTCCGATGCGAACCTTTGTGGTATATGTACTTCTCTTTCATCGGGCTAAGCTCTTTCGAAGATGACTAACATGGAATACACGGTATATTCCAGCTAAGTCCGTTGGAAATTCAAGATGATAGGACTGATTCCCTATCTTTTCAAAAATTTTAAACGGACTAATGAATCTCGGAGCTAGCTTATTTCACTTTATGAACCGCACCACATTCTTCATTGGAGATACTTTCAACATCACCCAATCGTTGACAGCAAAACTGATCGATCTATGATGATTGTCATAATAAGACTTCTGTCTGCTCTAAGCTTCAAGATATTTCTTTTAACCAGTTGAATCTTCTCGTGTGTCAACTGTAGAAGGGTAGGACCCGCTAATGGTGTTTCACCTGTTTTACTCTAACAGGTGGGAGTTCTGCACTTTCTTCCATATAGAGCTTCAAAAGGAGTCATCTTGATCGTGCACGCAAGCCCCTAGGTCAACACAAAGGAGAGGCTAGCAATCACGTTTAGCCAATTAGTGCTTACTAATAGACTGTTGTTATATGAGAACTCAACCAAAGGCAAATGGTCGTCCCAGTTACCACTCAAATCAAGAATGCAAGCACGAAGCATATCTTCGAGAGTTAAGATAGTACGTTCACTTAGACCATCTACATTGGGTGATATGCAGTACTCATGGCAATTCAAGTAACCATTCCATCTTGCAGAGATTCAAAGAGTCTTGAAGCGAAACGACTATCACGATCAGAGACAATAAACTTTGGCACACCATGACGAGAAACGACTTCAGTGATATACATTTGCACCAGTCTATCGAGAGAATATGTCTCTTTTAACGGTATAAAGTGAGCTGACTTCGTTAAACGATCCACGACAACCCAGATGGAGTCGTGCAGTATTTTGGTTTTAGGCAATTTCGTGACGAAGTCTGTAGTTATATGCTCCCACTTCCAATCAACAATAGGTAGTGGTTGCATATTCCAAAAGGGTTTTTTGTGTTTTGCCCTAACCATCGGACAAATTTTGCATCTTTCAACGAATCGACTGATATCTTTCTTCAATCCTTGCCACCAATAATCAGCTTTAAGATGAAAGTACATCTTTGAGCTACCACAATGAATGCATAACATGGACTTGTGGGCTTTAGATAAAAGAGTTTGCGGATAAAACCATACTTGGAATCCAAATTTGGCTTACATTGAGACATTGAAGTCCCAAATGATTCATAGATAGAAACTGAAGTTGCCCTTTAAGCTTTTCAGAATAGAGATTCTCTTCCTTCAGTGCTTCAACTTGAGCAGGTTTAATGTCTTCTATAAGCACAGAAGAGAATACGACAGGAGTCAGGTCATAACAAAACTCTTTAGGATACACCATTCTACTCAAAGCATCCGCGGCCATATTTGCTTTGTCGGGATGATAGAGGATCTCACAGTCATAGTCCTTGATTAGATCCTAGGATCGTCGTTGTTTCATGTTCAGATCCTTTTGAGTAAAGAGGTACTTCAGGATTTTATGGTTAGTATAAAGCTGACACTTTGTACCCTAGAGATAAGGACGTCATATTTTCAATGCAAAAGTACGACAGCTGACTCAAGATCATGAGTTGGCACACTTTTCTCGTAATCTTTCAATTTCATTGAAGCATAGGCAATGAATTTACTCATTTGCATGAGTACGCACCCTAAACCTGTACCAGAAGTGTAACTGTAGACAGCAAAGTCGTCATTGCCCTCTGGTAAGGCTAGGATTGGCGCTTGGACAAGATTTTGTTTCAAAGTTTAAAAAGCCTTTTCCTGTTTATCAGACCATAAGAAAGGAGTGTTCTTTCGTATTAGCATTGTAAGTGGTACAATAACTTTCGAGAAATCCTATATGAATTGTCGGTAGTAAACAACCAATCCAAGGAAACTTGAGATTTCTGAGGCATTATGAGGTGTCTACCATTTTTGGACAGGCTCAACTTTGGATGGATCAACAGAATTACCTTCCCCGGATATGACATGGCCAAGGAATTGAATCTATAACAATAACAAGTAGACTTTCAAGTTTTTATAGAGACAAAGAACGTTTAGGAAATAGCTTAGGACTTAATAAGTATTTATACATGTCTGAGCCAAAATTCACATTTTGAAAACTTTGCGTAGAGTCTTTCTTTTCTCAGCAACTCTAGCAATTCGCATAGATGAACAGCAAGACCAGCTTCCGTTTTGGAGTAGATGAGAATATCGTCTATGAGTACGATAACTAACTTATCCAACATTGGCCTGCACACGTGATTCATGAGGTCCATGAACGCGACTGGTGCATTGGTTAGACCGTATGGCATTACAAGGAATTCGTAATGACCATATCTTGTTCGAAAAGCTATCTTTGAGATTGTTAGGAACAAATATATATAGAGATGAAAACAATTATAATTGTAAGTATAGGGACTAGATTCGTCAATTCTAGAAAGTTCAGCTTAGGAGTATATAAACAAATTCTAAGGAATTTGTTTAAAGACTTTGCCATATTTCTTTGTATTTCACGTTGAGAGCAAAGTTAATCATTTGGTAAAAAGGAGATTTTGTGTTCAATGTTATGATTCACCTAGATCAGTTAGTATCAATTGGTATCAGAGTCAAAGGGTGAATCTAGCCCTATCTTCCATCAAGATGTCGTTACCTATGAAAATTCTACATAGCTTCAAACGTCACTAAACCTCAAAAGAACTCTGGGAGGCATTGGAAAGAAGGTATCAGGGAAATCCTCAAGTGTGGAAGGGGAGAACAGACTTGTTAAAACAACAGTTTGTAATTATCAAGAGTTTGAAGAATGAGAGTTTAGATGAAGTGATAACTCGATTTTATCATCTCTTGACTGAACTAGAAAATCACAGAGTTGAGTATCAAGAATCTAAGAAAGTGGATAAGCTTCTAGATGCTTTACTATCTAAGTGGGAGATGTACACCACTTTGTTGAAGCATGATCAAGAGAAGTTAGACACTTTGTCTCTTAAAGAAGCTATCGGGATGCTACGAGCTCATAACTTCATGTTACAAAAGAAGAAGCTGAAATATGATCAGGTACAAGATCCTGAGATGTACTTCGGTAAATATAAGCCATCAACTTCTAGTGTACCTAAGTGTGGAGCTACAACGTTTTATTTTGGAGAACAAGAGGGTATACCTGGAAAAGCAGAAGAATCAAATGGTAGGGTCTTTCTGGGTTTCTCAAAACCAGATGATCAACCACAGAGTTATCCATCAGGATCATCAACTCAGGGTTACACAAAAATGCCAATGAGCGCTAAAACTGTAGAGGAGCAACTCAAGCTTTTAGCATCGTTTGTAGCAGCTTACGGGAACTGTATTCAAGTGAAGATCAATGATCCGACACTTTGGGAGGAAGACTTTGATCAGGTTGATCCCGATGACCTAGAACAGATGGATCAACAATGGCAACTGACCATGGTCACACAGAAAGTCAAAAGGTTTATGAAATGAACTGGAAGAAATCTAAGTGTGAACAATGTAGGCTTTGACAAATCAAAAGTCAAGTGTTACAACTGTCAGGGGCTGGGACACTTTGCGAGAGAGTGTCAAAGACCCAATATTGATAATTATCAGAACTTGGGACGTTAGACAGCTACCAGTTCAGGGAATCAGGCGTCAATGGTTGGTTTACTGACAAACGTATCCTCTAACAAAAAGTTAGATGGTACATATGATTGGAATTCACATCCTGAGACAAACACTAGAGCCTTCATGCCTGAAGTGATAGAAGTGGATAATGGTGCAAAATAAGTGAGAAAAGAGGACACCCAGCAGTCCGGATCAGATCCTTTGGTACTGAAAGAAACTGAGGAGCTTACTACATTGGAGTTTGCAGCTCAAATGGCCAATGTCGAATCGGACAAGAAAAAGGTAATCCCTAACTTTTCTACTTTGCATGATTTATGTGTTTTATGTACTACTTTGATTGATAAATTGAAACTAGTACTAGAGTCACATACTTCAATGACTGCTCAAATACAATCTCTAAAATCTGATAATGCAAGTCTATTAGACATTAAGGAAGATCTTAAGGCTAAGATGAAAGCTGATGCTCAGGATATGATAGCTCTAAAAGACAAATTAAGTGAACAATGTGTCAGGAATGAACTAATTTATGAGCATATAGAGTCACTAACCAAAGAGATCTCCCTGAAAGATAAAGAATTAGTAGACGCTAGGGTTAGGGTGGCTGAGCCGAATAGCAAGATTGAAAAGTTTAGGAATTTATCCTTGACTTTAGGCAAAATCATAGATTCCTAGAGACTGTCCAAGAAGCCGACTGGCCTAGGTTATCAAGATGTGCCTCCACCCTATAATAGCAACCATGTACCTACTCCTCAGGATGAGACTATGGAATCAGTTAAATCAGAGGAAGTTAAGGTAATGAGCCAGCTAAAATGTCAACACCTACTCCTCAGGTTAAGAAAACAATAAGGGTGTGTTTAGTTGATGGAAAATTGATATTTGTTTTCACTTTCACTTTTCCAGAATTTGTTTTCATTATTACATTTCTAGAAAATTAGGAGAAATTTTGAAAACGTGTTCACCACGTCCCTTGTTTTCACTTTTGAAAATTAGAAAAATGGTTGAAAACTCCTTTAATGCATTTTCCAATTTCTATTATAAATTTAGAAAATGAAAACATTTAGAAAATGACAAAAAAAATTAGAATAATGTCAAACTAAACATGTTTTCAATTAAGCCCTATTTTCGTTGAAAACAAAAACAGAAAACCGGCTTGTTTTCGTCAACTAAACGCAGCCTAAGTTTTGTGGAGTCTAGTAGTATGCCAAAACTAGATAAAGCTAAAACTGTAATTAATAAGAAACAAGAGGAGAAGGGCAAGGCAATTGATATGAACAATTAGGATACTAGTGAGACACCTAAGACAAAGGGTGCTTATAAGAAATCAATTGATAAGATGTCTTGCTTTAAGTGTCACGAAGAAGGTCATGTTGCATCAGGTTGTCCCTATAAGAAACCAGAGTCTACAACAAATAAAGGGAAACAAGAACAACAAACCGTAAAAACAATGCCTAGTGATGTTAGCAAGAGTAGTTCTCAAAAATCAGAGAAGAACTCAAGTGTGATGTCCCGTTTAGTTAATAGACAACCACCGATGTCTATCAAACAAATTGAACGACATAGGAATAATTCTTTGAATAGATTCACAACTCAATCAAGGTCTGGCCCCCAACACGTCCTTAGGAGTTATACACCAAAGAGGAGTCACACTCCAGTTAGGTATCACACTCCTAATAGACATCAGATACCAGGTATAGCCTAGAATTATCATAATGAAATGTACTATAACAGAAATTTTTCTAGGTCTGAACAACAAAGACCAAACCAAAGGCTAAGAGTGGATGTTAATCACTCAAATCCAGAAGCTGTCCCCGATCAAAAATCCAAGTCACCTAAAAGGAGAGAAGGGTATTTGAAGGAATTCACGTTTGTGGATGAGAATGGTATTACCAAGTCAGTCATGGCTTGGGTTCCCCGTGATAACTAACTCACTTTGTTTCATGTGCAGGAGTCATGTCTAAACAACAAATGGTTTGTGGATAGTGGTTGCTCTCGACACATGACATGGGAAATAAGTCTACTGACAGACTTCAAAAGTGGGTATAAAGCATTTGTCTCATTTGCTGGGAATAAAGGAGGCAATATCACTCGATTAGGAACAGTCACTAATGGGAAATTTACTCTCGAGCAAGTCTACTATGTAGAGAAGCTTGATGACAATCTCATTAGTGTCTCTCAAATCTGTGATAGACAACATTCAGTACTCTTTACTGAAAAGGAAGCGTTAGTGCTAAAGCCTGGATTTAGGATTCCTGAAGAGTGGATAATGATGAGGTTTCAAAGGAAGAATGATATGTATATGATGGACATATCCATAGCATAATCTATGATGGGGTCTACATGTTTATTATCCAGAGCTTCAGAATCAGAATCCTTGTTGTGGCACAAGCGAATGGCTCACTTGCACTTAAGGAAGATGAATTACATCACTAAAAATGGCCTTGTGCAAGGTGTTCCAATGAAGAGCTTCCAATTCGATGACAAGTATGTGCCTTGAAAGAAAGGAAAACAACACAATAAGGCACACAAATCAAAGACTCAGAACTCAATCTCCTCCACCTTTGATCTACTACATATGGATCTCCTTTAGTCCAATCAACAAAAGGAGTATAGGTAGGAGTTGGTATTGTTTAGTTATCACTGATGATTACTCACGATTTCCTTTGGTTTTCTTTTTAGGTACAAAGGACGAAACAGCAGGCACGCTGATTGGGTTCTTAGACCAAGTTAAGAACTCCTATGCGAAAAGGGTAAAACGTATCAGAAGTGATAATGGAACAGAGTTCAAAAATGCAGTAATAGGTGTATATTGCCTAACTAGTCATAGTGCATCAATTTAGTGCACCATATAAGCCACAACAAAATGGGATGATAGAACGAAAGAACAGGACTTTGATTGAGGCAGCAATGACTATGCTTTCAGATTCAAAGCTTCCCACAATGTTTTGGGGGAAACAGTGAATACCGCTTGTCGCATTTTAAACATTGTCCTTACTATCAAATCTTTGAACAAAACCTGTTATGAGATTTTGAATAAGAGACCACCAAATTTAATTGGCTTTGAACCATTTGGGGTGCCATGTACTCTGTTAAAAACGAAACATCAACTTAAGTTTGGTGAAAAGGCAGACGAAGGATACTTCCTAGGTTATCTCCCAAATTCACCAAAAAAAAGAGGGGTTTTAATAAAACTACAGGTACTATAGAAATTGTGTTTAACATAGATGTAACCAATTATACACATGAGCCCCAAATAGGTCCAGAACAATTATTTGACTATGGCTCTGTGTTTGAATCATTTAACATTCCTTTTAGTGGTGATGCAGAAACTCTGGAGAATGAATTCTCAACCTTAAATCTTGATGAAGAGGGTAGGGTATTTTCCAATTCGAGCATCCCCATGACATCTTAAGAAAACATATCGACAAAAGACAGGTCCCCAACAACTGAAGAACCTTTGTCGACTATTGATGTGAATCAAACAAACAGTCCAGCCTCAGAAGAAAATGATCTCGAGGAGGATGTTCGGTATGAAGTCACACCACCATTAGGAGAAATAGGAGCTATTCTGGGTGACAATTTTCTGGTCAATGCAGTTGAAACATCAAAAGTACATAAGGATCACCCACTTGAGGACATTATTGGGAATCCAAATGCAGGAGTGAGAACTCTGAGTAATGTGAATATTAACACATTGTTGTTATCGATGATCAATGACTCTGAGGCATTTCACACTTGCATGTACTCATGTTTCATCTCTCAAGTTAAGCCGAAGAATGTTTAAATGGCTCTAAAGGATAATTCTTGGGTTGAAGCAATGCAGGAGGAACTCTCACAGTCCAACAACAATCGAGGCATCGTTACTCTGAAATACGGCAAGACTCGTAGTCAAGGGCTTCAATCAAGAAAAAGGAATTGACTACAATAAGGTGTTTGCACCAATAGCAAGGCTTGAAGCAATCCGACTTTTTCTCGCATTTGCATCCTTCAAAGGCTTTAAAGTTTATCAACTAGACGTCAAGAGAGCCTTCTTGTACAGGAAAATGAAGGAATTGGTGTATGTCGAGCAATCGCCAGGGTTTACTGATCCTAAGTATCCGGACAGGCTTTGTATGGTTTACATCAGGCACCTAGGGCGTGGTACGAGTCACTGTCTACTCATATCTTGGAAAATGGGTTCGAGAGAGGGCGTATCGATAGTACACTTTTCATTCAGAGGAAAGGTGATGACTTTCTACTAGTACAAGTTTATGTGGACGACATAATCTTTGGGTCGTCAAATGAACAGTTGAGCAAGGATTTTAAGAAGGTTATGAAGTCGAAGTTCGAGATGAGTTAGATGGGGGAGTTGGATTTCTTTCTAGGGTTACAAGTTGACCAACGAAAGGAGGGCATGTTACTTCATCAGACGAAGTACGTCTATGAGATACTAGAGCGCTTCGGGATGGAAGGAATAAAGGTCACAGCACATTTCAGCACTCCAATTTAAGTCAGTCACAATCTCGAACCGGGTACCGATAGAGATACTGATGTGGATCGGACGTTATATCGGACCATGATCAGGTCACTTATGTATTTAACTGCCTCTAGACCTGACATTATGTTTGGTTTTTTTATTTGTGCCAGGTTTCAAGCCAACCCCAAAGAGATGCATATGAAAGCTGTGAAGCGGATTCTGAGATACCTAAAGTCAAAACCGAAGCTGGGACTTTGGTATCATGCTGACGGAGATCTTGAATTGGAAGCTTACACAGACACTGACTATGGAGGGTGCAGCATGAACAGAAAGTCAACATTAGGAGTTTGTCAGTTATTAGGAGGAAGACTAGTGTCCTGGCAATGCAAGAAACAGACTTCGGTAGCCGTATCTACATGCGAAGCCGAATATGTAGCTGCTGATAGCTGTTGTTCACAGGTTCCGTGGATCCAACAACAAATGCGAGATTACAGTTTGACTTATACTCATACTCCTATTAGGATAAAGAATCAATCCATGATAACGATAATCAGTATTCCGGTAAAGCATAGTAAGACTAAGGACATAGATATACGTCATCATTTTATTCGTGACTGTGCAGAAAAAAAACCTGATTAAATTGGTAGAAGTTCCAACAGAAGATAACTATGCGGATCTGTTCACAAAAGCGTTTGATAGATCACGCTTTGAGTTGTTAGTCCAACTAAACGGGATGCGAAATCCAGAGTAACATGACCTCGGTAGATAATCTTTCTTTTAAATTATTTAAGTTTTAGTTTGTCTTATTAGCTAATTTACTTAAAAAAAAGAGAGAAAAGCATTAAGAAAAATTCTAAAAAAAGAGAAAAATGAAAATAAAGAGAGAGGTCTTAGAGTCCAAGGTTCAACATGACGAGATTTAGCGAAGTCTAACAAACTCTAAGTGTTAAACTTTAACACATAATGCACCATCAAATTTCAATGATGTACAAACTCATGTTTTGATGTGTTGGTAGGCATAATACATGGAAATTTTTCCTGAAAGCCAATAAAACAATCGAAAAATTGTCGTATGAGTAACTAACTTAGACGTATGACCAATAGGTCTTAATTTCTGTGTTAGAGGCTCACATACAATAATTGTGAATGAGGTATGTAAATCAGTCTGGGGGATGTATGGCTTCATCAAAATACATCTTAAATAAAGGGCAAGCATGTGACGTGAAGAAAGTCAAGACATGTCACTTTGTTGTACATAAGTACAGACCTGTCACCGCTGTTTTGACTTAATATAGCAAGATATGCCGCTTTGTTGTACATAAGTACAGACCTATCACCGCTATCTTGGCTAAAAATAAGAGGATTGCTCTACCCTAAGACAAACTAAGACACTCTGTTGTACGTGAGTACAGAACTGTGTCCGACGTTTGCCTTTAAAATATGATTTGCATATACCAAAAAGTCATAATGATTGTATATCTGTCTTGATCACAGAAGTATGTCTAAGTGTGGGATATGTAAGGTAATTTCTTGATAAATAAAAAGGCCAAAGGAGTTCTAGTAACAATACCAATAATCGGCATGGTGTGTATGTTACAACAAACATTAAAGGGATATTAAAATTCTAAAGTGTGAAAGTGTAACACCAAAAGTGCGTTGACAATACTATCTGATTGAATCTCTAATGACTCTCTCGCAGAAATATTTAGTTTGTGTAATTTTATCTTAAAATTCTTGCAATTTATTTATTTATTTTCTTTTACTTTATTTTATTTTTTTTATCTTATTTTATTTTATTTTTAGTTTACTAGGTAAATTTATAAATATATAGGATCGAGGTCAGATACTAGGATGCATTTCAGTTGGAAAAACAACATATGCCCTGATAATCATTTGCTCAATGTGAAGTGTTCCATGAAAAGTTGAAAATGTTTCTATGTTTTTCAAAATTTCAACTTAAGTTCGTGAAAACCTAAGTCCGTACGAACTTATAGTATTAAGTTCGCACGAACTTAAGTCAACTAAGTTCGTAGCACAGTAAGTAGGCCAATAAATAGTGCAAAGGCATTAAATTCGTTCACCTACTCACGAACTTCCTTTCTCACAAACTTATAATTGGCGATCACGAACTTACATCAGCGATTACGAACTTGTCGGTATCCTACGACTTTGTTTCTGTTTCACAAAGAGCTCACTGTTCCTCTCGAACATCCATTTATTTGCTTTTGGTTTAACTACTAAACAACAAAGTAAGTGACATTTGGGGGTTTAAATGGGTTTTATCGTGGAATTTTGTATTAGTTATCCAAAAAACCTAGGGTTATAAACTATAAGTTTTAGGCTATAAAACTTAAAATGAAACATTCATAAACTCGATTAGACCCTTTTAGGACTAGATTCATGGGTCAATTAAGTCTAAAAAGGATTAAATCAGGAGTTTCATTTGCAAAAGGCTGACCACGAACTTGTTCATCAAGAACAAGTTCGTACGAACTTAATTCAAAATATCAGCAAGTTCGTACGAACTTAGCAACCCTAAGTTTGTGCGAACTTACATCTAAGTTCGTATGTGTTAGCCCTAAAATAGTGTATAATTAAATATAATAAAAGTCTAGGTTCAATTTATAATTAGGAATAGTTTAATTTTAGGGGAATCTTAATTTCCAAGACTTTAAGGGGAGTGTTTGGACAAACCCCCAAAGTAAGCTTAGGTATATATAGTATTGTTCTCCTAGGGTTTTAGAAAGAGTGAAAAGAGGAGCATCCACCAAGTGTGTGTGTTCTTGAGTGTGAAAGTTCCTAGAGATTGAGTGTCAAAATTCTCTCTTGTAATCTTCATATTCTTAATATAAATCGTTTGATTATTGTGTTTGAGTGCAAAATATACTGGAATCAAAGTTGTCAATTGGTATCAGAGCAAGAAGATTGGATTTAAACTTGAAATCTCAGATTTGTTCGTGTTCTTCACAAAAAACGTCATGAAATTGGGCTGAAACTTCAAAAAATCACCAAAAATTCATACGAAGTCCGTTTAAGCTGATTTATGGATATGTTGTGCGAGTATATGACAGAAACATCCTGCCAATATTTCAGAGGCTAACTCCAAATATCGAGGGAGTAATCGCAATTTTACTATTCTGGTCATTTTCGGTTACGTTTTTGTGGTTATATTTTTTATTTGAGTGATATACTTGTTGAAATGATCTGAAATTTTGCATGAATGATCTTATATGTTAGATAATTTGTTCTGGAAATTTTCATGATCTAATTTGAAGTATCCAAGGAGTAATTGCATTTTTTAAATCTAATTGTTCTTCGTGTTCTTCGCAAAAATCAAAGGTTTTGCTCTTAATTCTATGTTAATATTCTGTTTTTGTTTGGTTTTCTATTCCATAATCATAAGCAATTAATCTTGTACTGATTTCGAGCATTTCTTGTTCAATAATTACAAGTTTTTCTTGTTTAATCGTTGAAATTGTTAATCGGTAATTTCTTAAGTGTTATTCCCGTTTCAGTGCTTCCAGAGAGCATAACTTTTGACTGGAACATCATTAGAAGGCCTACAATATGTCAAACCGAAGCTTGAAACAAGATCTACGACCTCATCGAAATTCAGATCCATCCGAATTCGGACATCCGAATTTGGATCATCCGACTTTCACGTCCGGGTCTATCCAAACTTTTGACATTCATTGCTTCCAGAGGCCATAACTTTTGACTGAAACATCGTTAGACAGCCTACAATACGTCAAAATGAAGCTTTAAACGAGATCTACTAACTCACCAAAATTCGGAGCCATCCGAATTCGGACATCCTAATTCCGATCATCCGAATTTCGGATCTGGGTCTATCCAAACTTTTGACATTCACAGCTTCTAGAGGCCATAACTTTTGACTGGAACATAGTTAGACGGCCTACCATACGCCGAAACGAAGCTAGAAACGAGATCTACAATTTCTTGATTAGAAAAGCTGAAGTTTCGACATCAAAAACATGATTCTGATCCAAGTTTCTCCAAGTTACCAACCTCGGATACATCCAAACTTGTGAAGTTTCTGAGTTTTTCCAGTTTCCAATCTAGAAGATCCACCTTTTGCACTCCACAATCATGGCTCAAGGATTTTCCACACATGAAAAGACTGTCGAGGAGGAGAAAGTTGATATATCTCCAGTCTGTCTCATGAACCACTCCAAACAGGTACAAAGTTCTTCATCTTCATCTGATTTATTTGATATACAATCCTTATCTGATTTTAAATCTAGTGATGAATTTGATGAACTGCATGCACAACTACATGAATTAAAGAATGAATTGGTTGCTGAAAAAGAACAATCCACTGTGTATAAAAAGAAATGGCTAAACAACCATGAGGTGATTAAGAAGATGTTGATTGAAAAGGTAGATGTTGAGGATAGGAATAAATACATTGAATCTTGTATGGATAAACTCACTGATGAAAAGAACTCTTTAAAATCAGAAATATCTGTTCTTTCAAAACGCTTAGAGTCTGTAAGCATGGAAAACATAGACAGTTTGGAAAACTACAAAATGATAGAAGAAGAAAGAATAGGTTTGTACTCTCGCATAAAGACCCTAGATGATGAATTTCTAAAACGGGGTCAAACTGAACAAACTATTCATTTAAACCAACCCAAAGAGACTAGGTTTTATCATTCCAAACAAGGAATTGGTTTTAAAAATCCTAAGTACTTGGAAAAGGTTCAACAAGTTTTACCTATTTTTTATGACATGAATTACATGGGTGCTGGGCTTAAATCTTTCTTTTTTGAGTCATCAAAAGAAGTTTTAACCCAAGAGGATGAGAAACGTAATGAAAACAAAGAAAAGGAAATCTTTTTGAAATATGATGAACTGAATGAAAGCTATTCTTCTTGAGTACCTACTCCAGAGGAAGACTACTTACCTACTTATTCATCAGAAGAATTGAATATTGATCATGTAAAACCAATCCCTCACCTTTACATTCCTACAAAAGTTCTTCAACAGAAAATAAATGTTTTAGAAAAGGAATTAAAGACAGCTCGAAAGAAAGCTCTTGGTTATCAAGAAGCTCTTCTCAAGAGCGAGGAAAAATTGGTCAGACAAAGTTTTGAACAAAATGTAGAATTAACCATCTACAAAGAAAAGCTTGACATAGTTTTAGAAAGGTTAAATTCTCATTTAAAAGATTCAAAGGTTTCTCATCCTACAAAAGTCCATCTCACATCATCTGAAAAAGGTAAAGCCATGGTTGAAGTTTCTTTTGTCAGTTGTAAAGGTGAGTGCTCCAAATCTTCCAAAGCTGAGGTTTCAAAGAAGACTCGGAGTCAATCTAAGTCTTCCAAGAAACCCACTCACCAAGGAAAAGAAAATTTTTCAAAGTCTAAGTCTTCCAAACGTACGAACTCTCATTGTTTTGCACCTACAGATCATGCAAGGAGGATTCCTAAAATAACACCTCTTGATTTTCAAAGTTTCTTTGTGAAAAAGGCAGTCATGCCTGAATCTTTTGTGAAAATCGATAGTAGTGTCAGTGTGCCTGGAAAGGATGTTGCTAGTAATCCTTTGAAATACTCTTTTTGCAATCTGTTTCAATTATGTCCAAAAAGTTTTCGGCGTGCCGTTCCGGAAATGACTAAGTTTGTACCTTATCCTGAAAAACGGAAACGCCGCCAATCTAAGAAAACAAAAGTGCATGCCTCATCACCACCTAAAAAATTGGAAAAACCATCGCCAAAGGCCAAGCCTAAGGAATTTCCAAAGTCACCCAAGCCAAAAGTTGTTACATTACCTCAGGTTGTTTCAAAATCAGCTAGACCCATATACAAATGGGTGCCAAAAGGTTCTGCATCTAAACCTGTGTCGAACGATAAATGGATTCCTACTGTTGTGTTGTTACATGAAGATGGAAATCCTAAATCTAACAAGAAAGGACCCATCTTTCGATGGGTACCAAAAGTGGTTTAATTTTATGC
Organism: Centrapalus pauciflorus; assembly: GCA_020465985.1. Lineage (NCBI taxonomy): Eukaryota > Viridiplantae > Streptophyta > Magnoliopsida > Asterales > Asteraceae > Centrapalus > Centrapalus pauciflorus. The sequence continues at coordinate 143,053 of JAANYP010001419.1, read as the reverse complement.
AGATGGTTTTCAGATCACTTTCAGACTGGAACCCGGACTTCAATGAGATGGTTTTCAGATCACTTCAGACTGGAACCGGGACTTCAATGAGATGGTTTTCAGATCACTTCAGACTGGAACCCGAACTTCAATGAGATGGTTTTCAGATCACTTCAGACTGGAACCCGGACTACAATGAGCTGGTTTTCAGATCACTTCAGACTGGAACCCGGACTTCAATGTAAAGGCTTCTGATCACTCAGTTCAGGACCCGATCTTCAAAGCAATGGCTTCTACTTAATTCCGAGTGGAACCCATACTTCAAAGCAATGGCTTCTGCATCATGACAGATCAGAACCCGATCTTTCATGTTTAGATGGTTTCTAAACACCCAGTTTCGAACCCGTGTTTACAGGACTTCTCTGGAACTTTCTCTACTTTTTATGCTTATCAGTTTGAGTTTGAGTTTCATTCTTGAAATTCACTCATAACCTTTTATGTTTCACTGATATTGTTCTTATTTGCAGTGGGAGTTTAAGATACGCTTTGAAGATGACATCTTAACGAAAAGTGTGTAAGCATTCTGGATAATCTAATGCACACTTTAAAAGGTTTTGTCAGAATAATCTGATTCTCTGATTGAATAAATTTCCACCAAGATTAATTAATCTAATCTTTGTGATGATCTTGATCTCATTCTTCCTGAGATTCTCTCAAATATTATGATTTCTCACACATATTTTGATTCTCTCATACATCAAGTTTCTCCCATACAAGCTAATTCTTTCATGATAGTCTGATTTATTTTCAAATCTAATATAAGACATTCTATTGAAGTTCTCTCATACAGTCTCTCAAACTTCCCAAGATATTTTATTCAACTTTCATCCATCTTCTGAAATACCCCATGAGCTTCACTGATATATCTTTCAAGATATCATGCTGACTCCGATGATGCCCAATATGTGTGATCAGGCATATATATATCGTTCCTATAGTCTAAACCAGAGCTGGAAGACCTACCCAAGGAGGAAACCACTTTAGTTTGTGCGAGTAACGGTTCTTAGGTCAATTAGTTGAGGACGTTAATTACCACGGGGTACTAGCAGGGTCGAGCAGAGATAAAATGCAAATGAGAGGGTTTATCGAAAGGAGATGGGGTGCATCATGAGCTAAAAGTGAGTTGGAGGGAGTACAGTTGAAAACTGACGAGAGCTGAGGGGTGAGAAAGGATTAAAAGTAAAGATAAATCCTACCAACACTGTGTCAGTCTGCTGGGTTTCCTACATCTGCTACCAAATTCCATGTGTTGGAATTAGGTATTGAACAAGACGTCATGGACCCAGTGACGCATGCACCTAACCTCCCTAGCTACTCAGTTGTCTCTTAAAAGACTTCTGTTTCAATTCACACGGAGTTATATCACATACTCTATCGACATATCATTTGGATATTTTTGATATTGAAACAAGGAAGACATCCTCTCCGGTCTCCGACTTCAGTTGATGCACTTTGAGTCTAGAGCTTAATGTTATACACTTTTAGGACACATGGAGTCTACAGCCTGCGTGACTATAAACAGCTTGTCTACCGAGACAAAGCCGGAACAAATATGAGTGATTCTTTCATGATAAAGGATTTCACGATGATTATTTGGAAATCCTACCAGTGTTAATGTCATGCCAGCGCTGAACGTAGGTCACATAGACTTAGTCTATTGTGCAAACAGAACTCCTATGTGGAACTGGAATGTTACTTACAAATGATTTCATTTCTCTTTTATTTGTTCAGGTTGCAAAGCCATGAATGGATTTTATGATGTAACTGTTTACACTCTGTTATCGAGGGGGAGAGTTACTGATTAAGAATGTAACATGAGAGAGATAAGTACTTCTGTGTCTGTAATGTTCTTACATGTAATATTTTTTTCTGAGTCTGTAATCATCTGCTTCGACAAAGAAAGAAGATTTGAAGACACATTGAGGTTGTTGATTTGAAGGGGAGAGCTGAAGTGATTACATGATGATCATAATTCTCATGATCATCATGAGGGGGAGAATGTTCTGAAAAGATTTGAAATATTTTGAAAGACCTACTAAACGCAAGGGGAGAGCCACCGATCTGAAACATTTAAGGGGAGAGTCATCTGAAGAAGATCAATGATATACTTCAAAAGTTCAGATATCAGAGTTACTTCAAAGATCAGAGATCAGAGTTTAGAGCCCAAGACTTCAGAAGAATACAAGACTTAATTACAAGAATGGGGAGATTGTTAGAAATTTTATTTCTTGTAATTCAAGCTTGTGTAATTGCGCTTAATTGTAAATTTTTAATTATACACTAAAGGGGAGATTGTTAGCCCTAAAATAGTGTATAATTAAATATAATAAAAGTCTAGGTTCAATTTATAATTAGGAATAGTTTAATTTTAGGGGAATCTTAATTTCCAAGACTTTAAGGGGAGTGTCTGGACAAACCCCCAAAGTAAGCTTAGGTATATGTAGTATTGTTCTCCTAGGGTTTTAGAAAGAGTGAAAAGAGGAGCCTCCACCAAGTGTGTGTGTTCTTGAGTGTGAAAGTTCCTAGAGATTGAGTGTCAAAATTCTCTCTTGTAATCTTCATATTCTTAATACAAATCGTTTGATTATTGTGTTTGAGTGCAAAATATACTGGGAATCAAAGTTGTCTGTATGGTCTTAAGTTCGTGCGAACTTAGCTAGTTTCGTGCGAACTTATTTGTTTCAAAAAAATTCAGTTTTTCAAATTATAAATGTTTATTACATGTGCAGGAATGGCAGAGCGTGCTTTCGTAAATAAGCACAATATGGTGGTGAGCATAGATATGCAACCACCAGAGGCAGGACAATATCGCGAGATTTCGGAATTTTTGACGCGATCTTGCGTAGTGTATGCGTTGACTCACAGCCCGACCCTCATGATACAGTATATTCGTCAGTTATGGAATACGCTACACTTGGATAGCTCAGTGATACCCCCAGTTCCTTGAGCAACAGTTAATGGCCAAGCGATTGTTTTCTAAGCTGAAGATTTGAGAACGATTCTACATTTCGGTACTAAGGCTCAAGGAAATGGCCCAATCGACTTCCCAGCTACACTGAGACAAGGAGCGTTTCAACAAATGGGATATTCTCAAGATTTGGCCAAGGCATCCTATGTTAAAAGTGGGTTGATAGGGCAATGGAGATATCTGATGCACAACTTCTAGTATGTCTAGCTTCTAAGAAGGTCGGTTTCGACATGATGACATCCAAGCTACAGTCAGGGATGGTCTCACTCGTTTACAACAAGCCTTGTAGCTTTTCAAACTTCTTTTTTGCAGAATCCATACATCAAATAACGGCACCCAATCGAGAGAGATTCTTGACGTATTCGCGTTTTGTGATGATGATAATCTGTCACTGCTTGCTGGAATTGCCACCTTCACCTGAGGTGGTTGTTGTAGCAGGCATTGACAAGAGAATTTTTGCTGACTTTAAGAGCCACAGTCAACGCCGAGGAGAGAACGTTCGACCCCAGCTTACTCCATTATTTGGAGTGTTGCTCGATCCTGATTACGTTGCTCCAGCCGGAGATGGATGGCTAGACAACGACCAACAAGAAGCAACACCACCACCACAGCGACAACAGATTCCAGCACAGGCTGCAGTGACGTGTCCCCCGATCATTCGAACTGATCCAAGACAAGAGGCGTTAGAAGACATTTTTGTTCACGGGGGAGCAGCTCAACAAGAAATTGCTGAAGAAGTAATTCAAGATATCCTTAACCTCCTGAAGCACCGGGCAACATTTTTTAGGACATTGAAAATTATCAGCCAGAAGAATCAGTTGCGGCTGTTGAGACTGAGTCTGAGACAGAGTCAGACATAGCCAGAGATCTCAGGGAGGCTACAAATCCCTCAACGACTCTTGGTCGTTACCAACAACAAAAGATTGCAACCCTTGAAGCTACGTTGGAGAAAGTATTGAAAGATCGTGCAGCTCAGGAGGAGAGTTGCAAAGAAGACGCCCTAAGGCAAGGTCAGAGGGATGAAGAGGCAGACGACCCTAGTGCAAGTAAAGACAGTGAGCTGGCAGATCTTTCTAAACAACAATCTGGTCAGCTTGCTGATCCGCCGGGGGAGTCTGGATTATCAGGCGCTTATAAAGGCAAGGCTCCAGAAGCTATAGAAGAAGAGATAATTGGAGCCTTGACAAGTTTAGAATAAGAGGAGTTAAAGTTTGAATTTGAAGATTACTTGGATCAGGAGGATCTCGAGGAAGGAGAATTCATTTCTGAATATGTACCAGACTGGAAATCCGATGATGAGATAATTGTGGATGAAGATGATAATGTAAATGAGCATCATGTAGACAAGCAACCTGTCACGGAGTAATACGTGAATGAAAATCAGAATGTGATAGACCTTGATATGCTAAGATCTGCATTTAATGATGAATCACAGTCTGATATGCCTGACAGGGATCTTACAAAAGAAGAGAAAAGGATATGGTGGTTTAGGAAAGAATAAAGAAGACGGACTTGGCAACGAAGAAGAAGATGAGATTGTCAAGTCCCGAAAATTTATCAAGTGGAATTCTAAGCTGGTTCTTTGATAGAGAACTGCAGCTTTTCATCCTAAAGAGAAGAGATGGGCTTCAGTTTTGAGAAGAAGATTGAAAGACTTCAGGTCGTTGCCCAAATGTGAAGTAAAGGAGTTAGCTTGGAAGGAGCTCGTCAACCTAGGAGACGACCCTTACGCTGAAGTTGTTGCCAAAATTATCAGAAGAGAGGGTAGGTCTGGAAGGTTTGAGAGGCTGAAACCAAGAGTTGGTAAAAGAGTCATGGATGAAACAAGAATAGATCCTCTGACTGGCAGGCCATGGATTAAAATGTTTTATAAAACAACTAAATGCTTGAAGAACGTCTTGTTGAAGAATATACCACAGAACGTTCTGAGTAACATGAAGTGGTGGTATGTCAACAACGAGATAGTCGACTAACTCTGGAGGTAATCTCAGTCGATAGGCCTATTCCCGAACTCTGGGAACAATCTTGAATGGTCTTATGTATCGCGGACTTATCTTCCCACGACGCCTGAATCTGATAACCCCTTTCCACGGTGATACCTTTAACAGGACCCGATCCCCAACCCTGAGTTCAAGGTCTGTCAAACGGCGATCAGCTGTTGGTACAACCGGTGTGACGATAGCAGTCTAGTTTTTAATTGATAATCTTTTGTAATAGATAAGGCCTTATTAATACAAGTCATGATTGTATGTTCATATTTTTGTCTTAAGTTCATGATTGTGTACTGCGTTCATATTTGCATGTTAAGTTCATGATTGCTATATAAGTTCATGAGGCATGAACTTATGAGGATAAGTTCATGACGCATGAACTTATGAGGATAAGTTCATGACGCATGAACTTATAAGTTCATGATTGCTAGATAAGTTCATGAGGCATGAACTTATGAGGATAAGTTCATAAGGCATGAACTTATGAAGATAAGTTCATAGGATACGAACTTATGGCTTATAAGTCCCTGATAAGGTCATACGAACTTATCTGCATGGGCTTGAACTTATAAGTTCGTGGACTTGGGCCATGCACGAACTTAAGGGTTATATCATGAACTTATGTTTGTGAATTCCAAACGACTTTCAGAACCGTAGTGTGTGTGATTGCAGACGATTTCAGTGAGTTTAGAGTGATCAAAGATCCGGAGCGATACACTTTGCGGGGTTGATATTCTAATCGGCTAGCATCGTGTTTGGCTCCGTGTTCCCGTGTGTGTGCATCGTGTTTGATCCTTTAGTGTTAAAAGAGGATTCCGCACTCGTTTGACGATGTCATGCCTTTATAGATCCGTAGAGGGTGGACCTTACATCAGCATAACTCTTCTGACGACTCTGGGCGACCCTCATGTGCTAGTGAATCACTGTCACCTTATCAGTTGTCTCTTGCAACAGCTCAGGCCCACTGATAGGTCTCTCACCAACCTCCTCCCAACACACAGGGGTTAGACACTTACGCCCATACAGTGCCTCAAATGGATCCATCTTGATGGTGGCATGATAGCTATTATTATACGCAAACTCAACTAATGGCAAATGCACATCCCAACTACCACTAAATCGATAGTGCACGCTCGCAACATGTCCTCGATGGTCTGATTAGTGCGCTCTGTATGCCTGTCAGTCTACGGTCTGTACGCTGTGCTCAAATGAACTCTAGTACCCAATTCCCTCTGAAAACTCTGCCAAAACCACGAAGTAAACCGAGCATCCTTATCTAGAAGTAATCAATGTCGGATTCCCATGTCTCGAGACCTCTTCGTTAATGTAAAGTCGCGCTAACTGATCCGTGGTGATAGTTTCCCGAATGGCTATGAAGTGCGCACTCTTCGTTAGTCTATCCACTATTACCCAAATCATATCATTGCCTCTAACCGTGCGTGGAATTCTAACAATGAAACTTATTGTAATTTGATACCACTTCCACTCGGGGATCTCTAACGGCTGAAGATGACCATGCGGCTTCTGCTGCTCTGCTTTAACCCTTAGACAAGTCATACACTGCTCCACATACCTACCTACATCCCTTTTCATCCCCGACCACCAATAAAAGTCATGAAGATCACAGTACATCTTAGTACTCCCTGGATGAATACACAACCTCGATCGGTGTGACTCATCAAGAATAAACTCCCATAGATTCCCAACCCTAGGGACCCAAACCCTATAATGAAACGTATACAAGCCTCGATCGTCACTGATCAATATCTTAATCTGCCCTGTTATACGTTCCCGCTTCACATTCTCGTCTCGCAGGCCCTCATGTTGTGCTAATCTCAAACTATCGATCAGCGTCGATGTAATCTTTAATCTGGCTGCCCTGGAAATCACTATCTGGCCGCATGCGCTATGGCTCAATGCATCAGCCACCACATTAGCCCTGCCTGGGAGGTACTGAATCTCACAAGCAAAGTCTTTCAGCAACTCTAGACTACGCCGTTGTCGCATGTTCAACTCTTTCTGACTGAACAAGTGCTGAAGACTCTTATAATCAGTGTATACAACAAAACGAGACCCATACAGATAATGTCGCCAAATCTTCAACACAAACACTATGGTATCTAGCTCGAGATCATGCACAGTTAGGTTTTCCTCGTATGTCCTTAGCTGACGTGAAGCATAGGCGATCACTTTCCCTCTCTGCATCAAGACACAGCCCAACCCAGACCCTGAAGCATCACAATAAACCACCAAATCATCGGTACCCTCTGGCAGTGCTAACACCGGAGCCTGACATAGTCTGGTCTTCAATTCCCTAAAGGCACGCTCCTAATCCTCGGACCATTCAAACCGTACGGACTGTCGTGTTAATCTCATTAACGGCATGGTAATCCTCGAAAAGTCCTGGATGAAGCCTCTGTAATACCCAGCAAAACCCAAGAAACTCTGAATCTCTATCACTGTCTTTGCTGGCTCCCAAGTCATCATTGCCTCAATCTTGGTTGGATCGACCTTTATACCCTCAGCACTAATCACATGCCCCTCGCGCAACCAAAATTCGCATTTGGAGAATTGCGCATATAACCTCTCCTTGTGCAGCACGGTCAAAACCTCTCGCAGGTGCTGCTCAATATCTTCGACGATCCTCGAATAAATCTAAATATCATCAATGAACACTATCACGTATCTATTCCAACATAGATCTACACACCCTATTCATTAAATCCATGAAGTTGCGGGTGCATTAGTCAAACCAAAGGGCATCACAAGGAACTCATAGTGCCCATATCGAGTCCGAAACGCTATCTTCGGCACATCCTCATCCCTGACCCTCAACTGATGATATCAAGACCGCAAGTGTATCTTCGAGAAGTAGCTCGATCCCTGAAGCTGATCAAATAAATCATCGATACGTGGAAGCGGATAACGATTTTTCACTGTCACTTTATTCAACTCCTTGTAATCTATACACATCCGCATATTGTCGTCCTTCTTCTTCACAACAATATCGGTGCTCCCCACGGTGACGAGCTCGGACGAATCCAAGATATAATAACTCTTGTAGCTGAGACATCAACACTCGCATCTTAGTGGGTGCCAGCCTATAAGGCGTCTTAGCAATTGGCACCACCCCAAGAACAAGATCTATACAAAACTCCACTTGGCGATCTGGTGGTAACCCGGACAACTCCTCTGGGAATACCTCGGGAAACTCACAATTCACAGGTATATCCTCTATAGTCTTCTTTTCCTTCCGTGCATCAACCGCATAAGGTAGGAAGGTCTCGCATCCCTTAGACGCATAACTCCGAGCTCTGGCCATAGATACTATCCCAATCTCGCCCGGCCCTTACGCCGTTCCCCGTGTACTATAACACTCTTACTGTCAGAAATGGGTTTGCGAATCATTTTTTTTAGCACATAAAATATCAGCATGTCTGGCTGTCATCCAGTCCATACCCACAATCACGTAAAAACTACTGATCTCGATCGGCAGCAAGTCAATCAAAAACTGATGGAAATATATCTCTAAGGCACAATCCTAATACACACGGCTCGCTAACAAGGTACTCCCATCAACTATCTGCACAATCAAAGGAACCGATAAAGGAGAAGAAGACACAGTAAAGTACGCACAAAAGATGACAGTTACGTATGAGCGATCTGCTCCAGAATCAAATAAAACACGTGCTCGAAGCCTGTTCAGAATATACGTACGAGAGACGACATCTGTAGCATCACCTGTCTCCTCAGCGGTCGTCTGAAACACCCGTACTCGACCCCTAGGAACTGTATCATGACGGCTAGGCGATGATGGTTCTGCCCTGGCCCCACTAGAACTGGCCCCCTGAACCACTGGTCCCGCCTCTAGACAGTCCCTAACCATGTGCCCAGGCTTCCCACAACGGAAGCATAACGGCTCCGGGGCAGCATGCCCCCGCAGGCTGCATCGATAACATCAGGGTAGGTCTGAAGAACACGGCCCAGAATGACGTCGGTAACACCTCAGACACTCCTGATCCCCATACGAACTGTCAACTCGGCTACCAGAAGTCTGAGTTAGTGCACTATACCAAGAACTCTGTGCCTGACTCTCACCCCCCAATCTCTGATCCTGCGTCTGTCCCCTCGATCTCCGGTGCCTACCCCTATCTCTGTCACTATCACGTCTCTGTCCAGAGCCCTGCCTTGAAAACTGGCCTGAAAACCGCCACTGATCTGGTCGCTGATCCCTAGGAGCATCCCCGGAGGACCTCAACACGCTCGAGGGCTGCTCCGAAGTCCCTGTATGTTGTCGCTAAAATGAGGGTTGCTCCCTCTGCTTCTCTATCTCCCGCTACCTCATGCGGGCCATCTCTAATGCTCTGGAAAAAGTAGGAGCCTCATGCAAACCAACAAACTCCCGAATGTCTGACCGCAACCCGTCAATAAACACATCGGCCTTCCGCCGCTCGGTATCTATGTGCTGAGTCGCAAACTGGAAATACTCGTTGAACCGATCTACATACTGATGCATTGTCATATCTCCATGCTGCAAATGCAGGAACTAATGCTCCGTCTCTCGTCTCTCATCCCTGGGAATATACTACAACCTCGAACACACCCCTAAACTGATCCTATATCATGGCGTAAGCTGCAGATGGCGTCATAGATGACTCAATAGACTTCCACCACTGGGAAGCCCCTCCTGTCAATAAATATGTAGCATATCCAACCATATCCTTCGGGTCCACATGAGCGACCCGAAAAGCAGCCTCTATTTCTCTTTCTCAAGCCACAGCAACTCCCGGCTCACCGCTGCCTCTAAACTCAAGTGGGGCTCCTGTCATAAAGTCCTTAAAGGACCCAGCCCTCTGTGTAGATGAAGAGGCACCAGCCCCTGTCACTGGAGTCTCTGGCCCCATACCCTGACCCAAGCCTTGCTGACGAAAGAACTCCGTCAAAATCTCCAAAAGATTAGACTTATGGACAAACTCGTTGCCCGCAGGTCTAGCGGCCCCAGATCCCTCACCCTGATATGCCATACTGGTCTGCACAAACCAAAATAATTTTTAAAAATAAAAATAAATTACCCAGCGTTATACAATAAGCTAGGTCAGTCAATTCCACTAGAATCAATCTCAGGAATAATTCCCACGGATTCGAACATGGTTTAAGTCAAGAATCCACTCACGATACTCAGGCTTCAAACCACAAGCTCTGATACCATCATGTAACACCCTCCCAAATCCCACAAATGCCACGTTAACACAATATCATAAGTGGCAATAACGCATATATAATCCATAATACAAGTGTCAAAGGTTAATACAGATCACTGATAATTTAAAACTTTTACACAAAAGGTAAACACAGTAATCGCAGTTCAGTACAGATAACAACCCTGATTAACTAGCACAATACGACTGGCTATTAGCTACACATACTGAATGCATACATGGAATATTGATTACAAAATCTCAAAAGAAGCTATCACATGCGGCACTAAGATGTTCATTACATAGAAGCAAGCACAAAAGTCTTCGAATAGTCTCACGTCCTATTTCGACAGCCGCTGCTGCTAATCCCCTTTCCTATTCCCTGAACATATTGCACTTGAAGACGTAAGCTGGAAAGCTGGTGAGTACGAGAGGGTTAGACTCTGCAGAATAAACACAGAATACAACATATAGCACATAATACGCATGGTAGCCCCTACCCCTGTCCCTAGTAATCAACACATATCTAAGGTATAGTCACAAAAGGCATGAGATCCGAAACCCTGTGCACAATCCCTGTGGGGACACTCACCCGGCTAACGAACTGCACGTAGCTGTGGTTCACAAAACCCTGTAGCTCAAAAGCGACCAGACAACAGGCCCTGCCGTATATATACGCTCTAAAGACTGCTAGGGACAGTAAGCCTGCACAATCACTCATCGCGAGTCACTGTTCGTATGGGACTCATCACGGACTCCCTGGTGGACCTCATCTCATGCGCAATATAACACATATAACAAGAATAGAAGCATACCTGAGGTTCATGCCCCTGTATCATACAAAGTACACAATAGATATACAATAGCTACACAGCTAAACTCTCAAAAGAGGCGCGCGTTTAGAAAAGAACTCAAGTACTCACCTGATTGTTCTGACGGATTCACTAAAACCCGAAATCCCTGATCTGACTCAGCTTGCTATTTGCTTGTCCCTGTAATAACGCAAAGATCCCAACTGTTATTCCCAACCCAACAAGTACATATAACAGACTCACAACCGAACCCATAACCGAATCGGACCCCAATTGTAACCCCAAACGGACCCTAAAACCCAAACAAAAACGCAGCCCAAAACCCACCAATCGCGGCCCGCAATTGATCCCGACCGCGCTCTCATCGCTGCCGAAACTCCTGCCGCCTTCGCCACACTCGTCGCAACCGCGCTCCGGGGTTCGCAACCGCGACCACGGACGGTAGGTTTTGCCTTGTTCGTCTTTCATAGCTGCCCAGGGGTGTAAACACCCCCACCACCAGATTCAATCAGTTATAACAATGCAAAATATATACATACTCATGTCCTTACAGACTCTTGACCAATTTCCACAATTTCAGCAACATATAACTCCATTTTAGCAGCCACTTCAAGATTCTTAACTTGGTAATTCAAGACACAAAGGTAGGAGAAAAATCTCTAATCAATCCACGTTTCTTGCCTCTCTTTCTTGCTGTTAATAGTTTCCGAACACACACACAATGCACACACATTTTCTGCATATTGCAAGGAAGAGGAACAAGGTTTCAAGAGGACAATTATATATATTCTTTCCCTTTATGGCAAGATCCGAACCCAATAACCCGAACCCCACTGGCGGAGCTACACTTGCCATAGGGTGAGCCATGGCCACCCCCACCCACTCTCATTCATATATATATATATATATATATATATATATATATATATATATATATATATATATATATATATATATATATATATATATATATATATATATATATATATATATATATATATATAGTTTTTTTATAAAGTATACATAAATGAATTTTAATATATATAAATATAAATTTTAATAATAATACAAAAATAGTATTATTGTTTGTCATAAATTATTATTTTTCAAGCTTTCTAAATATAAAAAAATAGCAATTACTTTTTGATCATCATTTTATACTTTTTATTATAATATATATATCTAGTACTTACTTCTTATTATTAAAGTTTAGAGATTCATCCTCAATACCGTCAAAAAGCTATATAATCTTTCGAATCGGATCATCATACACACATACACACATACACACACAATTTTTAAATGCGTATTGAATTTCAATAACTAGCTTGGCCCACCCAAAAATGAAATCCTGGCTACGCCACTGCCGAACCCGATATCAATATTAATATCGTTTCAACCCGTTTCAACCCGTTTAATCCCATGATCTCATAAACATAATTAATCCACTAAATTCATAACCCGGTGACACATATATCACAATCCCGACATGTATAAATCCACTAATCTGGATATAATTGGACCAACACAATATTATTAAAATAATAATCCACTAAAATAACTCCACTAATGTGGCACCCTTGCCACAGTAACCACCATTACACAACACCCATGATTAATCTCATCACAATAATAAACAATAATGATCTGAATACTTAATAAAATGCGGAAGCAATAAAGTACATATTTAAAATTCAAGTCATACACCCTACGGTGCTACAAGGTTCCATTCTAAATCTACATACTCAATACATTATTACAACATCCCAAATATTACAAAACATGATCCCATGATTTCAGTTACCGATTGAGTAGTAGTGGTCCTCAAAAGACTTCAATAATGACCTAGCTAGAAGGTCCGACAGCGGATTTTCCTTTTCCTGTAAAAATGTGAGCAACTACGGGGTAAGCAAAGCTTAGTGAGTACAGAGATTATATATTCTACAGATATTTATGCAGCACACAAGGGTAACACCGGCAACACACGTCGTATACCATCATCATACACGAAGTACGGAAATGAGTCACAGCTCTATCGTGCCAATTGCACAGAATCACACATTCAATTGAGGCAGACATTACCATCGGGGATGCTACACCTGCCCATGAGGACCTCGGAGGGATCAGCTCCAGGTCATATAGCCTCGGTAACATTGAATTACCAAGTATGGTTCGCAAGCCCATTAGAAGATGCACAACAAAGATAAGGACATGCAACAAGCAACAATGTGCATCTAAAAATACGCAAATCAGTAGATTTCCAAATGAAAGTGAAACAGCAGGCCTCAATGAACAATAGCTGACATACAATAAATGCAGACATATATAATCCTAAATTCTCACAGTGGGTGCATTTATTAACTTCAATTAATATTATTTCTCCTCGGGCTTTCAACCGGAATCACGAAGTACCCCACTGTGGGTAAAACAACACGACAAGGGACCTGTTAAGTCAGTAGTAAAAAAGCACCATTGTCAATAACTTTTTATTTCATATAAACTTAATTTTATAAGTTTAACAAATTTTGAACCGAAATTTGGACTTCAACCAAATTTGGATCCCATGCGAATTCGGATCCCATACGAATTCGGACTCCACCCGAATTTGGATCCCAAAATTCGTATGACCCGAAGTTCCACACTTAAAATTTATTTTGTACCATCCATCCGAACTTCGGATGCCTTGCTCATCCGAAATTTGTGTTTGACTTGTAACATTTCAATAATTTCCATCCGAATTTCCATCCGAGTTCTCCCTTCATCCAAAATTCGGATGATCCGAGTTCATACCTGTGCGGTTTTATAAATTTCTAGATTTCACTTTGGTCAATTTGTGCCTATATTATGCCTGAAAACTATTTATATAAGCATATATGTACTCTTTTAACACTTTTTTTCATAAACCTAACAATATATGTACCAAATCAGGCTCCTTTTGGCCATTTTTATCAACCCGTCGATGAACACACACACACAAACACATAGTAATTTTCAGAAATCGTTCTTAGAGCTCAAATTAGACACTGAAATTTGGTACACCACTTCAATAATACTCGATTTAAACATATCCATAGGAATCAACAAAATGCAATAACATCCTAAATCAGAATCTCTGATTCGGTGTTCATCAAAACCGAACAATAAACCTTTGAAAATCAAAATTTTAAGAATTCTTTACCTTTAATCATTGTTTATAGTGTTAATAGTTCCTCTCTAGCAGTTTTAATCCAAACTTTCAGCCTCTAATTCCACGAATTTGATGTCTTTGATTTTTGTTTTGAAGATGAAGAACCGTAGGTTCTTTTAAAGAGAGAAAGAGAATGTTTTAGAGAGATAATGAAATGGTTAAAATAAAAGACTTTTGAGTCTTTTATACCCAACTTACGACTATTGACACATTTAGCCCCTCTACTTATCTATTTTCATTGAATAAATATTTCCATCTTTATTTTATCATCACTTTAAATTATAATCATCATACTTACTAAAAATATTGAAATTCTTAAATTTCTTAATTACTTCACATAGAAACCCATTTTTTTAATTTCTTAATTACACTTTCAAAAATATCTATGTCGGTTCCTCATTGTTATGCTCGCTCAAAATACGACAATGATGATTTCTCATCATCATTATCATTTATATATGATGTATATATATATATATATATATATATATATATATATATATATATATATATATATATATATATATATATATATATATATATATATGAAATGAATTTTATCAAACCACAACAATCCATCAAAACACTTTCCAATTTCCAATTCATATTTATCATACATAATTCCAACTTAATTTCATTAAATTCAAATTTTAAGCTAAATATCCTCGATTACAACATTTTAATTTCTTAGGATACACCCAATCATCCACATCAAAATTAAATGGCCCTACAAATCTTGGTGCTAGCTTTCCTCTTTTAACAATATGAGTAACACCTCTCATAGTTGATACTTTCAGATACACCCAATAATCCACATCAAAATTGATTGGTTTGTGCCTTCTATTATGATAACTCTTTTGTCGATCCTGAGCCGCTTTCATGAATAGTCTTACCAACTGTATCTTTTCATTCGTTTCTTGTAATAGACTTTGTCTATTGTGCAAACAGAACTCCTTTGTGGATCTGGATTGTTACTTACAAATGAATTTGTTTCATTTTCTTATATTCAGGTTGCAAAGCCATGAACTTCACTGTAATATCCTTTTGGTCCTGAATATATGTAATGAGGGATTTGTTGTTTTTGAAGGGGAGAGAAGATTTTATTATGTAAATGTTTATATTCTGGTATTAAGGGGGAGATTTACTGTGTCACACCCTGTTACCCCGGTTGGCAACTAGGCGTAATGTCATGGAAGCATAGTCATAATCAAGTAAATGACCACTAAATGGACGTTTTCGAAAAAGACATTAATAATCTTCAAAGTAAGATATTGTTTTTACATAACCCAAATAAAAAGTAAAATAGTTTGCAATCACTGAGATTTAAATACATGATCAAAAGAATATTAATTATGCTAATAAATCTCCGGGAGTTTGAAAATTGTTGCGACTCCAAAATATGTGGTAGCCTTGCTACGCTTCCGATGCATGCTACTCAGATTAATTACCTGAAAATACACGCTAAAATACGTCAACAAATTGTTGGTGAGCTCATAGGTTTACACGAAAGAATGACTTGTATGGACCACAACGATTGAGTTTGAATTTATAAAGCACAAATTCCATGTTATGTATTACATATAACCATCATGCAACCGAACTAAATTATGAGTTTGCCCTATGTAGTATTAACCATTATAATATTATGATGTTAAATATATACGCACCCGTTGATAGTTGGCGCGACCAACCCGGGTGGGGGGCATTAATCACGATAGATCTATCCATATGATATTCACGCTTACAAAAAATTAATTAACGGTTCATGATTTGAGGACATGATGAAACCACATGTGTGTAATACATAAAAAGAAATGTAGCATATATTGTGTCCATATGAAAGATGTAGCATATATTTTCACCCCAAAACATAACATTGTAAAAATAGGGGTCATGAGTACTCAACGCAAAAGTGATGGAAAAAACAAGCGTAAAACGAAGATTGTGATGTTGATGAGTGATGAAGCTTGACGGCTTTTAACCAAGTCCTAAATGATACGAGGGACTTAATATTTCCCATATATGATAATATGCATGTATGAGGGTTTTTATGTATTAAATCACCCAACTTAACAAGTCCATAAATAAAATCCACTTACAAAACGTCAAGTTTATATATATATATATATATATATATATATATATATATATATATATATATATATATATATATATATATATATATATATATAATTTTCCAGCTTTTATCGAGGTTTTTTGGCCTACTTTGTGACTGTTTTTGACCAAGCTCCAAAACGATTTGGGCTTTGATACTCATAGTCATAAAACTACTATGTACAATGAATTTTTCAAGGTAAAA
The DNA here is from genome assembly GCA_020465985.1 of Centrapalus pauciflorus. Taxonomy (NCBI): domain Eukaryota; kingdom Viridiplantae; phylum Streptophyta; class Magnoliopsida; order Asterales; family Asteraceae; genus Centrapalus; species Centrapalus pauciflorus. The sequence goes on along the minus strand of JAANYP010001419.1, from coordinate 126,538 downwards.
ATGGTCATCTTTTGAGATGTTTAGGTTAGGGAAAAGGTTCGTTAAAAACCCTATGTTGGCCATTTTTAAGCTGTTAAACCTTTCGGTTCCCAAATAATATTTGGAGGTTCAAAACTCCATATTAAATTATGAAAACCTCCAGATATTTAGTTAAGACATAGGTCTAACTTCTGAAACAAGAATCAAATCATTTCATTAAGGTTTGAATTAGTTATGATTTTTCAAAGTCGATGTAATATTTCTGCCAAAAATCCAGGTTTCATAACCTTGAAACAACTTGTGATTCTTGTTGTTTATTCAAAAACCACATATATAAAAGGCTATGAAACACATTTATATAACTTTCTTTCATATTATTCATACTTACATTATGTGTTTATACATTTATAAACACATTTGAAGAAACAAACGTTAAAAATAAAAGCTAGATGTTCATAAACTTGGTTTTTTATGAACTTTGTTGTTGATGGTGATTATATATTATTATGCAAGACTTTGTAATTACATAAATAAAAGGAGTAATAAGTTAGTATTTACTTACTTTGATGTATTAGAAGAATGAAATTAAGTAGAAGGTTTGATCTTGAATTGATGCACCAAGAACTCTTGAATAAGACTGGAAGAACAAAGAAAATTTTGAAGTGTTTTGTGTGTGAGAAGGTGGCCGATTTTTTGATGAGAGAAAGAGAGGTTTTGCTCTTGCAAAGGTGTGAGGATGAACGAGAAATGAGCTCTCTATTTATAGAGAAAGTTTGGTCTTGCAAAGGGAGGTTGAGTGAGGATTTGGGTGAAGTGAAAGGAGATGATGAAGAAGGATTTGATTTTGATGGTGAATGGGGTTTGGATTAAAAAATGAAAGTCAAAAGCTATGTTGTGTACCTTTACATGGCCGGCCATGTAGGTGTATTTTCTGGGGTATTTCATTTTTTTTTATAAAAGTATTTAGAATGTTCTTGTATTTTCCTTTTTATGTAATTTTATAATTACTTATGAAATACACTAGTTTTGTGTAATTGTTTTTGTCTTTCATAATTAAGGTTATGTAACTTTGTTAATGCATGATTAGTGTCACTAATATTAATTTAATTATGCACTTAGTTGAATTAATCTATCATATTGAAATCGGATTAATTGCTTTGTCGTTTCATTGGATCACACCGATGAAATTGTTTCTAATTGTAATGAATTTCCTTTTGAAATTTGTTAATCACATTGATTAATTGCTAATGACCACTGATTAGCTTATAAATGCTAACCTGATTTTGTGTCGGACGTTTCATACTGATTGAGTTTGTAACGTGAGAGAGATAAGTCTTTTTGTGTCTGTAAAGTTCTGAAATGTAATATTTTCTTTTTGAGTTTGTAATCATCTACTTCGACAAAGAAAGAAGATTTGAAGACATATTAAGATTGTTCATTTGAAGGGAGAGCTGAAGTGATTACATGATGATCATAATTTCCATTATCATGATGAGGGGGAGATATATTGAGCTGAAATATGTGCTGAAGTTCTTAACGGGAGAAAGACCTACTAAATGCAAGGGGAGAGCCACCGATATGAAAGATTTAAGGTGAGAATCATCTGAAGAAAATCAATGATATACTTCAAAGTTAAGAGATCTGAGTTTATAGCCCAAGACTTCAGAAGAATACAAGCCATGATTACAAGAAGGGGGAGACTGCTAGAAACTTTATTTCTTGTAATTCAAGCTTGTGTAATTGCCCTTAATTGTAAATATTTAATTATACACTAAAGGGGAGATTGTTAGCCCTAAAATAGTGTATAATTAAATATAATAAAAGTCTAGGTTCAATTTGTAAATAGAAATAGTTTACTTTGGGGGGGATCTTAATTCTTATACTTTGAGGGGAGTGTTTGGACAAACTCCCAATTTAAGCTTAGGTATATATAGTATTGTTCTCATAGAATTTTGGAAGAGCCTCCATGTATCCTCCACCTAAGTAAGTGTTTTAGAGTGTGAAAGTTCATAGTGATTGAATGTCTAAAATTCTCCCTTTGTAATCTTCATATTCTTAATACAAATCGTTTGGTTTTATGTGTTTGAGTGCAAAATATACTGGGAATCAACATTGTCACTAAGAACTAGGTCCAACAGATGTTTTGTCCTTGTCTTTTCCTGTAAAGAGATTCAACAACAACTGTAAGCATTGGCTTATGAGTTTATAGATTTAACAGTAAACATGTTGTAATCCAAGGCGGAATGTGGGTATAGCGTGATATGACTCGACTGCCGTCAATAGCCACACAAAGTGAGACATAGTATATGAAAACAGGATGTTGTCCAGGCTATGCTCACGCTTTTAGTGGAAGCTATCCAGTCAATACTTGGCTAGCTACCACTAGACTACGTGAGGGGAACATCGGAGTAAGTAACCACCAAGTTCAGATGAACAGGTGACATAAGCAAGGTCTAGGATAATATACCAGTAATGCTAATAAAGTTGAGCTGAAGACATATATGTCAATGATGCAAGCAATGATGATAAGCATAAATAAGCAAGTTCATGATAGCAACATCAGTTTATAATAATAACTGAAATCAACTGTAAAGGCATGTGTGCAGGATGATATATTAAATAACTATCATGATCCACAGGACATTAGGTAACCATGGGGTGCACATTTCACAATCCATCTAAACATATATGAATGTCAATAAAGTTTAGAACAACATTATGTCTCGCTCATAATCAGACAAGTAAATTGAATTATCTAGACCTCACTATTACTGATTTAGACTTTGCTGTTTAGCTTTGACTTTGGCAAGCGGATTATTCCACCACCTAAGTAATCTCAGGATTTAACTTTAGGATTTGGCTTTCTGGACTTGACTTGGCTTTACAGACTTTAATCCACTTTTAATGACTTTGAATTTATAACTTTGTTCATATTTATCTGCACCTGTCCAGTATTTGACATTGGTATGAACATTAGCTTTTAAGACTTTACATTTTATGGCTTATCGTGTCACTTTAATCTTTGTTGAATCATTTTTTTACTTAAGACTTGTATTGACATGATTTTGATGACTTTATAAGCTTTTATGCTTTTCATGATCATGTGTGACTTTATTAAGTCATTTTAAGTTTATTTGAAGTTGAAAACTTGTATGAATGCTCATAGTGACATACAATATGCTGATTTGATGCGTATATGTTCATATATTTGATGTTTAATTATGTATAAATACACACATATGCACATACACTTTAAGTCAATGTACGTTTGTTGATTTATATATGTAAAGGCTGTTGTTTGTTGTTGTTGACTCCACACATCCGAGACTTACATATGGTGTGAGTCTCGGAACCTTTACAACTCAAACACACAACTTAACACTTCAGAGACTTGTTTTTACTTAGCTTATGTTGCTTTTTAATCAATACATCCGAGACTTGTAAGCCTCGGATTTTTATGCATAACATCACACAAACACTTAGTTTATGTGTGTGTGTGTGTGTGTGTGTGTGTATGTTTGAGGTGGACTGTTGTTTGTTCACTCACACGTCCAAGAACTTCCACAAATTGGTGAGTCTCGGATCTTTCATTTTCATGCAAGTCACTTATACAAACACACGCACATACATCACTGCACTTTATTCCTGTTTTTCTTCATTTTTAGCAGCCAAAATAAGATCATTAATGGATGATTCATGCTTGTCTTTGATGTATAAACACACACATATGAATATAATCCATGGTCGAAGGCCAATGGCCTTCTTGGCTTTCACTTTCATGCTTAAAAATAGAGAGAAAACAACATGAACAACATTATTCAATACATCTCATAACTTTAATTTTAGTTTTGGAATTAAAGCTTAAAAATGTTAACATGATAAACTAAACACATAACAATTAAATGCATGTATTTTATTTCACTCTTATAACACTAAACTTTATGTCATTTTAATGTTTTGAAATCATCTTGAACCCACAAAACTTCTAGAAGTCGTAGGCTTCTAAAGAGGCTACATGAAGAAATTCAAAGATAAATTTACCTTGATATCTTGAACAATTTTGTTGTTTGAAGATTGCTTGATAAATTTCTTGTCTTGATTTCAATTTTGTTTGAACTCTTTTGTGATGATTTTTTATGAAGGAACCGTGGGTTCTTGTGAGAGAAGTAGAGAGAATTTGCAATTGATAAAATGAGCAGACAACACTATTTTGGGAATTTATATTTATCACAAGTTTCATCTTTCACATTTTGACCAAAAAAAGTTACAATTGATTTCATTTCTTTTTGAACATAATCCATAAGCTTATTTTTCTTTCTTTACTTTAAATTAGCATCACAGTACATATAATTACCTATATTTAGCTTAATTATGTAGTTTTTATTCACTTAAATAAAATTACAAAACAAATAATGTAATAAAAATTACATTATATAGTTATATACAGAAATTTAAGGCTAGGTTGTTACAGAGTAAGAGAGTGAAAGTGGATCCAACAAAGATAAAGGCAATTATGAGTTGGGGACAGCCCACGATTGTGTTGGAGGTTCGCAGTTTCTTGGTATAAGGTCACCTGTAGCACGGATCTGATCTTGACGCGACACCTTCCAACAAGTGCGGAATCCTCGTTAGGGGTTTAACGGATCGATCACACACGGAAACCTGGAGACGAACACAATGATAGCTAATACGACGAACGGCCCGACACGTGTATTTCTCTGAAACGACTCTCTGAAATCTCACAAGTTCGTATGTGCACTATACGAGCTCTGGATGTTAATTTCTGCAAAAGTCCTTTAACCAAACGGATGAACTCTTAATTATAGAGGTTAAGTTCGAACTTAGCTTAAACAAGTTCTTTTAGGCCCAAGCCCACGAACTTGTCAACTACTTATTCGAACTTAGCTTCACTAAGTTCAAACCCTAGCCTTGAACTTATTCTTGAACTTATGTTTGAACTTATCTTTGAACTTAAGTAAACATCAAACACAACAAGATCAAACATATATAACTGGTATTTGCAAAGCCTGATTTATTACAAAAGACTATCTATACTTAGACTGCTATCGTCACACAGGGTGCACTAACAGAGTCCCCCTTGACGATAGCTTCTAATTAGATATTCAATTAATCTATAGAACTAGGCTTATTCAAAATGCTACCAGCATATAATCCCTGTTCTACACAAACCTTTACAAGTTTCTGGTACTTCTTGCCTTCTGATCTCCAACCTTCATGAAAATAGATTGGTTGCTCATGAAGCTTCAGCAAGTCGCCCTAAGACAGGTTTACAATGTGCAGAGGGTCATACACTTTTAAAATAACTCAATCATCTTGATCTTCCATAACTGCCTCGGCTGTTTCATTATCAACGAACCACCACTTCATATTTGTTAGAACATCATGTGGCATTGACTTCAATGGAACCTTCTTTAGGCATCGAACCGGCTTGTAAAACATCTTCATCCAAGGCTTTTCGGTCAATGGATCTATCCTTGACTCATCCATAACGCTCTTTCCTTCCTTTGGCTTAATTCGATCAAACCTTCCAGACCGACCTTCTTTTCTAATAATTCTAGCTATCACTTTTGCATACTGGTCGTCTCCTAGGTTGATCAGATTCTTCCATGCCAGTTCTTTTACTTCAACTTTTGGAAATGTGTTGAAGACTTTTAGTTTTCTCTTCAGATAATGGAGCCCATCTCTTCTCTTAAGAACAAAGAGCTGCTATTCTCTGTCGAAAAACCAACTAAGAATGCCTCCAGATAGTTTTCCTGGGCTTGGCAATCTCATTTTCTCTTTTACAGCTAACTCAGTCTTCTTTTCCTCTTTTCTGAACCAAAGCTGTCTCTTTTCTTCATTAGTTAGCTCCTTATCTGTTTCTTGAGTGGCATCGTTATCCGATTCATCATTAATCGCTGACTTCAGAATGTCAAGATCTATCGGATTCTGGTCTGTACTTACATAATGCGCTTTAACTGTTTGACCTTGAATGACGATTTCATCAGCTTCGTCTTCTTCATCAACAAAAATTTCATCGTTTGGGCTCCAATCGGGAACATTTTCCGGGATGAACTCTCCTTCTTCGAGTTCTTCCAGATCATCTTCAAAATCAAAATTCATCTCATCATGATCATCAATATCGGCCAAGGCTCCAATCATTTCTTGTTCGACTAATTCTGATGCTTCGGGAGCCTTGCCTTTATCCTGATCTCCTCCTAAACCAGAAGTTCCAGGCTCCCCCTGAATCTCAGCTTGCTGAGCAGTCTCACGTGGAAGATCTGCTAGCTCACTGTCTTTTTGCGTCTTTGGGTCACCTTCTTCATCGTCATCTCTTCTCTGAACTCCCCTTAGCTCATCTCCTCTGGAACTGCTCTCCCCCTGAGCTTGTAGATCTTTCTTTATTCGCTCAACCAGGGTCTGCAGAGTCAGAATTTGAGACTGCTGAGCTGACATCGCTTGTTGAGCAGCCACTTTTGTTTGCAATTGAGCATTTTCCTGTTCTAGTCCTGAGTTATGTTGTTGCAACTCATTTACGGCTTGCGATAACTGGAATATTTAGACTGTCTGGAAGTCTACTTTGCTTTTCAACTCTGTGAAACGCGGATTTTCAGAAAATGTAGTGGAAGTGGATGGAGTCGAACTGGATGTGGATGGAGCGGTGGTAGCGACAGATGGAACCGCATTTGAAGTAGACGGAGCTCCCTAATGAATGCGTTGTCATTTTGTCGTTTGTTATGTGGCAATCATTGCTTCTTCTTCTAAGATAAAGTCCTCATCTCCTTCATCTTCATCACGGAGTGCAGGACGTGACATCTTTCTTCTGCTGACAACAACTCTTGAGCCATCTTTCAAAAGAAATGACTGGATTACCAGTTTCTGTTTCCTCCTCTTCTGAACTAGATTCTAAGTCAGATTCAGACGTTGTTTCGACCAGACCTTCTGGTGCTGCTTCATGGCTCTCTGTTCCTTCAGATACAGGAACCGGAGGCTGATAGTCATCTATTTGACAGAAAATGTCATCAATGTCGGTTGGAGGCTCCAAAATCTCCTGTACCAGCTGTTCTGCTATGTTTTCTTGGGCGGCTGCTCCTTGCTCAAATATTTCCTGCAAGGTTTGTTCCCTCTGATCACGCTATGGTGCCGATGTTGAAGGCTCACCTGCCTCTGCAGTAAATCGTGAACGTGGAATAGTTCTAGCAACCGGAGATCGCCTAGCCGGTGCTTGTTGTGGTGGAGGTTGTTGCGGTTGTGGTTGTTGCTGAGGTGCATTACATATCCAGTCATCCCCTTCGGGAGCAACGAAATCTGGATCTATAACAACGCCAAAGAGTGGAGCCACCTGTGGCCTTACTTTCTCAGCCCTTCGCGCATTGTGAGACTGGCAGTTGACAAATATTCTCTTATCTATGATTGCCACTCCAGTTTGTTCTGGCAGGAAATGGCGGATGATCATCATGATGAAGCGCGGATACATAAGAAATCTTTCTCGGGTGGGAGCAGAGATTTGATGTACAAACTCCACAAAGAACATTTCAGAAAAGATGAATTGTTTGTTGTAGACGAGTGAGATCATTACTGACTGCAGCTTGGACACCATTGTGTCGAAACCTGCCTTCTTGGGAGCAAAACACACCATGATCACATGGACCAGATATCTCTACTGGCCAATGAGTCCGCTTTTAACATACGACGCCTTAGTTATGTCTTGAGCACAACCCATTCTGAGAAAGGTTGCTTGCCTTATTGGAGCTGGAAAATCTATCGGTCCAGCTTCTTGCTCGATCGTTCCTAGCTGCAGAATTGCTCGGAGATAATCAGCAGAAAATGCAATTGGACGACCACCTACTCGCGTGCGAAGAACCGTAGGTGTAACTATGCAGTCGACTTGCAGATGTTGCCAAAACTGCCGAACGTACGGAAGAATGATTGGCTGGTTGTGCGTTAGAGCATACGCCAATCTGGATTGTGGCAAGAACTCTATCACTTGCCGGTATGGGTGAGCCTCCGGCAGGTGAAGATCTACAGCCATCACCATGTTATGCTTATTGAAAAAAGCTCGATCGCCCATATCTGCACACAATTTATAGACACGACTGTTAAAAATTAATATTGAAAAATTTAAGGTATTCGAACTTGTTTAAATTCGAACTTGAACATCTTCGAACTTACTTAAATTCGAGATTTGTAAATTATTCGAACTTACTTAAGTTCGAAATGTCTTTTGACCTTCGAACTTACTTAAGTTCGAGAACCTTATTCGAACATGTCTGACTTTGAACTTATAGATATTTTCTGACAAGTTCGAAGTCCTGACAAGTTCGAACCTGAAGAACAAGTTTGAATGAATGATGAACAAGTTCGAATTCGGACACTTTAAACTTGAAAATCATGATTTTAACCCTTTTAGACTTAATTAACTGTAGAATCTAGTCTCAATGGGTTCTAATTAGGTTTATGTATCATTAATTTTAAGTTGTTGCTTTTAAAACTTGTGATTTAAGGCACTTAGTTCTAAATGACAAAAAAACTTCAATTTTTTGATTTTAGCCACTAAAAAGTCCTAATCATACACTTACTTAGTGATTGTTGGTTCAATACACCTAAGTGTGTAGATAGATTTGAGAAATAGTGGAAAACTTCGACAAACAGGAAGCAACTTCGAAAATCGATAAGTTCGAGTGGCTAAGTTCGAGATCGTCTTGATAAGTTCGTGAGGATAAATTCGAAGGTAAGTGCATTGAATGAAGCAATGTTGACCTATTTATATCCAACCACCTTCGAACTTAGGTTAAATTCGAACTTCCAGCAAGTTCGAATGTAACTTCGAACTTGTCTGGTATTCGAACTTAATTGAAAATTCTGAAAATTCTTGAATAAAATCCAACTTTTTCAACTTTTTCACTTAACGAAATTTTTTCAACTTTGAAAAACATTCACGATAAGCAACAGATTATCATGCAATTTTGTTTCTTCAACTAAAAATGCATCCTAGTAACTTTGACCTTTTCCCAACCCGAATCCCCCAAACCGGACCCAGCCCAACAGCCCCGATCGCGACCCGCGCTCGGGGAGCATCGCGACCGTACCCTCCATCGCGGTTGCACTGGAGCCATCGCGACCGCACTCAATTCCGGTCGCGCTCTTCATCACTATCGAACCCCATGCCGCCCAAGCCACTCTCATCGAACCCCATGCCGCCCAAGCCACTCTCATCGCGACCGCGCCCAGGTGGGTCGCGACCACGGTCGATGAACTCTGCTCTGCTTCACATTAATGGCGGCCCAAGGTTAAAACACCTCATAACTCGATTTCCAGTCAAATCAAACACATATAACCAATACAAAACTTCACTATATAAGCTCAAAAACCATTCCCACCATCACATAGTATATAACTTCGAATTAAGCTACCAAATTGAAGATTCCTTACCCTAGAAGCTCAAGAACTCAACAAGGAGGGGATGAAGCTCAATTCTAAGCAACCAAGTTCACTTGAGGAGCTGTTCCTTGCTGCTGTTTTTGCCAGAACACACACACACACACACACACACACACAAAGTACACTTTTCAGCTTCTAATTAAGGAAAGAAGAAGAGAAATGAAACCCTTATATATATTTCCACATTTAGCGGGTTTCGACCCAATAACCTGAACCCAATATCCCCTTTTCACAATAAATATCCACTTACCCCAATTAAATCTGCGAATCTATAAACACGATTAATTCACTAATATCACAACCCGGTGACACGTTGTAATTCCCATATTAGAAGCATTCAATCAACATTCAACAATATAATCAATAATATCATAAACATGAAGAACACGATGAACAATGTATGAATATTATGATGAACAATAAGAACATTCAAAGATTAGATAAAACTTAATTGCTTTCCAATCCACGTAAGTACAATGAGCTGAATGGTTACAAATGAAAACCTAAAACAAAGTATATATAAGCAAGTAAATGGAACTAAACTATCCATATCCATGGGTTGACCTTTTGGTCTTTTAACCCATTTACAATGAACTTGGAAACCTTACATATTGAACACAAAACTAAGTTTCACTTATTACAATTTGAACCCTGAAACTATCACAACTACTAGATCTAACACACGTAATTCGCAATCCCGACACGTATAAATCCACTACTCGGGATTCTATTGGACCATCGCAATATTATTAATTAAACATCCACTAAAATAATCACACACAATTATTCAGAAAACGGGATGTTACACCTATTAATGTCTTAAGTCTAGGAGGTAGAAAATACACCTTACTAATTGTTGATTTGTTCTCCAGGTATACATGGGTGATCTTTCTAAAGCTCAAATGAGAGGCTGCAAGAGAAATTATTGGATTTATAAAAAAAGATGGAAGTTCTGAATTCTATCCAAGTCAAGCAGCTTTGTAAGGTCTGAACTCTACGGATCTATCTTGACGCGACACCTTCCAACGAGTGCGGAATCCACGTTAGTGGCTTGACGGATATATCACGCACACCGAAACACGGAGACTACCACGGTGATAGACGAACAACTTAGAATGCCCAAACACAATGATTCTCTCCACACGAAATTCTTTGATTGCAATCAAGTTCGAGATCGCCTTCTGCTAATCGTCTGACAAATTCTGCAAAAGTCTAATAATTAATTGAATTAACCCTTAATTATACTGACAGATTCGACTTTGTCTAGGACAAATTCGAATCTGGCCCAAGGCCTTATTCGAACTTGTCCTCCTAGACAAATTCGAATCTAGACCTAAATTCGAACCTTAACATTCAAACTTATGTTTGAACTTATGTTTTATCTTATGTTTGAATTTATCTTTGAACTTTATGTTTGAACTTCTCGTAATACATTACATCAAGTTCAAACATACAAACAATCAATATCAAACACACATAATCAAACATATATCAAACACTTGTTAATATCTAATATCAAGTAAATATACTTACACAAAATCCTATCTAAACTTAGACTGCTATCGTCACACAGGATGTACTAACATACTCCCCCTTGACGATAGCTTTTAACTTTTTTACATTTTGTCTAACTACTTGAACCATATAGACTACTACCTGCATATAAACCTATATCTATACAAACTCTAACTATCTTCTGGAACTTCCTAGCTTCAGATCTCCATATTTCGTGAAAGAAGATAGGCTGATCGTGTAGCTTCTTTAGGTCGTCCTTGGATAGGTTTATTAGATGTAATGGATCATACACTCGCAAAATAACTTTGTATTATGTGTCTTCCATCACGGCTTCTGCAATATCGTTATCTACATACCACCACTTCATGTTACTTAGAACATCTTGTGGCATCGACTTCATAGGCACCTTCTTCAAACACTTGACAGGTTTGTAGACCATTTTAGCCCATGACCTCCCTATGTGAGGATCTATTCTTGATTCATCCTCTACTCTCTTTCCCGTCCTCGGCTTGAGTCTTTCAAATTTTCCAGATCGTCCCTCCTTTCTGATTATCTTGGCTATAACCTCAGCATAAGGATCCTCACCGATATTGATTAACTCTCTCCATGCTAACTCCTTCACTTCTACCTTCGGCAATGTGTTAAACACTTTAAGCATACGCCTCAGGTACTGGAGTCCATCTCTCCTCTTTATAATGAATAGCTGAAGTTCTCTATCGAAGAACCAACTTATAATTCCACCTGAAAGATTCTCGAAGCCTGATACTCTCATTCTCCTCTTCATCATAGGCTCTGCTCTCTTCTCTTCCTTTCGGAACCATAGATTTAACAGTTCAGCCCTAGATGGTTCTCTCTCAGCTTCCTCTAGTTTAGAGTCTTCTACTGAGGCCAACTTGATCTCGTCGATATCAATCACATTGTGCTCACTCTGCACGTATAACTCTGTGATAGGTTGTGAATTTACGATCACCTCATTAACATTATCGTCTTCATCTTCTATCACCTCATCATCAGACTTCCAATCCACTACTTCTTCAGGAACAAATTCTCCTTCTTCCAATTCTTCAATATCATCTTCAAAATCAAATTCTATCTCTTCTTCTTCAATATCCATTAAAGTGTCAATCATCTCGCTCTCAATGGCCTTTGAAGAACTAGCCTCACCTCCTTCGAATCCTGACTGACTAGGCTCCCCCTGAACTTCAGCATGCTGAGCAGAAGAAAAATCTACTGGCTCACTATATTATCGTGCATCGGGATCATTGCCATCGTCATATTCTCTTCTAATCTCTTGAGCATCTCTGCAGCTGGTCTCCCCCTGAGCCTGAAGATTTTTCATTAGCTGCTCAAGGAGGGACTTCATGGTTCTGATCTCAGCAGCCTGATCAGCGACAAATGTCTTCAACTCAATGTTTTCTAGATCAATCTTTGCATTATGCTCTTGAAGCTCGCTGACTGCTTTTGTGAGTTGGAAGATTTGGACTGTCTGGAAGTCGACTTTGCTTCTAAGCTCTGAGAAACGCTGATTTTCAGTGTAGGTAGATGATGTGGATGGAACAATGTGATTGGTGATGGCGTGATTTGTAACAACCTAATTTTGATCTAGTCATAAATTCAGTAATATTTTGAATCGATAATGTAATAATGTTGAATTATTTGAATTATAATTTAATTAATAATGAAATATTAATTAAATTATATAAATATTTAATTTATGAATTAATTATTAAAGAAAATTAAATAAAAGAGATATAATATACAAAAATAAAAGTGAGTTAGCTAGCAAATATAACTAGAAGACGTATATAAACGAGAATTATATTCACAAATCTGATTTGCACTCTCTCTCTCTAACTCTCTCTCTCTAAACTCTCTCTCTAGCTTTCTCTCTCTACCTTCTCTCTAGAAATTCTCCTAAACCGACCGTCCGATTATCAAGATATATATACCGTTAGGAAGATCTCGGAGAATACTACGCGAATATACTAATTCCTGCGTGAGTTCATACGAATTGAGGTAAGATTTTTATATTTTTACGTTTTATACATATACGGTATTTTCGAATCTATTAAGTTTTATGAAATTTAAAGTTATTTCTATGAAGTTTAACTAGAATAAGTATAATATAATCAAGCATAGGCATAATATTGATCATATTTGCGATTTATGCCTTAGAAATTCAAGTTTTAGAGTTGTAAATATGATCAGATTCGAGAACATTATGATCAGATTCGAGAATACATAGAACAGATTCGAAAATGGAATTAGATTTGAAATGTACTCGAATCTAACCATTAGATTCGAGAATGCCTAGATTCGAAGGCCATGCATAGATTCGAACTCATTCACCTTCGAGTCTAGGTGAATAGATTCGAGACACACACTCATACAATTCAAGTTTAGATGATTAGATTCGAATGGTGTAAGCCAATGGATTCGAAATATATGCATGGGCTGGTGTGGTTCGAATCTAAGCAAACAGATTCGAAGCATGCATGTGTTGGAAGGGTTCGAATCTAAATTCGAATCTAAATTCGAATCTAAATTCGAATCTATTTCCTTATAATTCAAAATCTGATTTTATTCCAAACCTAAGATGATATATGAACTAACAAATTATCAGAATCAGATAAAATAAAGATTTTAACGACTAAAGAAAAGATGATAATGATATGATATTGATATGGTATATTATGATAATTCTGAACAGGTTCAGTGAAATTCTGAACATTTAAACAAAGATTTTAAAAGATTTAAAGCGGGTCAGAGACTTGATTTGACAGAACAGAAAGACAAAATCCTGAGATAACTCAGGTGGCAGATTCATATATCTGTTTGACCAAGACCCAACACTGTGAGTTATAGATATTCAAATTGAACATGCAAAGATCCGTTTGAGATATATTGATGCTGTTACATTATTTGACATTCATTTATCAGCTGGATTGAGACCTGTGCACACCATGGATGGGTGTTGCCCAGTGAATCATGATAGCTATTTGCTTATCATTTCAAATTGCATTTATTAGCGCTTCAGACTTTGCTTTATGATTCGTTGCTATCATGACTCCTAAGACCTGTGCTTACTTCATTGATCAGACTTGATAAGATTTATTCAGCTTGACTAGCCCTTATGGTCTATTGTTCTAGACCCGGCTATTCCACCAGTTCTCACGAACTTGGTAATGACCTCCGATGTTCGGCCATGTTGACCTACTGGTAGCTAGCCCAGTATGTGGCTGATCCCCACGATATAAGCGTGAGTGTGGTTTGAACATCATCCGATCTTAAGATACTATATCTCAATCATGATGAGGGCTGTAGCGGCAGCCAAGACTTATCACGCTTAGAATTATGACTCCGCTTGACACGCATGTTAATATTGAAAATCTATAAACTCACTAAGCTTTGCTTACAGATGTTGCTTTAAAATTTTACAGGAAAAGCCAAAGGAAAATCACCTGCAGGACCTAGTGTTTAGGTCATCAAGAAATCCAAGTTTTGAAGCTTTCTTAGACCACTACTCAACAATTATCTGGTACTGATTGGAAGACATCAAATGTGGTGGTTCTGGGTAGACTTGATGTAATGTTTGATGTGATGATTAGATTAGATGTTACCCTTTTTATAACTTTAATTTGAAAATCTGTAATTTGTAATGAACTTAATCCTAAAATGTTTGTACTTGTAATTTAATACTCCGCAATTAATTACTCTATCTTAGTTATGGTTGATATCGTATTGCATGATGTGGGACCTAGACTGGTGAGAACTGCCCCGTAAGGGGTGGTCTTCACAGGATGGTATCAGAGCCCATAGTTTGAGTGAATCAAGTATTACGTGAGTATACTTGGTCTCAAACTGAAGCAATACATATGTATCAATCATTTAGGTGGTTTGAACTGAGATAGGATGTACAGACTATTAGGATGGGAAAAAGGGTACATAGATCTAAGTCTATAACTGATAGTTAATTGATTTTAATTTTCAGTAGAAGATGTCAGGATCAGGATCAGGTGACATACCAAGCAACATGACCCCACAACAAATGTTTGAGATGATGCAACAATTACTAGCACAACACTCAGAACAACAGAATAAGATTATGCAAGAACAGTTTCAGGCCAGAGATGAGGCCGAAGCTAAAAGACGTAATGATAAGAAAAATAAGCGAAAAGATAAGCAAGTTCAGAATGAAGAATCTGATTCTGATAACTCTACCCCTGAAACCCAAATCGAGCAGCCTAAAGGCTGTAAGTTTAAGGATTTCAAAGCCAGCGGTGCCCTGAACTTCGAAGGTACTGTGGATCCGATTCAGGCGATGGATTGGATCAGTCATACGGAAGAAATTTTTAGAATCTCTGACTGTTTAGATTCTAAGAAAGTGAGCTACGCGTCTGCGTTGTTTGTTGGAGCTGCCCGTGCCTGGTGGAAAACCCAGCGAAGTATCTATGGTGAGGAGGTGATTCAGACTTTAGAATGGGAGCAGTTTCTTGAAATGTTCAATGCAAAGTACTGCCCGGTCGACCAGCGAGATAAAATGGAAGTACAACTGATGCAGCTGACTCAGGGAACAAAGACAGTCGACGAATACGAGCACGAGTTTTCGCGATTATGCGGTTATTCTTCATACCAAGTTGCTACCGAGGAGAGAAAGATGAATAGATTTCGTGTAGGACTCAATCCTAGATACAGACATCCCATGAGCGCGATCAAATACAAGAGTTACTTGGAAATGGTAGAAGCGGCTAGACAAATCGAACGAGGTTACTTAGAATACGGCGATCAGCTATACGCTCCGTCTACCAATCCGATGAATCCGTCTCCTCCAAAGAAACAGCGATTTGGCAGATTCTTTAGGCCAAATAAGTCTCAGTCACAATCTCAGCAATCCCATCAGCATAGTTCACAACAGAAAGCACAAGTTTACTCACTGACAAACGAGCCACGATTCTGCAAGAGATGCAGAAAGTCTCACATGGGACTATGTAATCCGGATGACGTTACTTGCTTCGCGTGTAACATGATCGGTCATAGTAGTGAAGAATGTCCACAGCAGGGACGTGGATGTGCGAAATGTGGAAAAAGAGGACACTTCATGTATCAGTGTCGTAGCGGGCCGCGTTATCAGTCTCAATCATCAGCAGGAGGTTCTACAGGGAAAAGTTCTGCTGCAACGCCAACTGCACGGACTCGTGCCTTTCAAATAACGGCTGAAGAGGCGAGAGAAACACCTGATGTAGTCACCGGTACGTTTCTGTTAAATACAATACCTGCTCGTGTGCTATTTGATTCTGGCGCAAGTCGTTCTTTCATATCGACTTCTTTTGCATCAAGATTATCTAAGTCCCCATCGAAGCTTCCATTTGTACTTGACATTGAGACAGCCAGTAACAGCTATGTTATGGCCGATTCTGTATATCGAAACTGCACATTACTCGTAGATAATATTGTATTCAACCTCGATCTTATCCCAATTCCGTTGAAAGAATTTGACGTCATCATCGGCATGGATTGGCTAATGAACAACGAGGCTACAATTATCTGCAACCGGCGAGTCATCAGAATCAAGTCTTCAGACGGCCGAGTATTGGAGATCAAGGGCGAGAAGAGGAAAGGTGCACATTGTTTCATGTCTATAGAAAAGGCTCACAAATACTTGTCTAAAGGTCACGACTCTTACCTTTGCTATGTTTCATCTGAATCTAACTCCGAAGCTCAAAAGAAACCTTTATCCGATATTCCTATCGTCTGTGAGTTCCCAGACGTATTTCCTGACGATATTTCCGGAGTGCCACCGGAACGACAAGTCGAGTTCAGTATTGACTTGGTTCCTGGTGCGGCTCCTATCGCAAAAGCTCCATACAGACTTGCACCTGCAGAAATGCAGGAAATGTCAAAGCAACTGCAAGAGCTGTTGGAGAAGGGATTTATCCGACCGAGTTCTTCTCCGTGGGGTGCACCAGTACTATTTGTTAAAAAGAAAGACGGAACCTTCCGTATGTGCATCGATTACCGCGAGTTGAACAAGGTTACAATAAAGAATAAGTATCCTCTGCCTAGAATCGATGATCTGTTTGATCAGTTACAAGGAGCCAGTTACTTTTCGAAAATAGATCTCCGTTCTGGGTATCATCAGTTAAAAGTCAGAGATGAGGATGTTCCAAAGACAGCTTTCCGTACAAGATACGGTCATTACGAATTTCTCGTAATGCCGTTTGGATTAACGAATGCACCAGCGGCGTTCATGGATCTCATGAATCGCGTGTGCAGACCCATGTTGGATAAATCAGTTATCGTATTCATAGACGATATTCTGATTTACTCCAAAACGGAGGCTGATCATTCTATTCATCTGCGGCAATTGCTAGAGTTATTGAGAAAAGAAAGACTCTACGCAAAATTCTCTAAGTGCGAATTTTGGCTCAGACAGGTATAATTTCTATTATATAAGTCTTGAGCTGTTTCCTTAACTATTCTATGATTCACCTCGGAATTTGAATTTCTATCTTAATTCTTATAGATCCAGTTCCTTGGCCATGTTGTTTCTGGCGAAGGAATTTTCGTCGATCCTTCGAAAGTCGAGGCCGTTCAGAAATGGCAAACGCCTCGCAATGCCTCAGAGATAAGAAGTTTCCTTGGATTGGCCGGTTATTATCGGCGATTCATAAAGGACTTCTCAAAGATTGCTGTGCCACTTACAACGCTAACACGAAAGAATACTCCTTTCGTTTGGACTGATAAACAGCAAGAGGCATTCGATATTCTGAAGCAAAAGTTGATTCAAGCGCCGATCCTAGCCTTGCCAGAAGGTAATGATGATTTCGTTGTCTATAGCGATGCCTCTGGTACTGGCTTAGGATGTGTTCTGATGCAAAGGGGAAAAGTAATTGCCTATGCTTCAAGGCAATTAAAAGACTACGAGAAAAGTGCACCAACTCATGATCTTGAGTTGGCTGCCGTTACCTTTGCTCTGAAGATCTGGCGTCACTATCTTTATGGGACTCGGTGTCAGCTCTACACCGATCATAAGAGTCTCAAATACCTTTTCACTCAAAAAGATCTTAACATGAAACAGCGTCGATCCTTGGAGCTTATCAAGGATTATGATTGCGAGATCTTGTATCATCCCGGCAAAGCAAATGTTGTCGCGGATGCGTTGAGTAGAAAAGTGTATCCTGAAAAGTGCTGCTATGCCCTAACTCCAGTTATATTCTCTTCTGATCTTATTGAAGATATTCGAGTTGCTCAAACTGAAGCGCTGAAAGAAGAGAACATAGATTCTGAAAATCTAAAAGGGCAATTACAATTTCTAACTCTGAACCATTTGGGACTTCACTGTCTCAAGGGAAACCGAATCTGGGTTCCTAAATATGGTTCTATTCGTAGCACCCTTCTGTCCGAAGCTCATCAGTCCAAGTTATCTATTCATCCTGGCAGCTCAAAGATGTATTTTGATCTGAAAGCTGATTACTGGTGGCCAGGAATGAAGAAGGACATTGGAAAATGTGTTGAAAGCTGCAGAATATGTCAGATGGTTAAGGCAGAACATCAGAAGCCCTTCGGGGATATGCAACCACTGCCAGTTCCTGAATGGAAGTGGGAGCATATAACAATGGACTTCATTACGAAGCTGCCAAAGACCAAAAGACAGCACGACTCCATCTGGGTAGTCGTTGACCGATTAACGAAATCAGCACATTTCATTCCGATGAAAGAAACATATTCTCTCGATAGATTGGCGCAGCTGTATATCTCTGAAATTATTTCTCGTCACGGTGTGCCGAAGTCTATCGTTTCTGATCGAGATAGTCGCTTCACATCCAGATTCTGGCAAGCATTACAAGAAGGGGTGGGTACTCGGATTTCTATGAGTACTGCTTATCATCCAAATGCAGATGGCCAGAGTGAGCGTACTATCTTAACTCTAGAAGATATGCTTCGTGCCTGCATTCTTGATCTAGGTGGTAACTGGGATGACCACTTGCCGTTGGTCGAATTCTCATATAATAACAGTTATCATTCAACGATCAAGATGGCTCCTTTTGAGGCTCTATACGGAAGAAAATGCAGAACTCCTACCTGTTGGCGCGAAACAGGTGAATCGCCACTGGCAGGACCTGCCCTTCTACAGTTGACTCATGAAAAGATTCAACTAGTTAGAAGGAATATTCTTGAAGCTCAAAGCAGGCAGAAGTCATATTATGATAACCGGCATAGATCAATAAGTTTTGCGGTTAACGATTGGGTGATGTTGAAAGTATCCCCAATGAAGAATGTGGTGAGATTCATAAAGAGAAACAAGCTAGCTCCAAGATTTATCGGTCCGTTCAAGATTGTGGAAAAGATTGGAAATCAATCTTATCGTCTTGAACTACCAGCTGACTTAGCTGGAATACATCCTGTATTTCATGTCAGTCATCTGAGAAAGAGTTTAGCTGACGAAAGGGAAATTCAGATACCACATGTTAACCTGCAGATTGATGAGAAGCTTCGCGTGGTTGAAGAGCCAGAACGTATTCTGGACTCGAAGACCAAAAAGCTTCGGAATAAAGAGATACAGATGGTGCTCGTCCAGTGGAAACACCACAAAGGTTCGCATCAGTCTTGGGAATCGAGAGATGTTATGAAAGCTACATATCCCGGTCTGTTCGAATCTAGCTAACTTCGGGGACGAAGTTTGTGCGTGGTGGAGCCCATTCTGTAACAACCTAATTTTGATCTAGTCATAAATTCAGTAATATTTTGAACCGATAATGTAATAATGTTGAATTATTTGAATTATAATTTAATTAATAATGAAATATTAATTAAATTATATAAATATTTAATTTATGAATTAATTATTAAAGAAAAATAAAAGAGATATAATATACAAAAATAAAAGTGAGTTAGCTAGCAAATATAACTAGAAGACGTATATAAACGAGAATTATATTCACAAATCTGATTTGCACTCTCTCTCTCTAACTCTCTCTCTCTAAACTCTCTCTCTAGCTTTCTCTCTCTACCTTCTCTCTAGAAATTCTCCTAAACCGACCGTCCGATTATCAAGATATATATACCGTTAGGAAGATCTCGGAGAATACTACGCGAATATACTAATTCCTGCGTGAGTTCATACGAATTGAGGTAAGATTTTTATATTTTTACGTTTTATACATATACGGTATTTTCGAATCTATTAAGTTTTATGAAATTTAAAGTTATTTCTATGAAGTTTAACTAGAATAAGTATAATATAATCAAGCATAGGCATAATATTGATCATATTTGCGATTTATGCCTTAGAAATTCAAGTTTTAGAGTTGTAAATATGATCAGATTCGAGAACATTATGATCAGATTCGAGAATACATAGAACAGATTCGAAAATGGAATTAGATTTGAAATGTACTCGAATCTAACCATTAGATTCGAGAATGCCTAGATTCGAAGGCCATGCATAGATTCGAACTCATTCACCTTCGAGTCTAGGTGAATAGATTCGAGACACACACTCATACAATTCAAGTTTAGATGATTAGATTCGAATGGTGTAAGCCAATGGATTCGAAATATATGCATGGGCTGGTGTGGTTCGAATCTAAGCAAACAGATTCGAAGCATGCATGTGTTGGAAGGGTTCGAATCTAAATTCGAATCTAAATTCGAATCTAAATTCGAATCTATTTCCTTATAATTCAAAATCTGATTTTTATTCCAAATCTAAGATGATATATGAACTAACAAATTATCAGAATCAGATAAAATAAAGATTTTAACGACTAAAGAAAAGATGATAATGATATGATATTGATATGGTATATTATGATAATTCTGAACAGGTTCAGTGAAATTCTGAACATTTAAACAAAGATTTTAAAAGATTTAAAGCGGGTCAGAGACTTGATTTGACAGAACAGAAAGACAAAATCCTGAGATAACTCAGGTGGCAGATTCATATATCTGTTTGACCAAGACCCAACACTGTGAGTTATAGATATTCAAATTGAACATGCAAAGATCCGTTTGAGATATATTGATGCTGTTACATTATTTGACATTCATTTATCAGCTGGATTGAGACCTGTGCACACCATGGATGGGTGTTGCCCAGTGAATCATGATAGCTATTTGCTTATCATTTCAAATTGCATTTATTAGCGCTTCAGACTTTGCTTTATGATTCGTTGCTATCATGACTCCTAAGACCTGTGCTTACTTCATTGATCAGACTTGATAAGATTTATTCAGCTTGACTAGCCCTTATGGTCTATTGTTCTAGACCCGGCTATTCCACCAGTTCTCACGAACTTGGTAATGACCTCCGATGTTCGGCCATGTTGACCTACTGGTAGCTAGCCCAGTATGTGGCTGATCCCCACGATATAAGCGTGAGTGTGGTTTGAACATCATCCGATCTTAAGATACTATATCTCAATCATGATGAGGGCTGTAGCGGCAGCCAAGACTTATCACGCTTAGAATTATGACTCCGCTTGACACGCATGTTAATATTGAAAATCTATAAACTCACTAAGCTTTGCTTACAGATGTTGCTTTAAAATTTTACAGGAAAAGCCAAAGGAAAATCACCTGCAGGACCTAGTGTTTAGGTCATCAAGAAATCCAAGTTTTGAAGCTTTCTTAGACCACTACTCAACAATTATCTGGTACTGATTGGAAGACATCAAATGTGGTGGTTCTGGGTAGACTTGATGTAATGTTTGATGTGATGATTAGATTAGATGTTACCCTTTTTATAACTTTAATTTGAAAATCTGTAATTTGTAATGAACTTAATCCTAAAATGTTTGTACTTGTAATTTAATACTCCGCAATTAATTACTCTATCTTAGTTATGGTTGATATCGTATTGCATGATGTGGGACCTAGACTGGTGAGAACTGCCCCGTAAGGGGTGGTCTTCACATGATTGCTGGTTGAACAGATGGTTGAGCGGATGGAATCTTAGGCTCTGAAGCAGAAGCAGACGAAGCTCCCTGCATAAACCTGTGCCTTTTGGCCCTTTGCCTAGGCACTAAAGGAGTAGTATCTTAAGCCTCAAAATCAGAGTCATCTTCATCTGAATCTCTAGTTGCTCTATTTTCTGTCTCCCTTTCACTTACCACAACCCTGGATCCGTATCTGCCTATCCGAACAGACGGATTAACAGATTCAACAGCTGCTCCTTCAACTTCAACAGCTGCTCCTTCAACTTCGATCTCTTCAGCTTCTTCTGATGACGACTCTAAGGTGGTCACTGCTTGTGTTAGTACATCCTGTGTGACGATAGCAGTCTAAGTTTAGATAGCATTTTGTGTAAGTCTATTTACTTGATATTAGATATTAACAAGTGTTTGATATACGTTTGATTATGTGTGTTTGATTATTGATTATTTGTATGTTTGAACTTGGTGTAATGTATTACAAGAAGTTCAAACATAAAGTTCAAAGATAAAATAAAACATAAGATAAAACATAAGTTTAAACATAAGTTTGAATGGTGAAGTTCGAATTTAGGCTAGATTCGAATCTGTCTAGGAGGACAAATTCGAATAGTCCTTGGGCCAGATTCGAATTTGTCCTAGACAAACTCGAATCTGTCAGTATAATTAAGGGTTAATTCGATTAATTATGAGACTTTTACAGAATTTGTCAGACGATTTAGCAGAAGGCGATCTCGAACTTGATTGCAATCAGAGAGTTTCGTGAGGAGAGAATCATTATGTTGGGGCGTTCTAAGTTTCGTCTATCACCGTGGTAGTCTTCGTGTTTCGGTGTGCCTGATATATCCGTCAAGCCACTAACGATGATTCCGCACTCGTTGGAAGGTGTCGCGTCAAGATAGATCCGTAGAGTTCAGACCTTACAAGTGGTATCAGAGCCATTGGGTGTTCTTCGTGTTCTTCGTGTTCACTAGAAACATCTGTGGTTTCTTGACATTTTGGACGGTTAAAATCACATTTTTGGAGGATTTTCGAGTTTATCAAGTAAGATATCGAAAAATAATTTGCATTCGTTCAAGTGCTTGACCCTCTACCTCTGGTTGATATTCATCTATGTCGCGCATAATGTTAGGATATGTGTTAGTTGATGAAATCAAAGTCTAGGGGCTATTTTGTATTTCCTTGATAGATAGTGGGATTGTATATATAGTATCTTTGACTTTGTATTTTAATATATAGATCTGAAAAAGTTACATTTTGTACGAATTACTCTCTGGAAAGGGCAGCTGATCTTGAAGATTCTCTAACATTGTTTGTAATCATTTGGTTCATCAATATAATCATTCGGTCAGTGTTAATTCATTTTATTGTTTTTGATAATTTCATATTGTTGATTGATTGGTAGAAACTTAAATTCACAATTGGTATCAGAGCCAAGTTACGATCTTGGGACCTGTGGGTTATGGGCCCACCACAATTGGTATCAGAGACAGGTTCAAAATATAATTTTAAAATTTTCAATTTTTTAGTGATTTTTATCTGATGTTAAATTCATGAATCATAAAAAGTTTATATTCTTTGGAATTTAACAAGATCTGGATTGTCATGTGCAGGGGGAGCAGAAAAGAAATTTATCTGATTTTGAGTAAATCTGATAAAAATTATCTGTTATTTTGTAGGGGGAGTAGAACTGAGAAAATGAATATACATTTGAGGGGGAGCAACTTTCAGAACTTCAAGGGAGAGCAAATGAGTATTGTTAATATTTTTTGTGTTTTTAATTTTTTTTGTTTTGTTTTATGTGTGCAAAATTTTTTTTTAATTGTGTATTTTTTTTAAAGTCCATTTTAAAATTTGTTTTGAAAAACAGAATTGTTTTTGTTTTGGTTTGTGTGGTTTTAAATTTTTTTTTGAAATTCAAATTTTATCTTGAATTTTGTTAATTTTTTTTTGTTTTCGTTTTTGTTAGTCACAATTTTAATTGAAAAGATAACTAGTGGGCTAATTTGGATTAGATGATGGGCCGGGTTGTTCAAAGTTGAAAAATTAAAATGGGCCGGCTCGTTTGACTATAAATTTGAATTTTCAAATTCAAATCATTTTTCCGGAAAATCTATTACTTCATCTTCTCCAACAAGCTTTCTTCACTTCTAAGAAACCTTTCATTAAAATTGTGAGTAAAAGTTACTTATTTCAGTTTGATTGTGTATATTGTTAGTGTAAATGTTCAGTGTGAGTTATTTGAAACTATCTGTTCGTAATTTTTTGTTTTTTTTTTGTTTGTGTTCTTGAACGTTAATGGAGAATCCTAATATGGGTTCATGAAATTGAAATTAATTGTGTGATGATTCGTATTGGTATTATGACCATGAATCTGAACTTTCATAAGTCATTTTTACATCACACAAACAAAATCATTGATTTTCATAATGGAACAGTTTCGAGTTCATCAATAATCTGAAATTTGAATTTTTAACAACTTTAAAGTTGTTTTTGGTTCAAAGTTCAGTAAAACAAATGTGTTTAAAATACATTTTCGAAGGGGGTACATGTTTTAAAAGACTGAAAATGATCCCTGAACTTAAATTCATCAAATCAGTGAGTATTGGACTTGTAATAAAATAAAATGGCATTTCTCGATCAAAAGAGTCATTCGAGTTGCAATAAGTGTTGTTCGAGTTGCATCACGAGTCATTCGAGTTGCATCATGAGACATTAGAGTTGATAGTTGATTCATATAAAACTAAAGAGTTAATCGAGTTAAGAGCAATAATATTCGAGAACCATTTGTGTAGCATGCGAGTTGACAAGTGTGTAACACTTACAAAATTTTCAGAACATAATTGCTTAAAGCTTATTCGAGTTGGGACAATGTTCTTATCGATAAAATGACTGAATCATTCGAGTTGAGTGGTAGATTCTAATGTTCCATTCGAGTTTAGTACATATATCATTCGAGTTTAACATGTCTTTCATTCGAGAATTTTTCAAGACTCATTCGAGTTGAATCAAGCACTGTTCGAGTTGTGTCATTGATTATTCGAGTTTCATGTATATGTCATTCGAGTTTTATAGAGGCTTATTCGAGTTTCATGTATACATCATTCGAGTTGTGTATAGGCTTATTCGACATTCTTCAAGAGTCATTCGAGAAAAGTGTAGTTTCATTCGAGTTTCATCAGAAAATTTTTCAAGTGTGGAATGTTTTATGTTTTAAGAAAAATGTCACATTTTTTAAGAAATTGTTATAAATTTGTGTTTTTCTAACATTGGTCTCTAAACGATTGACTCTGGAGTCCTTTCAATAATTATCTATTATTGTCCGGAATCCCGATGCCTTAAAAAGAAAATCACAAGTTTTTACAATTTCTGATAAAATGTTACAATTTTCTACATTTTGAAAGTTGTCATTTGTGTACATGATCTGACTATCAAGATTTTGTATATTTACAAGTGTTCAAATGGCATCTCCAGTACAATCTCAGAACTCCAATTCCTCTGACTCCCATTCATCATCAAATCATACCCTTGTATCTACCCCTGTTCGGTCTACTTCAGTTGCCCGTGCATCACAATCAAACATTATCCCAGATAACCAGCTAGTAAAACCTAAACATTGCCTTCCTTTCCGAGATAATAACCATCGTCTAGATACCAAGGTTATTAAAGTTAGTCATCCTATCATTGTTGACATTCTAAAAGGCCATCCATTAGGTTATCTGCTTCAATACAAACCGTCTATTCCACAAGTGTATCTACAACAATTTTGGCACACTGTCAAATTTGTTCCTGCTGACGGCAATCATCACTTTAAAGTGACAATAGACCAGTTCAAGACAAAAATCACTCTCGCCAGACTTCGTCACAATCTATTTCTTCCTAGACGTATAGACATAGTTAACTTCCCAGAGTTGGCTGACTTTGAAGACTTTGTTTCAGATGAGGAGCTGGTACATGATTTAATCTGCTTGGGCTACTCAAAGCCACTACCGAAGAGCTCAAAGTTTCATAGGAATGGTTTAAATGGAGAATGGTATACACTCTTTGGAATCATAAATACGTGTATGACTTCAAAGCACATAGGCATTGACAGATGCAGCATTCATTGCTTGAGGATATTTCATGGGATAGCATTCAACAAGCATTATGATTATGCTCAGTGCATATGGGAGGATTTGAAAGAGATTGTTCTTGCAAAAACTACAAATAGAGCAAGAAAATTTGTTCCGCTTCAGAGATTCATACAGATTCTTATCCGAGGGATTCTTCGTGCTAATGAAAATATTCCAAAGCGAGCCAATTCTCAGCGATGTCCGGATTATGTTATGATGAGCTTACACGAAGTGCCGGACTCCCCAAATGCAAACATTATGCCAATTCCAGAGTCTTTGCTTAAATATGCGGATCAAGAGAGTGAGAATGTGAGATTATATAGGATAGATCATGCTCCGATAGAGACCCAGGAACCGGGATCTCTTAGCCCAGGAGCTTTAAGAATAGAGGAACCTCAGCAAGGGGCTGAAGTTCAGGTTGCCCATTCTGAGAGTGAGGGAGATGTTAGTGTAAGGGGTGGTGAGGAAGAAGCTGAAAAATCAGATTCTGAGAGAACGTTGTCAGATATTCAAGAAGAAGAAGGAGAAGGTGATGATGATGATGATGGTGATGATGGAGGTGATCATCATGATGGAGGTGGAATGATGATAGATATTGTAGAAATTGCTGAAGAGAGTGTGAGGGATACCATTACCCTAGAAAGCCGGGAATTAACCACATCTACTGTTAGCTCTCCTATGAGAGTTAGCATTGAACAAGTCAGTATCCCACTGACAATTGCACACCCACCTATATTGCACACCCACCTATACACTCAGTTTCCTTTCAACAGGAGACTGTTTCAATTGAACACAGGGATGAACCATACAATCTATCCGAAAGTCATTTGGACTTAATGGATATTGAAACAAGTGCACAACTGCCCGTGTGTACGACTTCTTTTCAATCACTGAGTCTAGCTCCTATACAGCTTAGGACACTCGAGTCACCTTCATTTGTTGAAGTTAGTGTGGTTGAACTTCGTGTTCCCACTGGAACATCCTCAGTAACGGAAGCATTTGTTGCTCCGTCACTTGAAGAGGGTGGAAGTCCAGTCAGAGAAACAACTTTACCAACTCTGAGCACTGGCCACACAGAAGTACTTTATACAAGTTCAACTGCTGTGACAACTGGAAGTCTACGTGACCCAGTGGTGACATTATCCCCATTTGTTACTAAATCAACAATGACAAGTGCATTGAATGAAGCTGTGTCTGGAGTAAATACGCATGTATCTAATCAATTAGCTGAGGTAATGGCCCAGATGTCTAACATTCAGAAGTTTTTAAAGGGGAAGGATGTTGCAGAGGAATCGGTTAAGCAATCTGAGTCAAAACAAGCCATTGAAGAATTAAAGGAAGAATTGAAGGACTTTGTCTTTGAACAGTTTGATGAGATGAGAGAACGCATGATCAGCTTGGAAAGTACTGTGATAACCGCGTTAGGTAATCTCTCAGAAAGGGTGGCTGCAGTAGAAGAAACATGCAAGGCTCAAGCTTCCTCATCCAAGAGGAAACATGATGAGCATGATGAGGACTCCGATGATGCTCCTCATGAGGGGGAGAAGAGGAGAAAGCTTGATGAACCAACACCTGGGGTATTAATGATTACATACCCAGAAAAGGAGCCAGAAGTTCAGGAGAGAGAAGCTGGGGGCTCTAAAGAATCAGCTGGTGAACAAAGAGAGCTGGGATTGATTCTACATGAAGACGTTCCAGTTCCTTTGAACATTCAGTCTGATATTTATCACTTTGTTGAATATATTGATTCAGATGAAGATGTTCAAGAAAAGAGTCATGAGCTAAGTATTCAAGGTATAGGAGAAGAGAGAGAGGAGTATATTGAAGTATCAGAAGATGATGATATAATCGCTTTGACTGATGTTGATTTCATAGCTGAAAGGATTGAGGAGGAGGTAGGGTTAGTTGAAGAAATTTTGAAGGATGCTGAATCGACACCAATGGTTGAAAAGCCTGAGGTGGTTATTCAAGTTAAAGAGGAATTTGAAGAGTTTCAAGTTGAGAGCAGTGTGGCTCAAGAAAAAGTTGTACTGAATGAAGTTGAAGTGATGGATAGGTTCTTCAACGAATATGTACTTGCAAATGAATCTAAGAAACAACATAGACTTAGATTTGAAGCTCAACAAGTGGTTCAGAGGGAGATACAAGATATGCTGACATTGTTGAATAAGGATGAGATCAGCAAGAAGAAGGTGAAAAAGCTTGCGCTTCCAGAGAATAGATCTGCGGAATTTATTAGAAAAAGGAACAAGATGCCGTATATTGAAGATATTCTGGAGAAACGGATCTTTTGCAAGAAATAAGCTCCATGTTCATTCCACAAGTTGTTTAGAGTACTAGAGCCGAACATGCCTAATCTGGTTAAATATGCCAGTTTTCTAAGAAACAAAACACAGGAGGTTGAGAAGGTCAAGAGTGAATTCAGAATAGTTGACCTGGTGAAGATTGAAAAAGAAAGATTTGTCAAGATTTTTTATCCAAAGTTCACAGTCACTAGATCATATGGAAATACTTATGTGTTCACAGAAGCTTATATATTCAACATGCACTTGGTAGACATTGAAGATCTTTTTGATGAATTGTGCAGAAACAAAATAAATGAACACTGTAGATTTGCGCTTAAGACACTGTTTCACTTCATGCATACCAAGTTGGTATTGATGTCAGTGCAAGATCTACAGATAGAGGTTGAACGAGGCATGAGGAAGATCAACATGACAGCACCTCATAGAGATATCAAATTTGCTGGTGAGCTGAAAGAATTTCAAGTGATCATGGTGAAGCATCCAGCAGTCATGTATAAAGATCGGAATAAGAAGTTAAGAGCAATGAGGAGTGTAGAGCTGAACAAGTTTTCAGATGGTACTCTGATTAAAGTTTTAAGTGGTTTGAAAGGTAAGCTTGCAGCAGATCAGAAAAGAAAGACGAAGAAAGGAGCTTTATCTGTTAACGATCGAAGACTCATGGTTGAGTTTATTTCGAAGATTGAATGGAGGCTTTCGGATCGTAAAAGTATTAGGAGATTTGAACAAAAGCTGGGCTTATCGATTTAACGACATTGCTATTTTCATCAAAGGGGGAGAATGTTAGGATATGTGTTAGTTGATGAAATCAAAGTCTAGGGGCTATTTTGTATTTCCTTGATAGATAGTGGGATTGTATATATAGTATCTTTGACTTTGTATTTTAATATATAGATCTGAAAAAGTTACATTTTGTACGAATTACTCTCTGGAAAGGGCAGCTGATCTTGAAGATTCTCTGACATTGTTTGTAATCAATTGGTTCATCAATATAATCATTCGGTCAGTGTTAATTCATTTTATTGTTCTTGATAATTTCATATTGTTGATTGATTGGTAGAAACTTAAATTCACACATAAGATCATCAAAACTAGCTGGAGGCTCTAAGATTGTATCAACTAGCTCAGCCGTAATCACTTCTTGTGCCTGAGTCCCTTGAGCCCATATTTCCTCCAGAGTTTCCACTCGGGGATCAATAACTGGTGCCACACCAGAAGGACCCGCAACATCCGATGACGGACCTGCTTCCATTGACTCTTGTACCCTGCTGGAGCTTGGCCTTGAAGCCTGAGTAGTTCTATCTTGAGCTCTTGGTCGCCTTCTTTGTTGTGCTGGAGGGCGTTGTTGTTGTTGTTGCTGCTGTGGCTGTACTTGCTGAGGCTACGGCCCTTCCCCAGCCCAATTCTCACCCTCTGGGGCTTCAAAATCTGGATTTACCACGGCACCAAAAAGAGGTGCATCTAGTGGTCTAACCACGTCAGCCCTACGGGCGTTGTGTGATTGGCAATCTGCAAAAATTCTCTTATCAATGACAGCCACACTCTGAATATCCTGCAACTGTGGCAGATTCGGCAAAAAATGGCGGATCAGCATCATTACGAACCGCGGATACATTAGAAATCGCTCCCGAGCTGGAGCAGTGATCTGGTGCACGAACTCAGCGAAGAACACCTCCGAGGAGCTAAAAGTCTTATTATATAACAGTGCAATCATCACAGACTGCATCTTTGAAACTATATAATCAAACCCGGCCTTTCTAGGTGCAAAGCACACCATAATGACGTGCGCTAGATACCTCCATTGGCCTATCATACCACTCCTCATATATGCAGCTTTAGCAATATCTAGACCATATCCCATTCTCAAAAAGGTTGCTTGCCTTATATCCAAAGTGAAATCTATCGGCCCTGCCTCTTGCTCGACCGTCCCGAGCTGAAAGACTCGACGCAGCATATCCGCAGAAAACACAAGAGGATGCCCAGCCACTCTTGTCCTCAACACTGTAGGTGTCACAGTACAATCGACTTGCAAATGATCCCAAAATTGCCTAACATACGGCAAGATGATCTGTATATTATGAGAAAGGGCATATGACACCCTGGAATTTGCCAAGAAATCCACCATAGGTCTAAACGCCTGAGGTTCAGGAAGCTCCCGATCTGGCGATACTACCATATTATGTTTCTGAAAGAAAGCTCTTTCCCCCATATCTGCACAATAAACAGTATCATATATTAGAAACGAATAATAAAAATGAAACTTGATTAAATCCAAATTTTGTTTTATTTTGAACTTATGTAAGTTCAAAATTCAACAAACATGAATTTCTACAAGTTTGACGTTAAAATTATATAAACATTTCGATTTTAATAATAAACTCGAATGACATGTTCGAATTTGACTTGAATTCGAGTTTGCTGACAAGTTTGAATTTACTGACAAACTCGAACTAGATGAACAAAGTCGAAGTCGGTCACTTTCAAACAAAAATCCAAGATTTAAACCCGATTATACTTACAAAATTGTATTCACTAGTCCTAGTAGGTTCTAATCGAAGATATTGGAAACTTATTCGAAGTTTTACCGGTTAAAACTTGTGATTTTGAATCACGAAGTTTAAAACCCTTAAAACTTCAAAATGAGTTGATTTTTGCGAAAATTGAGTTCTAAACTACCTAAATCTTGTTTAATACTAGTGATTATACCAAGATTTGGTTGTAGAATCGAACACACGTGAACAAAACTTCGGGGAATAGTTGGAAGTTCGAAACGGCAAGTTCGAAGAATAAAGTCGAAATCGACCTGAGCAAGTTCGAAGAAGGAAATACGAATGTAGGTGACATTAATGAGTCACTGTTGACCTTTATATACTAACTACCTTCGAACTTGTATTAAATTCGAATTTACTGACAGTTTCGAATGTCAATTCGACTTTGTCTTAAATTCGAACATTACTTGAAAATCTTTAAAATCTTTGAATAAAATTCAACTTTTTCGTGTAACGGAACAAACCATGCAAAATTTATTTACACTAAGCACAAGATTTTCACGCAATGGTTGTTTATTCAACTAAAAATGCATTCTCATAAACTTTGACCTTTCTCCTAAATAAAATAAAATAAAATAAAGTAAAATTTTGAACAAAATTTAAACTTAAACTAATCTACAATACTTTTAAATTTACATCCTATACTACCAAAATATTTTTGGCGAGAAAGTCTAAGAAAGGTTCAATCAGATAGCGGTGTCAAATACGCACTTTCAGTATCTTACTATCACACTTAGGAATTTTTGATTCCTTTGATTGTTTATTGTGACACACATTACTAGACGATTGTTGGTATTATTTTCCCTTTAAACATGCTACACTTTGGAATATCCCTTGGCCTTTTCATTTATCAAGAAATTTCCTTACGTGACTCATACTTAGACATACTTTTATGATCAAGGCATACACACAATGATTATAACTTTTCGTTATTGCAAATTTTCTTTAAAAGACAAACGTCGAACACAGTTCTGTATTTACATACAACAGAGTGTCTTAGTTTGTCTTAAAGTTTATTTTAAAGCGAGCAAGACATCGGTGACAGGTCTGTACCGACGTACAACAAAGCGACTTATCTTGCTAACTCGAGTCAAACCAGGGGTAACAGGTTTGTACTTACGTACAACAGAGTTACTTGTTTTGACTCTCAATTCAGTATCATGATTTTTCTATTCTTTTCTTTTCTTTAAGATGTATTTGATGTTGCTATACATCCCCCAGAAAATTTGCATACCTCATTTAGAATCAATGTCTGTATGTCTCTAACATAAAAATTAAGACCATTTGGTCATACATCTAAGTTAGTGACACGTCTGACCTTTTCTTAAATATTTTATTAGCCTTGAGACTCCCTTTGTGTATTATGCCTACCAACACATCAAACTAGATAAAGTATCTCACTTAGAGTTTTAGGTGCATTATGTGTGAAAGCTTAACACTTAGAGATTGTATCGACTGTGCTAATTTTCGTCACTTTGAACCTATGTATCTAAGACTTAAATCATTTTCTGATATTCTCTTTTTTTTAATATTTTATGGTTTTCTCTCTTTTTACTTTTGTTTTTCATAAATAAGAGAAAGAAAATAAACTAACCTACTAACTTACTATAAAAAGAAATTCTTCTAAGCTACTAAACTTACTATAAAAAGACAGAAATTCTACTGCTATAAAAAGAAATAAATTCTACTAAGGTCAACTTACTCTGGATTACGCATTCCGTTTAGTTGAACTAACAACTCAAAACGTGACTTATCAAAAGCTTTGGTAAATAAATCAGCATTATTATCTTCCGTTGCCACCTTTACCAGCTTAATTAAATTCTTTTCAGCAGATTCATGTATAAAGTGGTGTCTTATGTCTATGTGCTTTGTTTTACTGTGTTTAACTGGATTATTAGTTATTGCAATAGTTGACTGGTTATCTATCCTAATAGGTTTATGAGTATAAGTCAAACCGTAATCCCGCAATTGTTGTTGTATCCACAAAACCTGTGAACAGCAACTACCAGCAGCAACATATTCGGCCTCGCACGTTGACACGGCTACCGAAGTCTGTTTCTTGCATTGCCAGGAAATGAGTCTCTCTCCAAGGAATTGACAACCTCCAGTTGTTGACTTGCGATTCAAGCTACATCCTCCATAGTCTGAATCCGTGAATGCCTCCAATTCCAGATCACCATCCGCATGATACCAAAGTCCCAGCTTCAGTTTCGACTTGAGGTATCTTAGAATCCGCTTCACAGCTTTCATGTGCATCTCTTTTGGATTAGCTTGAAACCTAGCACAAATACACAAGCAAATATTATGTCAGGTCTTGAAGTAGTTAAATACATAAGTGACCCAATCATGGCCCGATATAACGTCGGATCCACATTGGTATCACTTTCTGTACCCGGTCCGAGATTATGATTCACTTGAATCAGCGTGCTGAAGTGAGCAGTCAGCTTGGTTCCTTCCATTCCGAAGCGCACTAGAATGTCGTAGACATACTTCGTCTGATGAATAAACATGCCCACCTTCCTCTGTTCGACTTGCAAACCCAGAAAGAAGTTTAACTCACCCATCGCACTCATTTCAAACTTAGACTTCATCACCTTTTCAAAGTCTGTGCATATCTGCTCGTCTGATGACCCGAAAATGATATCATCGACGTACACTTGTACCAAGATGAAATCTTCACCTTTTCTTTTCACAAACAGCGTACTATCTATTCTCCCTCTTTCAAACCCGTTGTCTAAAAGATGATTAGATAGAGTCTCGTACCACGCCCTAGGTGCTTAATGTAGTCCATAAAAAGCCTTATCTAACCGATACACTCTGTCTGGATACTTCGGATCTGTAAACCTGGGCGGTTGTTCCATATACACCAGTTCCTTCACTTTCCCATAAAGAAAAGCACTCTTTACGTCCAGTTGATAAACCTTAAAACCATTGAAGGAAGCAAAAGCTAGAAACAAACGGATTGCTTCAAGCCTTGCCACTGGCGCGAACACTTCATTGTAATCGATTCCTTCCTCTTGGTTGGAACTCTTTACCACAAGCCTTGCTTTGTTGCGAGTCACTATACCCCGATCATCTCTCTTGTACTTAAAAACCCACTTGGTTCCTATTGCAACTTCTCCTCGAGGTAACGGAACTAACTCCCACACTTCAAGTTTCCTAAACTGTGACAGTTCTTCCTGCATCGCTTCAACCCAAGAGTTGTCTTTTAGTGCCATTTGAACATTCTTCGGCTCTACTTGCGAAATGAAACATGAGTAGAGGCAAGTATGAAAGGCCTCGGAGTCATTGATCATCGACAACAACACTGTGTTGTTATTCAAACTACTCCTAGTCCTCACACCAGCATTAGGATTTCCTATGATACTCTCAACTGGATGATCCTTATTAATTCTTGATGTTTCTATCTCGTCAACCCTAAGATTATCTCCCAAATTTGATCCTATCTCTCCTAACGGGGGAACGACCTCAGACTCTATATTTTCTTCCTCATGGACATTGTCTTCAGAGTTAGAGCGTGTTGTCTGATTTTCGTTTGTAGGAATTTCAGAATCATTTTCTACTTGAGATCTATCTTCAGTTGTTGTAGGCTCGGAGGTTGATGGAAAGGTGGTCCTCGGAAAACTTTGACCCTCGTCATTCATATTTAATGACGACAAGTCCTGTTCGATTGTACCTGCATTTCCATCCAAAGGAATGTTAAATGATTCAAACAATTTGTCATAATCAAAAATCCATTCCGGACCAGTTTGGGGTTCATGTGTATAACTTGTTACATCAATATTATACACATTCTCTACTGTACCATTTGATTTGTTAAAAACCCGTTTGTTTGGTGAGTTCGGCACATAACCTAGGAAATATCATTCGTCAGCCTTTTCACCAAACTTAGGTTGATGTTTTGTTTTCATTAACATACATGGTACCCCAAATGGTTTGAAGCCAGTTAAATTTGGTGGCCTTTTATTCAAAACTTCAAAACAGGTTTTGTTCATGATTTGACAGTAAGGACCCTGTTTAAAACATGACACGCGGTATTCACTGCCTCCCCCCAAAACATGGTAGGAAGCTTTGAATCCGAGAGCATGGTCCTTGCTGCCTCAATCAAAGTCCTGTTTATCCATTCTGCCACCCCATTTTGTTGTGGCTCATATGGTGCACTAAATTGATGCACTATGCCCTTTGATAGGCAATATACACCAATAACTGTGTTTTTAAACTCCGTTCCGTTATCACTATTGATACGTTTTACCCTCGTTCCGTAAGAGTTTTCAACTTGGTCTAAGAACCCGATTAGCTTGGCAGCTGTCTCTTCCTTTGTAGCAAAAAAGAAAACCCAAGAAAATCGTGAGTAATCATCAGTAATAACCAAACAATACCAACTACCACCTATACTCCTTTTGTTGATTGGTCCGAACAGGTCCATATGCAACAAATCGAATGTCGCAGCTATTGAGTTCTGAGTCTTGGACTTGTGTGCCTTCTTGTGTTGTTTTCCTTTCTTGCACGGTAGACACTTGTCCTCAAACTGAAAACTCTTTATTGGAACACCTTGCACCAATCCGTTTTTCGTAATGTAATTCATTTTTCTCAGGTGCAAGTGTGCCATGCGTCTGTGCCATAAAACTGATTCTGTCTCTGAAGCTTTAGACAGTAGACAAATTGGTCCCATTGAAGATTCCGGCTTGTTCATGTCTAGCATGTACAGGTCATTCTTCCTTGGAGCCCTCATCAGAATCCACTTTTCAGGTACTTTGAATCCCGGCTTCAGCACTAACGCCTCAGTATCAGTGAAAAGTACTGAGTTCTTTTTATCACATATTTGAGATACACTAATGAGATTGTGAATCAGTTTATCAACATGATAAACTTGATCCAGTTTGATAGTCCCATTAGTGACCACTCAAGTACCGGTGATATTCCCTCCTTTATTGCCTGCGAATGATAAAAATCCCCTATTCCCTCCCTTGAAGTCTGCGAGTAGACTTCTTTCCCCTGTCATGTGCCTGGAGCAACCACTGTCAACGAACCGCTTGTTGTTTGGACCTGTAGTTATCTCCTGCACATGAAAGAAAAGAGGTTAGTTATCACGGGGAACCCAAGCCATGACTGACTTGGTAATACCATTCTCGTCCACATACTTGAACTCTTTCAAATACCCATCTCTCCTTTCTGGTGACTTGGGTTTTTGATTTTGAGCATGTTGTGGTGCAGAGTGATTTATGTTCACTCTCGGCCTTTGTGTAGGCATTTGCCGTGAGCTCTTGAATAGTTTCGATTATAAGGCATTTCCGATTGATATCCCTGAGCTCTACCTGGTGTTTGATGTCTTACAGGAGTGTGTGACCTAACCGGAGTGTAGGCTCTGCTAGGTGTAGTACTCCTATAATTTTGTTGCGGTCCTGACCTAGATTGATTAATGACTCTATTTGGTGAATTAGTCCTAATCACTTCTTTGGGTCGACCTGACACAGGTTTTTGTTTCACAGCAGATTTTGGTGTGGCTTGCACAGTTTTCTCGGTGTTATGAGAACTACTTGTGCTTGCAACACTTGTAGAAGGTTTATGTTGTTCCGTCTTTCCAGTTTTAGGTGTAGAGTCTACTTTCCTATGTGGACAACTAGAAGCAACATGTCCCCTTTCATGACATCTAAAGCAAGACATTTTGTCAATCGACTTTTTATGTGTGCCCTTTGACTTATGTGTCTCACTAGTGTCTTGTTCTTTCGGCTCAACTATAGTGACTGGTTCCTCCTCTTGATCATTAAAGTCAATTTTGGCTTGTCCTACAGGCTTATCACTAGAGGATGCCACAAATTTGACCTTCTTAATCTTGACATTATTACTTGTCACCTTAGTTTCCTTATCCTTAACTGGTTCAGACATAGGTTCAGGTTCTACCTCTGAGTCAACTGGTTTTTCAGTTTTCTCCTGAGGCTGAGGTACATAGTTATCATTGAAAGGTGGAGGACTCTCAAGATACCCTAGACCTACAGGTTTCTTAGACTGACGTTGTGCATCTAAGATCTTCCCTAGGTTGAGTGATGAGTTCCTAAACTTTTCCAGTTTACTGTTTACCTCTGCTACCTTAACCTTAGATTCAGCTAGCTCTACTTCTTTGGTCTTAAGCTCTTTGGTCAATGCCTCAACATGTTCATACATCAGTTCTAATCTAACACACTACTCACTCAGCTTGTCTTTTAGAACTATGACATCTTGTGCATCTGCCTTAAGCTTATTTCTAAGGTCTTCCTTTATATCTAAGAGGCTAGCGTTGTCTGATTTTAAGGATTCATTCTGAGCAGTTATAGTTTGATGTGATTCTAGTACTAAGTTTAATCTATCGTTAGACGTAGCACACAAAGCACATAAATCACGGAAAATAGAGAAATTCAGAATTACCTTGGCGTGATCAGATTCCACCTTGGCCATCTGTGCGGCGAACTCCAGAATCATCTGATCTTCTGACTTTTCTACCAACATAGGACTGATATCATTCTGATTGCTGTCCCCTGTCGTTTCCTCTGCTCCGTCACTTCCAATCCTCGTTTACTTCAGCCATAAGGGCTCTAGCGTTCGACTCTGGATGTGTACTCTAGTCATAAGTTCCATCGAGCTGTCTGTCAGATGTGACATTGGTTAACAGACCAGCTATATTCGCCTGACTGATTGAACTACCTGGTAGATATCTCCATTGAGATTGATTCTGATACTGGTTCTGGTAGTTCTCTACTTTCGGTCTTTGACACTCTCTAGCAAAGTGTCCTAACCCTTGGCAGTTGTAACACTTAACTTTGGATTTATCAAACCCAATCTTATTGTTACTGACGTTGAGATTTCTGTCCGTCCTCTTGATGAATCTTTTGACGCGCTGAGTCACCATGGCCAATTGCCATTGCAGATCCATTTCCTCTAGATCATCAGGATCTACCTGATCATAATCCTCATCCCAAAGCGCAGGATCGTTGATTTTCCCTTGAACGCAATTGCCATAGGCGGCCATAAATGAAGCCAACAGATTCAGATGGTCTTCAGTTGATTTTGTGCTCATCGGCATCTTTGAATACCCTTGAGATGTAGATGTAGTCGGAGTTTGCTTTTCTTCTGGTCTAGAAAACCCTAAGAAAGCCCGGCTCACTGAGTCTTCTGATTCAACCGAAGTCGATGTTTCACCAGAAAAGAATGTTGTAGTCGTCTTCCCGTCAGTTGCCCCTGAAGATTTGGACTTCCCAAAGTACATGTCTGGATCCTGTACTTGTTCATAATCCCTTTCCTTCTTCAGCAATTCAAAGTGATAGGCCCTCAGCGTTCCTATGACATTTTCTAGAGTTAGAGTATAGAACTTGGTTTCATCATGCTTTATCAGTGCCACATACATCTCCCATTTGGCTGGTAAAGCATCCAGAATTTTCACAATCTTCTCTGTCTCGCTATACTCCACATCGTGGTTGTCTAACTCAGTCAGCAGGTGATAGAATCTAGTAATGGTCTCATCCAGCTTTTCGTTCTTCAAAGCCTTGAAAATCGCGAACTGCTGCTTGAGCATTTCCATTTTATTTTTCCTGACCCTAGGATTACCTTCACACCTTTTCTCCAAAGCATCCCACAGCTCTTTTGCTGTTTTTTGATTGCGGAAAGTGTGCAAGATCTCCAGAGGTAAAGCCATTCTAATGATAGCGAATGCCCGGTTCTCGGCTTCATAAAGCTTCTTATCATCGTCCTTCATCTTTGCATATGACAAGACTCTTTGTTGTCCTTCAACCTCTGCCGTAGGTGGAATGTATCCCTCGTTTATACTAATCCACATCCTCATATCATTAAAACTAGCAAAGTCGGCGAACCTGTCCTTCCACCAATAATAATCCTCCAATTTCATCAACTTTGGTGGAGAATTTGTTTTTCCGACCTCGTGGTCCATTTCAATAAACCTTTGTAGACTTGTCATTGTTTCAAAAAATTTTGAATTCAAACTTAATTAATTTAATTCGAAATTAATTTAAATTAACACTTTCGAATTTGAGAAAATTCAAAGTTAATTAATTTTAAATTTGTTTGGAATTAAAATCGAAATTAAGTTTGAAGTCCAACTAAATTCGAAATATATGAAAAATTCGAAGGTTTTAATAAACTCGAAATCCCTAAATTCGAATATAGAGTAAACTCGAAATCTGAGCAAATTCGAATTGGCCAAACTCGAATCAAACCCTAAGGAACTTCGAAAGGAGCGTATTTGACTGACAAACTCGAAATTTGAGTAAACCCTAATACCCCCTTGATAAACTCGAGCGCCGCAAGTTCGAAAACGGCTAATAATTCGATTTTTTTCAAGGTTTCAGATTAAACCAATATTTTTAAGGCTAAAAATATTGATTTTGACCAAAAACTTGAACTAATGCAAATTATTTTCAGATATCTTACTTGATAAACTCGAAAATCCTCCAAAAACTGTGATTTTAACCGTCCAAAATGTCAAGAAACCACAGATGTTTCTAGTGAACACGAAGAACACCACGAACACCCAATGGCTTTGATACCACTTGTAAGGTCTGAACTCTACGGATTTATCTTGACGCGACACCTGCCAACGAGTGCGGAATCCTCGTTAGTGGCTTGACGGATATATCACGCACACCGAAACACGGAGACTACCACGGTGATAGACGAACAACTTAGAACGCCCCAACACAATGATTCTCTCCTCACGAAACTCTCTGATTGCAATCAAGTTCGAGATCGCCTTCTGCTAATCGTCTAACAAATTCTGAAAAAGTCTAATAATTAATCGAATTAATCCTTAATTATACTGACAGATTCGACTTTGTCTAGGACAAATTCGAATCAGGCCCAAGGCCTTATTCGAACTTGTCCTCCTAGACAAATTCGAATCTAGACCGAAATTCGAACCTTAACATTAAAACTTATGTTTGAACTTATGTTTTATCTTATGTTTGAATTTATCTTTGAACTTTATGTTTGAACTTCTTGTAATACATTACATCAAGTTCAAACATACAAACAATCAATATCAAACACACATAATCAAACATATATCAAACACTTGTTAATATCTAATATCAAGTAAATAGACTTACACAAAATGCTATCTAAACTTAGACTGCTATCGTCACACAGGATGTACTAACAAGCTTAGAAGTGATCATGGTACTAAATTCAAAAACAGTACTCTTGAGGACTTTTGTGAAGAAAGAGGAATTTCTCAAAACTTTTCAGCTGTAAGAACTCCACAATAAAATGGAGTTTCTGAAAGGAGAAATAGGACTCATAAAGAAGTTGCTAGAACAATGTTGTGTGCATCAGGTCTCCCTTCATCATTTTGGGCTAAAGCTGTCAACACTGCTTGCTTCACTCAAACCAGATCCTTAGTGTCGAAAAGGTTCAATAAAACTCCCTATGAGCTACTCAAAGGTTGAAAGTCAAATATAAGCTATTTCCATGTGTTTGGATGCCTTTGTTTCATTCTGAATCAAAGGGATCAGCTGGCTAAATTTAAACCCAAAGCTTATGAAGGAGTGTTTATTGGATACTCAGCTGTTTCAAAAGCCTACAAAGTATACAACCCCAGGGGAAAGGTGGTAAATTCTTACTCAAAGCTGATCCTGAATCAGTTTTAGGAGACTTTGGCTTTGATGATCTTATGCATTCCAAAGCTAAAGAAAAGGACTCCAAAGCTTCTGAATCGTCTAGAGTGGAACCTGCTAACCATAATGGACATGATGATGATTATATTGGTTCACCATGTGTGAATAAGTGCACTGATATAGTTGATCTACCATGTCCAGAACCAATCAATGTTGATTTCCCTGAATCCTCTGTTGATCTGTTCAATAACAATGTTTCTTCCTCAATAAATAAACAAACTCAAGATATTAGTGTGTCTGACAATCATGAAAGTTTAATAACAAGACCTATTGTGAATGAAACTAATGTTCAAGAAACAGTGGAATCATCATTGAAACATGATCCTAAGTAGATCAGGTGTCACCTAAATGATCAAATAAGTGGTGACATCAACAAAGGTGTGAAGACAAGATGGGACAGTCTTGGAAACTTTTGTATGTTCTCAAGTTTTGTGTCCCTGATGTAGCCAAAGAAAGATGATGATGCACTAAAAGATGCCAATTGGACCACTGCCATGCGGGAGGAACTCAATCAGTTTGAGAGAAATAAAGTATGGAAGCTGGTCTCCATGCCTAAATGAAAAACAATAATTGGCACAAAACGGGTTTTCAGAAACAAAATGGATGAGAAAGGTCATGTTATTAGGAATAAGGCAAGACTGGTTGCTCAAGGGTATAGACAAGAAGAAGGTATTGACTATGTTGAAACATTTGCTCCAATGGCCAGGCTAAAAGCAATTCGTGTGTTTCTGGCATATGCTGCTCACAAGAGCATGAAGGTATTTCAAATGTATGTAAAGAGTGCATTTTTGAATGGTAAGCTGTAAGAAGAGGTATATGTTAAGTAGCCTCCAGGTTTTGAAGATGAACATCATCCAGGTTTTGTCTATAAGTTGGACAAAGCACTATATGGACTGAAACAAGCCCCAAGAGCCTGGTATGACACTCTTACTGATTTCCTTATGAGCAATGGATATTCCAGAGGTAAAGTGGATACTACATTGTTCATAAAGAGAGTGAAGTCTGATATTATGCTTGTTTAAATCTGTGGATGACAT
Organism: Centrapalus pauciflorus; assembly: GCA_020465985.1. NCBI lineage: Eukaryota > Viridiplantae > Streptophyta > Magnoliopsida > Asterales > Asteraceae > Centrapalus > Centrapalus pauciflorus. The sequence goes on along the minus strand of JAANYP010001419.1, from coordinate 85,012 downwards.
TATATTTGGTTCTACTAATGAACAACTATGCAGGAATTTTTCACTGCTCATAAAATCTAAGTATGAAATGAGCATGATGGGTGAACTAACTTTATTTTTTGGATTACAGGTTAAACAAACCTCAAATGGAATTTTTATAAATCAAAGAATGTACACATTAGATCTTTTGAAAAAGTTTAAATTTGATCAATGTTCTCCCATCAAAACCTCAGTGGTAACCAATGTTAAATTGGATGTTGATACCTATGGCAAGTCTGTTTCTGTAACAACTTACAGAGGTATGATTGGGAGCTTGCTATATCTAACTGCTAGTAGACCAGATATAATGTTTGCTACCTGTTTATGTGCTAGGTTCCAAGCTGGTCCAAAGGAAGCACATGTAGCTGCTGTAAAAAGAACCTTCAAATACCTAAAGGGTGCACCAGGTTTGGGTCTTTGGTATCCCAAAGACTCTAGCCTTGATTTAATTGGCTACACATATTCTGGTTATGCAGGTTGCAGACTAGATAGAAAAAAACAACAGGTGGGTGTCAACTTCTTGGTGGAAAGTTGATTAGTTGGTGTAGCCAGAAGCAAAACTCTGTTTTCACTTCTAATGTTGAAGCTGAATATATTGCTGCTGGAAGCTGCTGTGGGCAGATCCTATGGATGCAGCATCAGCTTGAAGATTATGGTCTTGTATATAGGAAAATTCCTATTCTATGTGATAAGACAAGTGCCAGAGCTATATCTAACAACCCTGTTTTCCACTCAAGAACCAAGCATATAGAATTCAGACAACACTTTATAAGGGATCGCATCAAGAAAGGTAATGTTGAGGTAACTTTTGTTCCTATAGAAGAACATCTTGCAGATAGTTTCACAAAACCCCTTGATGAAATTAGGTTTAATTCCTTTGTGTGCAAGCTGGGAATGTTAAATTAAAAGTGACTAAGTGTCATTGATGTTTCAAAGGATACTTAAAGAAAAATTGTCAAAATCCTAGACAACGGCTTTGAGAGAACAATTTTCACCAGTTCTGTACTTAGCCAATTCTTTAAGATTTGGACAGCTTTGATAAGTACCAAGTTTGACAGAATAACAAGTTTTTCTGATCAGAGTTCTTCTTTCAAACCTGCTTTGTTGTCTAAACATGAAACCTGCTCACTCTGTATTCTGTCATACAAGGCAAGCCTTATAATCTGTTTAGTTATTGAACAGGTTTCAAATTGTAACATGCTCTTAATGACTGCACAGGTTTCATAAACAGGTTACAGACTGATCGGTTTTGGATGAAATCCTTCATCACAGGTTTGAACAACAGCTTTAAACATCCACTTTTAATTAACATTACTTCACATTTAAGTTATATAAATTTTGTATTTATGTATCTTAATTACTTGCGGATAATATGTGTTACGTTTTAAAGTGGAGAAAAGGGTCAAGTTGCTCTGACAAACGTGTTGACGTAGTAACCAATCCGTTTCGTTAGTCATCACATTTCAAATCAACCGCCCTTTTCTCTCTCCCACTATCTCACATTCAAGTCCTATAAATACCCAATATCACTGTTTCATCTACTTCTTCTCTATCGCTTATGCATCGCGGCAACTTAAAGTCCACGAGGTAAACTATACAACACATGACCTAGAGCTTGGAGCTATGGTATTTGCTCTCAATATCTGGAGACATTACCTTTACGGTCTAAAGTGCACGGTGTTTACGGATCACAAGACTCTCCAACATATTCTGAATTAAAAGGAGTTAAATGTGAGGCAACGTCACTGGGTTAAGCTACTTAGTGATTATGACTGCGAAATCCGCTACCATCCGGGCAAAGCAAATGTTGTAGCCGATGCCTTGAGTCAAAAGGAACGGGTTAAGCCATTGAGAGTCTGATCCTTGGTCATGACTATACAGTCAAACCTGAACTCTCAGATCCTCGAGGCACAGAAGGAGGCAGTCAATGAGGGAAATCTGTTGGATGAAGCCTTGAGAGGCATAGATAAACAGTTTGAGATCAATACTGATGGATGCCGGTACTTCATGAGAAGCATTTGGCTACCAAAGTTCGGAGGGATAATGAATCTAGTCATGGATGAAGGACATAAGTCAAGATATGCTATCCACCCAGGATCAGATTAGATGTATCACGATTTGAAGAAGTTGTACTGGTGGCCGAATATGAAGGCTGACATTGCTACATATGTCAGCAAGTGCTTAATGTGTTTGAAGGTTAAGGCTAAGCACCAGAAACCATCAGGATTATTGGTACAACCAGAGATACCACAATGGAAGTGGCAGAGAATAACCATGGACCTTGTTACAAAGCTGCCAAAAACTTTTGGTGGTTATGACACCATCTGGGTGATCGTAGATCGACTCACGAAGACTGCGCATTTCCTGCCAATCAAGGAGACTGATAAGATGGATAAGTTAACCCGAATCTATCTTGAAGAAGTTGTCTCAAGACATGGAGTCCCCATATCGATAATATCATATAGAGACAGTCGGTTCACTTCAAGGTTTTGGCAATCCTTGCAAGAGGATTTGGGTACACGACTAGACATGAGTAAAGCGTACCACCCGCAAACTGATGGTCAGAATGAGAGGACCATTCAAACGATGGAGCATATGTTAAGGGCGTGTGTGATTGATTTTGGCAAAAGTTGGGATAAACATTTGCCGTTAGTTGAGTTCTCCTACAACAATAGCTATCACTCGAGCATTAAAGCTGCTCCGCTTGAAGCACTATACGGGCGAAAGTGTCAATCGCCTATTTGTTGGGATGAAATAGGGGATAGCCAAATCACCGGTCCCGAGATTATACACGAGACAATTGAGAAGATAGTACAAATTCGGAACCGATTGAAGATTGCGCGGGATCAACAGAAAAGTTATGCTGATTTCAGACGGAAGGATTTAGAATTCCAAGAAAGAGACCAAGTGATGTTGAAAGTCTCGTCATGGAATGGCATAATCCGATTTGGAAAAGCTTAATCCTTGATATCGGGTCATTCAGGATTTCCAAACGAATTGGTCTGGTAGCCTACCAACTTGAGCTACCCCCGGAGCTAAGCAGTGTACATAATACCTTCCACGTATCCAATTTAAAGAAGTGTCTGTCAGATGAAACACTCGTCATACCCCTGGAAGAACTACAACTGGATGACAAGCTACATTTCATTGAAGAACCTGTAGAAATTATGGACCGAGAAGTCAAGAAGCTGAAACACAGCCGCATACCTATAGTAAAGGTCAGGTGGAACTCTAAGCGCGGTTCTGAGTTTACATGGGAACGTGAAGATCAGTTTCGGGAGAAATATTCTCATTTGTTCTCAAATACTCAAGCAGTGGAGAACACGAACTAATTTCGGGATGAAATTCCCTTAACAGGGGAGACTGTAACATCCGGCACAAAACCAGGTTAGCAACTATAACTTAATCAGTAGTTATTAGCAAGTTATAACCTAATCAGTGGTCATTAGCAATTAATCAAGGTGATTAATAAAGTTCATAAGGAAATTCAATTCAATTAGAAAAATTTCATCGGTACGATGAAACGGCAAATTAAATAATCCGATTGATTTACGATATTATGGATTAATTCAACGAAGTACATAATTGAATTAAGATTAGTGACATTAATCATGCATTAAAAAACTCAATTAACATTAATTATACAAGACTAAAACAATTCATTAAACTAATCCATCCATAAGTATTTATGAATTTACATAAAAAGGGAAATAAAAGAATACATTCTAAATACTTTTATACAAAAAAAAATGAAAATACATGATAAATATCTCATACAATCCAGCCCTAGCTAGTACAATCTAGCTTTTGACTTCATATATTATAATACACAACTCCATACACCATCAACATCATATCTCTTCACCATCTTCCTTTCATTTCATCCATCTTCACACTCCACCTCCACTTTGAAAGACCAAACTTTGCCTATAAATAGAGAACTCATCTTCACTTCATTTCCACACCTTTAACAACAAAAATATCTCTTCTTTTCTCCCTCCCAAATCCGGCCAAAGAGTGAAGCAAGAACACAAAGTTGCAACTTTTGTTCTTCAAGTGTTTTAAGAATTATTTGGTGCAACAAAGTTCAAGAACAATCCTTCTACTCATTTTCATTCTTATACTTCATCAAAGTAAGTAAATACTACCGTAATAATTCTTCTAATTAAGTTTATATAAGTCTTGCATAATGTATATAGTCACCAACAACAACAAAGTTCATTAAAACTCAAGTTTATAAATCACTAGTTTTGTTTTAAAGTTTGTTTCTTCAAATGTGTTTATAAATATATAAACACATAATGTAAGTATGAATAATACGAAAAAAAGTTATATAAATGTGTTTCATAGCCTTTTATACATGTGGTTTTTGAGTAAACAACAAGAATCAAAAGTTGTTTCAAGGTTATGAAATCTGGATTTTTGGCAGAAATATTACATCGACTTTGAAAAATCATAACTAATTCAAAACTTAACGAAATGAGTTGATTCTTGTTTCAAAAGTTAGATCTATGTCTTAACTAAATATCTGGAGGTTTTCATAATTTAATATGGAGTTTTGAACCCCCAAATATTATTTGGGAACCCCGAAAAGTCTAACAGCTCAAAAATGGCCAACATAGGGTTTTTAACGAGCCTTTTCCGTAACCTAAACACCACGAAAAATGACCGTTCTTACCTTGAAAAATTCTTTGTACATAGTAGCTGATGAATATGAATATCAAAGCCCAGATAATTTTTGGCTTGGTCAAAAATAGCCACAAAGTAGGCCAAAAAACCTCATTAAAAGCTGGAAAATTACATATATATATATATATATATATATATATATATATAAACTAGACGTTTTTAAGTGGGTTTTTTTATGAACTTGTTAAGTTGAATGATTTTAAAACATAAAAATCAACATACATGCATAATATCATTTAAGGGAGTTATTAAGTCCCTCATATCATTTAGGACTCGGTTAAATACGTCTGGTTTCATCACTCGTCAACAATGCAATCTTCATTTTACGCTCATATTTGCCATCACATTTACGGTGAGTACTCATAGCCCCTATTTTTACGTTATGTTTTGGGGTGAAAATACATACTCCAATTTTTATATGGACACATTACATGCTATATTTCTTTTATGTATTACACACATGTTGTTTCATCATGCCCTCAAATCATGAACTGTTAATTACGTTTATGTAAACGTGAATATCATATGGATAGATCTATCAGGATTAATGCCCCCCCACTCGGGCTGGTCGCGCCAACTATTAACGAGTGCGTATATATTTAACATCATAGTATTATAGTGGTTAATACTACATAGGGCAAAATCATAATTAAGTTCGGTTGCATGATGGTTATATGGAATTTATGCTTTATAAATTCAAACTCAATCGTTGTTGTCCATACAAGTCCTTCTTTCGTGTAAACCTATGAGCTCACCAACAATTTTGTTGACGTATTTTAGCGTGTATTTTCAGGTAATTAAGACAAATGACATGCATTGGAAGCACGACAAGGCTTCTGTATTTTTGGAGTCGCATAAATTTTCAAACCTTCAGAGATTTATTTGCATTATTAGTATCATGTTATGTATTTGAATCTCTTAAATTTGCGAACTACTTTACGTTTTATTTGGGTTATGTAAAAACAATGCCATATTTTGAAGTTTATTAATGTTTTTTTTAAAACGTCCATTTAATGGTCGTTCACTTGATTATGACTATGCTTCCGCGACGTCACGCCTAGTCACCAACCGGGGTAACGGGGTGTGACACCCTTAAAAGACTTTGTGTCTGAAACGTGTGCATTGTCATCTACTTCAACAATGGCCTCAAACACTCCCCTTGTACCTGCATTCCTGGGTAATGATGTTGTAAAACACCCATCTATCACATTCATGCTAACCATCAAATCCACAAACTATGTGGCAAACCTGAACATTCCTAAGAACTATGTTGGGAAAGGCTATGAACAGATGGTTGAATTCCTGAAAGCTCATCCTTTGAACTATGCCATGACAGCCACTCCTAGTGTCGTGTATTAAGAAATGGTCTATGAGTTCTGGTAAACCTGTTCTTAAGACTTTACTACTAATACCATTCAAGGAACCATTCTCAACAACACTCAGGTTGTTGAGATAACTGCTGCTCGTCTTCAGGAGGTACTTCATCTTCCTGCAGTTGAGAAATATGAAAAACCACAGCCTGAAAATCAACAAATGGCTTACCTGCTACGATGTTGTGGTGGTGCACCAAGGGTGGGAGCTACTCTATTCAGGAAAGAGTTAGCACCAACATACAGTTTTCTCTTTGCCTCTGTGGTGATGAGTCTAAGCTGTAAGGTTGGTTCATTTGACCAGCTCAGCTGTGAAAAAGTCCAAATAGCTCTGCAGTTTATGGATGGGGATACACTGAATATGGCCAAATTAATTTTTGGTAATCTGAGGGCCTTTGTGGAACAGGATCAACGTACTCTATCTGTAAGTTACCCCAGATTCTTAAGTCTCATATTCAAGCATGTCTGTGGTGACAATCTGTACAACTCCCAACCTCTCCTGAAGTCAATGGTGTTTCCTGTGATTGGAAACAAAGTACTTTATGTTGTTGTGCCTGCTGATGATCCTCCTTTCTCAACTACAATGAGAAGGCTTCTTGGTTTAGTGGAAGGTCCTTCTACTCAGGAGGCAACTCTTGTCCCCACAGGAAAATCCAAATCACTAACTAAAATGGTAAAACGTGCCCTGAAGTCTGGTGAAGTTGAGCCTATCACCAAGAAGGCCAGAAAAACTAAGTTTGCACCCTCAGTCTCTATGCCTGAGGGGGAGCAGGCTGATCTCCCAGGTTCATCTGTTGAACCAGAAGCCTTTGTGGCTAGTGGCTCTGTGCCATCTGAGACTATGGAACAGGTTCCACAACCTTTCTAGCCCAGTCTCCTCACCAGTCCAAACACAACAACCTCTCACTTCTCCCACTTCTCCTAATACCTACTCCAAGCTTAGGAAGAAATCCTTAGCCAAAAAGAAAACCATCAGCCTACCCACTCCAAAAAGCCCCTCTGACCCCTTTCAACAGTAATCAGTTGCAAAAGAACCAACCCCTGATGCATCCTCTCCTATTTTGGAAGAAGGTGCACCCTCTATGGAGCCTGCTTCACTCCAGCCTAAGTTAACCCAAAGTCAGCCTGAGCCCTCTGGTTCCTCTCAACAGGAACCAGTTGTACACATGGAGGAAACCACATCAATTATCCCTTCCTCTCAACAGGTTGAGGATATTGAAAGATAGGAGCCCTCTCCACTCCACACTGAGTCCATACTGTCTCCTACTCATATTTCTCCTTCACAACCTGAGTCTGCACAAGGTGCAAACAGTTGGTTCAAGCCCGCCAACTGATCAGCCTTCAGCTTCTGCTCCTCATGATGCAGCTGCTCAATCTTCAATAGTTGCTGAAGGACCAACATCCCAGCCTGATGATCCTCAGGGTACAGAACAACCCTTTGGTGAAGGCTTTCCCCAAATGCAAATTCCATCAGCAATTTTCACCTCTGTTGATGTTGAAATGCACACCACTTCACCCCATGAAGAGGTGCCTCAAAACCAAGGCACCACTGAGGATTCCACCCATGTCCTTGATGAAGGAGTCACAATCCCAGTGGTTTCTGAAAGGCCAACAACCCCCATCACTTCTCCTCATGATGCAGCTTTGGCCACTGCTGAAGGTATCATTGATCCCTCTAAGTTAGGACACTTGTCCTTTATACAGGCCATGGAACTTCTTTCCGCAGTTCCCTTACCATCACCAAGTGAACCTACCACTCCTCCATATTCATCTTCATCCCATCAACTCAATCAAAACAATCCATTCACACTCCTCCATCACCAAAAGAACTTTCCTTGAAGGAACAGCTTACTGCGTTATCCAACAAGGTTAGCTCCTTAGAAAATTCTATAACCATCCTTCCTTCTTTTATTGCAGACTCAGTGTCTGCACAGCTTGAAGGGTTTCTTGATTCGTTCAAGACATCCTTTCCATCCCACTCTCCATAACCTGACTATTCCTCTCAGCTGCTTGCACTCACTGCACAGCTGCAACAACTCTCTACTTCCCCTTCCTCTCTCATTTCCAACCAACAGGACAAACCAGCTTGGCAGCTGGTTCCCAACAATTGTCAAGTGTAGCTGAAACTTGTTTTGTCTCATTGCCCTCCACTTTAGCCTCTTTAAATACCTTATTGGTATCTCTGTCCAACTTTGTGGCATCGGGCTTTGAAGATGTGCAGGAATCAATCAATATTACTCTTGCACAACTTAAAAGTCTGATGTTCGGTGACACTGACAGGGCTGCTGTTTCACTTCTTTCAGCCACTACCACTTCTCAATCATCCTCTCTTGAAACCCGCCTTACCCAGTTAGCAGAGGTCAAGGACAACCTGGCTTTCTTAGTGCATAGCCTGGTTGGTTCTAGACCTGTTACTAAACCTGCTCCTGCCAAGCCTGTTGGATCCGTTCCTTTGGGCAGCACTGATGTTGAAGGCTCTATGTCATCTCCTTCAAAGGGGGAGAAGATATCTGCCTCAAAGACTAAGTCTATGGGGGAGAAATCTTTATCACCCTCTAAGGAGAAGTCAACTTCAGTTGGCCAAGCAACATGTCATATAACAATTGGTGATGATGCAGATACATCCAATGTTTCTGGGATAGCTGAGCCTACTCAGGTTAGGTCTCGAAGCCCTGAACCATCTAAGGGGGAGGAATCTCTTTCTGAGGATAGGCCCAGCAAAAGAAGACAGCTTGCCCTAGAACCATATATGGAAGAGGAAGAAACTGAGATGGTCTTATCCATAGCAGCCAAAGGAAAAGCCAAAGCTGTTGTGGACACAAAAGCTGAAAGACTGCTCCAGCTTAAGTATGATAAGGCTCAAGCCAAAGAAATGAAAATTCCACTTGAAATCTAATACAAATGGAAACAAGAGCAAAATGAGCTACTAGAGAGACAAAAAGAGGAAGCAGCCTCTGTGAAAGCTGCTCAAGCTTTGGCTGTCAAAGAGGCAAAGAAAGTAAATATGCCATCCTTGGTAGTGCAAAGGAAGTTGGAGGAGGCAGTCAAAGGGTCAGACAGTGGGAAGGAAAGCGAGAAAGAGAAAAGCTCTAAAGTCTCAGTGACCAAGGGAAAATCTGTGTCTTCTACTCTTTCATCACTTAGAACCTAATTCCATTTTGTTAACCTGGCAAGAAAGAAGGTCTTTGACGTTGCTGAAATAAGGATTGCCAAGGAAACCATTGTCAAATATGTTCCCATCTCAAGAAAAAGTCAGCCTTGGAAGCTTCAAATCACAAGACATTGTGCTGATGGCCCTGAACTGGAAGTATGTGAAGCTGCTGATGTACCCAGATTGGGGTACAAGGAATGGGTTGAGCTTGCAGTTGCCCTGAGCAGTTCAAAATCTGAAACTGGTAAAACAGTCAGAGCATTTGTAAAGAAGCTGATGGAAAAGGTGAAAGGGTTGGGCTTGATCCCAGAGGATATGATCAAATGTACTTCCAAGATAGAACCTAAGATCAAGCCCAGAAGACAAAAGAAAGATTCAGACAAAAGGGATATCTGAAATGGGTGACAGACCATTTCTTATATCAAAACAACATTACATATAGAGTAAAGGTTTAAAGTTGACATTTCTGTTTAAGGTAAAGTTGTGGACAACAGAGACAAAAAGGAAAAGACAAACATTCTGCAACAAGTGGACAATGCCTGATTTGTCAGACGTGCAGAATAGCATCCTTGTCTGTTTGCAAGACATTCCCACTTTATCTACAACCAATGAAGAAGCTCCACTGAGATTCACTGAGTGAGTATAAAAGAAGCTTCCAAGGAATTAGAGATATCAAGAAAGACATCCACAAGTCTAGGATGTGCATTGCAAAGTAAATTGTGTTTTTCATGCATGCAAGTTCTGCTTTCAACTTAGAGTAAAATAGCTAAGTGTGTCTAAGTTGTTCCATGTCAAAGCTTTCTGTCTGTGTCTTGTAAAAACAGTGAGTGAACCTTAGTGACTGAATTCATTGAAACTAGTCTGAGTGAGTCTTAGATTAGTTTAATATCTATTGTTTCATTTCTGTCATCTCAGTTTGGATCATTACGTAATCCGAACCTGTTTGTAATTAACAACTGTTAATATATACATACAAACATTGAGAAAAAGTGTGTTCTAAAGAATTAGTTGTATTCACCCCCCCCCCCTTCTCTACAGTCTCTAGTAACATACTTGGGAAACCTTTGGGACCTACATTATTTTATTAATTTTTTAAAATTTTTTATTTTAGCTTGTTAATTTAAAAAACTTTTAATAAGTTTCAATTAGTTTAGAAAACAAAAATACTAAGTCTCAATCATAAAGTTTAAACTTAATCAATTAAATTATATGCATGTTACTTACATGAATGTTAATTTTAATTTTTGGAAAAAGGACGGAAAAATGAAAAGGTTATCTATTAGGAGAATGATATATGACAAGAAATGTAAGGTCACCTACCTACTGATCCAATCTTGACGCGACACCGTCCAACGAGTACGGAATCCTCGTTAGGGGCTTAACGGATTGATCACACACACGAAACACGGAGACCAACACGATGATAGACGTAACAACGGACTTCCCGACACGTGAATCTCTCCAAGAACACTCTGCTAATCGCACACAAGTTCGTAATCGCCTCACACACGAATTTCTGCAAAGATTCTTAATCAAAACTGATTAACTCTTAATTATAGGCCTTAACTTCGAACTTGGCATGGACAAGTTCGAGAAGGCCCAAGCCCACGAACTTTTCCACCATTAAGTTCGAATCTAGGCCTTTGAACTTATTCTAGAACTTGTCTGCGAACTTGTTCTAGAACTTATGTTTGAACTTATGTTTGAACTTAACTTTGAACTTATGTTTGAACTTAAGTAAAAACATAAATCACCAACAAGTTCAAACATATATACAATCAATATCAAAACATATATCAAACATGTATTAATGTGTAATTACCAACACTTGTACTATTACAAAATATCATCTATACTTAGACTGCTATCGTCACACAGGATGCACTAACAGACTCCCCCTTGACGATAGATACTAACTAGATATACATTTTGTCTAAGTACTAGGTCTATTCAAACTACTACCTGCATATAATCCCTGCTCTATACAAACCCTTACAACTTTTTAGAACTTCCTGCCTTCAGATCTCCAGCCTTCATGAAATAAAATCGGCTGATCATGAAATTTTTCATGTCATCCTTGGATAGGTTAATTAGATGCAGCGGATCGTCTACTTTCAAAATTGTCTTCTCTTCTTGATCCTCCATTACGACTTCAGCTGTTTCGTTATCTACGAACCACCACTTCATGTTTGCAAGTACATCTTATGGCATAGACATTAATGAAACTTTCTTCAAGCATCGGACTGGTCTGTAAACCATCTTAGCCCATGGTTTACCAGTATGAGGATCCATTCTTGACTCGTCTACTACTCTCTTGCCTGATCTTGGCTTTATCTTTTCAAACTTTCCAGATCTACCCTCCCTTCTGATAATCTTAGCAATCACTTCAGCATAGGGGTCGTCTCCAAGGTTTATAAGCTCCTTTCAGGCCAACTCCTTCACTTCACATTTGAGCAATGTATTAAAGACCTTTAAGGTTCTCCTCAGATACTGAAGCCCATCTCTTCTTTTAAGTACAAAAAGCTGTAATTCCCTGTCGAAAAACCAGCTAAGGATACCTCCTGACAGCTTTCCTGGATTTGGCAATCTCATTTTCTTCTTTACAGCTAACTCAATCTTTTTCTCTTTCTTTCTGAACCATAACCTCATCATCTCTTCTTTCGATTGTTCCCTTTGAGCTGGATCAGATTCTGATTCTTCTATAGATGCCAAGTTAAGCTCATCTAAGTCTATCACATTATGATCATTATTTACATATTGTTCAGTAACAGGCTGCTTCGGGATCAACACCTCATCAATGTTATCATCCTCATCTTCTATTAACTCATCGTCTGATTTCCAGTCTACAACTTCTTCTGGGATGAACTCCCCTTCCTCAAGATCTTCTTGATCAAATCTGAACTCGTCTTCATCATCAAGATCTCTCAACGCCTCTATCATCTCTTGCTCAACATCCTTTGAAGCTTCAGGAGCCTTGCCTTTTTCTGAGGCTTCACCTCCTCCCATACTTGACGAACTAGGCTCCCCCTGAACGATTGCTTGCTGAGCAGTCTTTTGGGAAAGATCTGCTAGCTCACCTTCTTTCTGTGCACCTGGATCATCGCCTTCCTCATCGTCTCTCCTTACTCTCCTCAGCTGATCATCTTTGCAGCTACTCTCCCCGTGAGCTCGCAGATCTTTCATAATCTGCTTGATGAGAGTCTGCATTGTCAGAATTTGTGCTTGTTGAGTCCTTAGCTCAGCTTGTTGATCGACCACAGTTGTCTGTAAAGCGGCATTCTCTTGATCCAATCGAGCATTGTGCTATTGCAACTCTTTTACAGCTGTTGATAGCTGGTAAATTTGGATTGTTTGGAAGTCCACTTTTCCCTTCAACTCAGTGAACCACTGATTCTCTGTGAATGAAGACGAGGAAGATGGAATGGAGGCGGATATAGATGGAGTTATGGTTGATGATGATGGAGTAGCCGGTAACACAGATGGAGAAGCTGAAGTGGATGGAGCTCACTTCATGAATCTATGCCTTTTCGCCCTATGCTAGGAACGAAAGAAGCTTCTTCTTCTTCAAACTCAGACTCTTCGGTCTCTTCATCAATAATTGCTGACCTTGTCATTCTCCTTCTGCTAACAACTAGCCTCGATCCATATCTGCCAATTGTGATATCCGGATCTTCAGCTTCAGAATTAGATTCGGAATCAGACTCGGAGGCGGTCTCTACGTGACCTTCAGCCGAAGTCTGTTCCCTAGCACCTTGTCTGGACCTCTATGTCTAGAAACTCAGCATCAGAGGGCTGATGTTCATCAATCTCCTTAAAAATGTCATGTAGATCAGCTGGAGGCTCTAAAACGTCCTGAACCAGTTGTTCAGCAATATTTTGCTCTGCGGCTGTTCCCTGAGCCCAAATCTCTTCCAGAGTTTGCTCCTTCTGGTCGTATTGTGGAGCCGAACTAGATGGCCCAGCAGCTTCAGTGGTTGGCTGTGGGCGGGAAGTGGTTCTAGCAACCGAAATTCTACTTGTCGGTGCTCTTCTCTGTTGCTGTTGATGTTGCTGTTGCTGCTGCTGGGGTGGGGCTTCACCAATCCAGTCTTCACCTTCCAGGGAAAAAAAATCCAGATCTATAACTGCCCCAAACAATGGTGCCACTTGGGGCCTGACCTGCTCAGCCCTTCTAGCGTTATGGGTCTAGCAGTCAGCAAATATGCGCTTATCAATCAAAGCCACGCCACTTTAATCAGGAAGTGGTGGCAGATTTGGTAAGAATTGGCGGATAATCATAATATCAAAGCAAGGATAAATCAAGAATCGTTCCCTGATCGGTGCTGTGATCTGGTGCACAAACTCTCCAAAAAACATCTCTGAGAAACTGAACTTCTTGTTATACACCAATGCAATCAACGCAGACTGCAATTTGTACACCATGGTGTCAAAACCTGCTTTTTTAGGCGCGAAGCAGACCATTATCACATGAACAAGATACCGCCATTGGCCAATCAGTCCGCTTTTGACGTAAGAAGCTTTCGTTATATCTTGCGTGTATCCCATTCTCAAAAAGGCCGCTTGCCTTATAGGTAAAGGAAAATCTATTGGGCCTGCTTCTTGGTCCTCAGTGCCCAACTGTAGAATCTGCCTTAACATATTCGCCGAAAACGCAATTGGTTGACCGCCTACTATTGTTCGCAACACTGTAGGGGTAACCGAGCAGTCTACTTGAAGATGCTCCCAAAATTGTCGCACGTACGTCAAGGTAATTTGCAAATTGTGAGTGAGTGCATAGGAAACTCGAGACTGAGTCAGGAATTCAATCATCTGACGATAAGGTTGTGCCTCTGGTAATTGGAGATCCACTGCCATGACCATGTTATGCTTATTATAAAACGCACGATCACCCATATCTACACACCAATCATCAAACAAAATTAGAAATTAAAATTAACATAAAATAGAATTTGATATATTCGAATTTGCATAACTTCGAACTTGCATAAGTTCGAAGTCCAACACATTCGAATTTGCACAAATTCGAGATTATTAATATGCATTCGAACTTAAATAAATTCGAGGCATGTATTTGAATTTGACTGACTTCAAACTTATAGATATTTCAACAAGTTCGAACTTTCTGACAAGTTCGAACCTGATGAACAAATTCGAAGTCGGTCACTTTCAACTTAAAAACCTTGATTTTGACCCCATTTGACTTAATCAACTGTGTAACTTAGTCCTATTAGGTTCTAATCTAAGTAATGTACCATTTATTTGAAGTTTTATCTTTTAAAACTTGTGATTTAAAATCACCTAGTTTTAAATAATATGACCATCAAATATGGTCGATTTTTGCCAAAATAATGTCCTAAACTACACTTACTTAGTATTATGATGATCAGAATACCCTAGTATATGTGTATGTTTGAGAAATAGAGGGAAAACTTCGAGGAATAGGACGAAATTCAAAATACGGTAAATTCGAAGGTAAGTTCGAGATCACCGGAGGACATGTTCGAGAACACAAATTCGAGGGTAGGTGTCTTAAATGAAGTACTGTTGACCTATTTATATCAACTACCTTCGAACTTAGCATAAGTTCGAACTTCCAGCAAGTTCGAGGATAACTTCGAATTTGTCTGGATTTTAAACTTAATTGAAAATTTTGAAAATTCTTGAATAGAGTCCAACTTTTTCATGTAACGGAATTTTAAAAATTTTGCAAAATCATTCACACTAAGCAACAGATTTTTAAGCAATATGTGTTTCTTCAACCAAAAATGCATCCTAGTAACTTTGACATTTATCCTACTTAAAGTAAAATAAAGTAAAATGAACTAAAATAAAATAAAATAATGTAAGAATAAAATTATAAATACTCAAATGTACTTTAAAAATTACGACCTATACTAACAGAATATTTACCAGAAAGTCAAAGAAGGTTCAATCAGATAGCGGTGTCAAACGCACTTTCAGTATTTCACTTTCACACTTCGGAATTTTTTATTCCTTTGGTTGTTTGTCGTGATATACATTCCAAGTCGATTGTCGGTATGATTTTCAATTTAAACATTTAACACTTTGGAAATTCCCTTGGCCTTTTTATTTATCAAGAAACTACCTTACGTGTCTCATACTTAGATATACTTCTATGATCAAGGCAGACACACAATGATTATAACTTTTTGGTATTGCAAGTTTTCTTTAAAAGGCAAACGTCAGACACAGTTCTGTATATACATACAACAGAGTGTCATAGTTTGTCTTAGAGTTCCTTTTAAGTTAGCAAGACAGCGGTGACAGGTCTGTACTTACGTACAACAAAGCAACTTATTTTGCTAACTTTTTTTTAATCAAAAATTTTTCTTTTCTTTTCGTTAAGATGTATTTTGATGTTGCTATACATCCCCAGAAAATTTGCATACCTCATTTAAAATCATTGTCTGTATGTCTCTAACATAGAAATTAAGACCATTTGGTCATACATCTAAGTTAGTTACACATATGACATTTTCTTGATTATTTTATTAGCTGTTAGGATTTCCTTTGTGTATTATGTCTACCAACACATCAAACAAGAAATTGTATATCACTTAGAATTTATGGTGCATTATGTGTGAAAGCTTAACACTTAGAGTTTGTTTCGACAGTGCTAATTTTTGTCACTTTGAACCTATGAATCTGAGGCTTATCTCATTTTTCAATATTCTTTTTTTTTTTTTTTGAAATTTTTTTGGTTTTCTTTTTTTTTCAATATTCATTTTTCAATAAACTACTAACTTACTATAAAAGGAAAGAAAATTTAGTAAACTACTAACTTACTTAAGAAGAAATGAAAAACTACTAAGGTCAAGTTACTCTGGATTACGCATACCATTTAGTTGAACTAACAACTCAAAGTGTGACTTATCAAAAGCTTTAGTGAATAAATCTGCATTATTATCTTTTGTGGCCACTTTTACCAGCTTTATTAACTTCTTTTCAGCACAATCACGTATAAAATGATGTCTTATGTCTATGTGTTTTGTTTTACTGTGTTTAACTAGATTATTAGTTATAGCAATTGTAGACTGCTTATCTATCCTAATGGGAGTATGAGTGTAAGTCAAACCATAATCCCGCAATTGTTGTTGTATCCACAAAACCTGTGAACAGCAACTACCAGCAGCTACATATTCGGCCTCGCACATTGACACGGCTACCGAAGTCTGTTTCTTGCATTGTCAGGATATGAGCCTCCCTCCAAGGAACTGACAACCTCCAGTTGTTGATTTCCAGTTCAAGCTGCAACCACCATAGTCAGAATCCGTGTATGCTTCCAATTCCAGATCACCATCAGCGTGATACCAAAGTCCCAGCTTCGGTTTTGACTTGAGGTATCTCAGAATCCGCTTCACGGCTTTCATATGCATCTCCATTGGATTTGCTTGAAACCTAGCACAAATACACACAGCAAACATTATGTCAGGTATAGAAGCAGTTAAATGCATAAGTGACCCGATCATGGCCCGATATAGAGTCGGATCCACATCTGTATCACTTTCTGTACCCGGTCCGAGATTGTGATTCACTTGAATCGGAGTACTAAAGTGAGCAGTCAGCTTAGTTCCTTCCATCCCGAAGCGCTCTAGAATATCGTAGACATACTTTGTCTGATGGATAAACATGCCCTCCTTCCTCTGTTCAACTTGCAAACCCAGAAAGAAGTTTAACTCTCCCATAGCACTCATCTCAAACTTTGACTTCATAACCTTCTCATAGCCTTTGCACATCTGTTCGTTTGATGACCTGGAAATGATGTCATCCACATACACTTGTACCAAGATAAAATCTTCTCCCTTTCTCTTCACGAACAATGTACTATCTATTCTCCCTCTTTCAGATCCGTTGTCCAAAAGATGAGTTGACAGCGTCTCATACCATGCCCTTGGTGCCTGATGCAATCCATACATAGCCTTATCGAGTCGATATACTCTGTCTGGATAGTTTGGATCAGTAAACCCAGGCGATTGTTCGACGTACACCAGTTCCTTCACTTTTCCGTACATGAATGCACTTTTTACATCCAGTTGATAGACTTTAAACCCTTTGAAGGACGCGAAGGCCAGAAATAGACGAATTGCCTCAAGCCTTGCCACTGGTGCAAACACTTCGTTGTAATCAATTACCTCTTCATGGTTGAACCCTTTTACCACAAGTCTTGCCTTGTTGCGAGTAACAATACCCCGATCATCTCTCTTGCACTTACAACCCCATTTGGTTCCTATTGCATCTTCTCCTCGAGGTAGCGGCACTAACTCCCACACTTCAAGCTTTCTGAATTGTGACAGTTCTTCTTGCATGGCTTCAACCCAAGAATTGTCTTTTAGTGCCATTTGCACATTCTTCGGCTCTACTTGCGAGATGAAACATGAATAAAGACAAATGTGATATGCCTCGGAGTCGTTGATCATCGATAACAGCACCGCGTTATTATTCACACTACTCCTACTTCTCACACCAGTATTCGGATTCCCTATGATACTCTCAATCGGAGGATCCTTGTTTATCCTCGATGTCTCAATCTCGTCAACCCAAAGATAATCTCCTAAGTTTGATCCTATTTCACCTAACGAGGGTACGACTTCAGACGGAACATTCTCTTCCTCATGATCACTGTCCTCGGAGTTAGAAGTACTTGTCTGATTCTCGTTTGTAGGTAACTCGGATTCATTCTCTGTTGGAGATCTATCTTCTGTCACTGTAGGCTCAGAAGTTGATGGAATGCTTGTCTTTGGAAAACCTTGATTGTCGTCATTCAGACTTAATGACGAGAAGTCATCCTCCACTGTACCTGCATTTCCACTTACTGGTATGTTAAATGATTCGAACAATGAGTCATAATCAAATAACCAATCAGGACCTGTTTGGGGTTCATGTGAATAACTTGTAACATCAATGTTAAACACAATTTCTACCGTACCATTTGTTTTGTTAAAAACCCTTTTGTTTGGTGAGTTAGGCACATAACCTAGGAAATATCCTTCGTCAGCCTTTTCACCAAACTTAGGTTGATGTTTTGTTTTAAATAAAGTACATGGTACCCCAAACGGTTCAAAGCCTGTTAAATTTGCTGGTCTTTTATTCAGAACTTCATAACAGGTTTTGTTCAGTGATTATACAGTACGGACCCGGTTTAAAAGATGACATGCGGTGTTCACTGCCTCCCCCCAAAACATGGTAGGAAGCTTTGAATCCGAGAGCATGGCCCTCGCTGCCTCAATCAAAATCCTGTTTTTCCGTTCTGCCACCCCATTTTGTTGTGGCTCCTACGGTGTACTAAATTGATGCACTATGCCTTTGGATAGGCAATATACACTAGGGGTGAGCTCGGTACCGTACCGAACCGAACCGGTACCGATCCCGAAAATACCGAAACCGAATTATTAGTTTTGGAAGAACCGAATACCGAACCGTATAAATTTATATGGTGCCTGTTCGGTTCCGAATACCGAATTTTAGCTAATTTAAGAACCGAATACCGAACCGAAAGTACCGAATACCGAATTTTAGCTAATTTAAAAACCGAATATTGAACCGATTATATTTATTTGGTATCGGTTGGTACCGGTTCGGGTTCGGGAAATGGTACCCGTTGCTCACCCCTAATATACACCAATTACTGTGTTTTTAAATTCTGTTCCATTATCACTCCCAATACGTTTTACCCTCGTCCCGTAGGAATTTTCGACTTGGTCTAAGAACCCAATCAACTTTGCAGCTGTTTCGTCCTTCGTACCTAAAAAGAAAACCCATGAAAAACGTGAGTAATCATCAGTGATAACTAAACAATCCAACTACCACCTATACTCCTTTTATAGATAGGACCGAAGAGATCCATTTGCAGCAAATCGAAGGTGGAAGCTATCGAGTTCTGAGTTTTTGACTTGTGTGACTGCTTGTGTTGTTTGCCTTTCTTACATGGTACACACTTGTCATCGAACTGAAAACTCTTCAGTGGGACACCTTGCACCAGACCATGTTTAGTGATGTAATTCATTTTCCTTAGGTGCAAGTGTGTCATGCGTCTGTGCCATAAAATGGATTCTGACTCTGAAGCTTTGGATAGAAGACAGATTGTTCCCATCGACGAATCAGATTTGTTCATGTCCATCATGTATAAATCATTTTTCCTTGGGGCTCTCATCATTATCCACTCTTCAGGTACTTTAAATCCCGGTTTCAGCACTAACACCTCAGTATCAGTAAATATTATTGAGTTCTTCTTATCACAGATTTGAGATACACTAATGAGATTATGATTAAGTTTATCAAAATGGTAAACTTGATCAAGTGTGATAGTCCCATTAGTGACCACTCCGGTACTAGTGATATGTCCTCCCTTGTTCGCAGCGAATGATACGAATCCCTTGTTCCCTCCCTTGAAGTCTGTGAGTAGACTTCTTTCCCCAGTCATGTGCCTAAAGCAACCACTGTCAATGAACCACTTGTTGTTTAGACCTGTAGTTAGCTCCTGCACAAGAAAGAAAACAAGTTAGTTATCACGGGGAACCCAAGCCATGACTGACTTGGTAATAACATTCTCATCCACATACGTGAACTCCTTCAAATACCCATCTCTCCTTTCAGGTGACTTGGGTTTTTGATTGAGAATCTGTTGTGGTGATGAGTGATTTAAATTCACTCTTGGCCTTTGGGTAGGCATTTGCTGTTTAGCCCTCGAATAATTTCTATTATAAGGCATTTCAGATTGATATCCATGGGCTCTACCTGGTGTCTGATGTCTTTGAGGAGTGTGAGACCTAACTGGAGTGTAAGTCCTTTAGGTGTTGTACTCCTATAAGCTTGTTGAGGTCCTGACCTAGATTGATTAGGGACTCTATTCGGCGAATTAGTCCTAACCACTTCATTTGGTCTAACTGACACAGGTACTTGTCTAACAGTTGTCTCGGGTGTGGCATTCACAATCTGCTCAGTGTTTTGAGAACCACTTGTGCTAGCAACACTAGATACTGGTTTATGTTGTTCTGGCTTTCCTACAGCAGGTCTAGACTCTGGTTTAGAGGGTGTGGACTCTTCTTTCTTATATGGACAGCTAGACACAACATGTCCCCTCTCATGACATCTAAAGCAAGACATCTTATCAACCGACTACCTATGAGTGCCCTTTGATTTTGGTGTCTCACTAGTGTCAGTTTCTTTCTTTTCAACGACTATAACTACTTCCTCTTGTTGATTATCAATTTCAGGTTTATTTTCTCCTAGTTTTTGGTCACTAGAAGACTGCACAAACTTGACCTTCTTAAACTTAGAGTTAGTAGTAGACACCTTAGTTGTTTTGTCCTTATCAGATTCAGATTCAGTTTCAGTTGTTACCTCTGACTCGACTGGTTCATCAGTTTTATCCTGAGGTTGAGGCACATAATTATTGTTGAAAGGTGGAGGACTCTCTTGAAAACCTAATCCTACAGGTTTCTTAGACTGCCGTTGAGCATCTAAGATTTTCCCTAGATTTAGTGAAGAGTTCCTAAACTTTTCCAACTTACTATTTACCTCATCAACCTTGACTTTTGATTCAGCTAGTTCGACCTCCTTAATGGTAAGTTCTTTGGTTAAAGCCTCAACATGCTCATACATAAGTTATATCCTGACACATTGTTCACTTAATTTGTCTTTTAGAACTATAGCATCCTGAGCATCTGCTTTTAGCTTATTCCTAAGATCTTCCTTAATATCTAAAAGACTAGCATTATCTGATTTCAGTGATTGGATTTGAGCAGTTAAGTTAATATGTGTTTCTAAAACTAAGTTCAACCGATCATTTGAAGTAGCACATAAACACATAAGTCATGAAATGTAGAAAAGTTCAGAATTACCCTTTTGTGATCCGATTCCACGTTAGCCATTTGTGCGGCAAACTCCAGAATGGTATGATTGTCTGACTTCTCCACCAACACAGGACTTGTATCATTCTGTTCGTTGTCCTCTGTCACTTCCTCTGCTCTGTCATCCCCAGTCTCAGTCACTTCATCCATGAAGGCCCTAGCGTTCAACTCCGGATGAGTAGACCAATCGTAAGTCACATCAAGTTGTCTGTCCGATGATACATTTGTTAACAGACCAGCGATGTTAGCTTGATTACCCGAACTACCAGACTGATATCTTCCCTGAGATTGAATATGATAGTTTTCAACTTTAGTTCGTTGACATTCCCTGGCAAAGTGTCCCAATCCTTGACAATTGTAACACTTAACCTTGGATTTGTCGAACCCAACTTTACTGTTGCCTACATTCAGATTTCTGCCTGTTCGTTTCATGAACCTTTTGACCCTTTGAGTCACCATGGCCAGTTTCCATTGAAGGTCCATTTCCTCCAAGTCATCAGGATCCACCTGATCGTATTCTTCATCCCATAGCGCAGGATCGTTTATCTTCCCTTGAACGCAATTGCCATACGCGACAACAAATGAAGCCAAAAGATTCAGATGATCTTCAGCTGATTTTGCGCTCATTGACATCTTTGTGTATCCTTGTGATGTAGATGCTGATTGAGTTGGCTTTTCTTCCGGTTTCGAAAACCCTAAGAATGCCCTACAACTCGATTCTTCTACAGCTATTGGAATTGATTCTTCTCTTGAGAAGAAAGTTGTGGCTCCCGACTTCATATCACCACCAATCGATGGTTTTGTCTTCCCAAAATACATTTCAGGATCTTGAACCTGCTTAACCTCCTGTCTTTTTTCTTTATTTTGAAATTATAAGCTCTCAGCTTCCAACTACTCCTTCAAGAGTGAGTCTCGAAATTCTCTTCATCATGCTTAATTAAAGCGGTGTACATTTCCCATCTCGCCGGTAAAGCATCTAGAAGCTATTCAATCTTCTCAGTCTCTTGATAAACAACATTGTGATTGTCAAGCTCCGTTAACAGATGAAAGAATCTCGTAATTGTCTCATCAAGTGTCTCGTTCTTCAGAGCCTTGAAAATTGCAAATTGTTGTTTCAGCATCTCCATCCTACTCTTGCGAACCCGTGGATTTCCCTCACACCTTTTCTCTAGAGCATCCCATAGCTCTTTAGCAGTCTTATGATTTCTCATGGTGTGTAGAATTTCTTGAGGTAACGCCATTCGGATAATCGAGAAAGCTCGGTTCTCGGCCTTATAAAGTTTCTTATCATCATCCTTCATATTTTGATAAGTTAAGACTCTTAGACGGCCCTCTAACTCTTGCGTAGGTGGCACATATCCCTCATCGATACAAATCCACATGAGCATATCATTGAAACGAGCAAAATTGGCAAACCTATCCTTCCACCAATAGTAGTCTTCCAACATCATCAACTTTGGCGGAGAATTTGCCTTTCCAACCTCATGATCCATTTCAATGAATTTTTGCAAACTTGACATCCTGTCCAAACTTTTTGTTCCCGAACTTAATTAATTTAATTTAAACTCCTTCGAACTTAGGTAAGTTCGAATTAATTTAATATTAAATTCGTTTGAAATTAAATTCGAATTTAATTAAGTTCGAATTCAACAAGTTCGACTGACTGACAAGTTCAAATATCTCTGACAAGTTCGAATTACTGATAAGTTCGAATAATACCTAATTTCTGACAAGTTCGAAATCTGACAAATTTGATGCTAGCAAGTTCGAATCTCAGCCAAATTCAAAAGAAGCCCTAAATCAAGTTCGAGAGGAGCGTATTTCTGACAAGTTCGAATGAACCCTAATACCTCCTATGTTCGAGTGCCGCAAGTTCGAGAAATGGCCAAAAGTTTGATTTTTTCAAGTTTTCATATTAAACCAAAGTTTTTAGGATTAAAAACTATGATTTCGACTAAAACAATGAACCAATATGAACTTTTCTCCGTTACTTTGCTTGTATCACTTGAAAAACTTATAAAAAATGTGGTTTTTTCCATCCAAAACGCCGAAACCAAGAGTGTTTAAGATGAACACGAAGAACACGATGAACACCCTTATGGCTCTGATACCACTTGTAAGGTCACCTACCTACGGATCCAATCTTGACGCGACACCGTCCAACGAGTGCGGAATCCTCGTCAAGGGCTTAACGGATTGATCACACACACGAAACATGGAGACCAACACGATGATAGACATAACAACGGACGTCCCGACACGTGAATCTCTCCAAGAACACTCTGCTAATCGCACACAAGTTCGTAAGCGCCTCACACGCGAATTTCTACAAAGATTCTTAATCAAAACTGATGAACTCTTAATTATAGGCCTTAACTTCGAACTTGGCATGGATAAGTTCGAGAAGGCCCAAGCCCACGAACTTGTCCACCATTAAGTTCGAATCTAGGCCTTTGAACTTATTCTAGAACTTGTCTTTGAACTTGTTCTAGAACTTATGTTTGAACTTATGTTTGAACTTATGTTTGAACTTAACTTTGAACTTATGTTTGAACTTAAGTACACACATCAATCACCAACAAGTTCAAACATATATACAATCAATATCAAAACATATATCAAACATGTATTAATGTGCAATTACGAACACTTGTACTATTACAAAATATCATCTATACTGTAAGGTCACCAACCTACGGATCCTATCTTGACGTCATGTCGTCCAACGAGTGCGGAATCCTCGTTAGCGGTTTGACGGATAGACCACACACACGGAAACCAGAGCCACACACGATGATAGACGAACAATAGAACACCCCGACACGTGATTCTTTCCAGGAACAAACACAAAATCGCCTTGCAAGTTCGAGATCGCCTCTGCCTTAATCTATTCTTTGGTTTTGCAAAAGTTGTTAATTAAAACAAATTAACACCTAATTATAACATCTGATTCGAACTTGCCCAGGACAAGTTCGACTAAGCCCAAGGCCCTTCGAACTTGTCCTCCATAAGTTCGAACCAGTTACTTTAAACTTACCTTTGAACTTATGTTTGAACTTATCTTTGAACTTATGTTTGAACTTATTGTAAAACATCAATTACAACCAAGTTCAAACATACATACAATCAATATCAAACATATATTATCAAACATATAACAAACATATATCAAACACGTATTACTATGCAATTACGAACAAATTGACTATTACAAAATATCGTCTATACTTAGACTGCTATCATCACACAGGATGCACTAACATATACTTAGACTGCTATCGTCACACATGATGCACTAACAAGAATTGTTCTCCTTTATTGTAGTATATCTATACTACTTTATAAAACATGTATTACACTTAACCAATCAAACACTTCTGCAATCGTCCACACCAGTTGCACATCTCCCTTCTCCTCACTGGTTGCTGCTATCTTCTTCATTTAATGAAGTCTGGGTTGAGAATTCTTCTTCCGCATCGGCACATCCATCTCATTTCCAACTAGGTATGCTTTGTCTTCTTCTCCATCTCCACTGATTTCACTTCAACCGGCGACTTATTCTTTTCCTCCTCCAATTTTGATTTCAACCACATTTCCTATCAGATTCAATTCAAGGTTTTAAATCTTACGTATGCTTCAATCCTCATACCTTTTTTGCTTTCCTCTTCATTTCCCTTATTCCCTATCTATTAATGTCTTATTTAATATTGTTGAATGGTTGGTTTTTAATATATGGATATGTCGACAATGGTAGTTCGTAGTTGATGGATCATTCCATCAATCATTTCTTTTCTCAATGGTTCTTCTTCACGATTTCACAAAGGGTACATACTTCAATAACCTTAATTTTACATCTTCTACATCGACTTCATTATAGTATCAACAATTGTATTCTGGGTTGCAGTCTATTATTCTCGTTCGACCACTTTTATAAGTAACTTTCTAACTTCTTTGGTTTGTGATGTTTGATGACACGATTGTTTCTTCTATGATCTTGAATTGTTAGTCATTGCATTTTCTTTGGTATATCTTTGCTTGATAAAACATAGATTGTATGTATCTTAATAGTAGTCATTGCAATATTGTATGCACATCATGTGTTTGATAAAATGCTTGAACCAAATTCTCTTAGTTATTTGATAATTTTACTAATTCTCATGCCTTTTGGTAATTATATTATGAGTTGTTGGGCATCAAAAGTCGTTATTTTGGGTCCGATTAACATAGGAGTCATTATGTTTTCGTGGATTTGGTCTTCAACACAACATAAATACCCAACGATGTTTGCACACTATTGGGAATTCATTTTTTTACATCAAAGGATACCCTCATAGAAAACATCAAATATGGTCTCACATGATCACTCACAGAATCTAACACTAAACCATCAAATTGTCAACACCACAATTTTTAAGTATTGCTAATTATGAATCCGGTATACACATACATACTTAAAACTTGAACCCCCAAAAGCAATGTACATCAAGTTCTAAAAATACAAACTATCAGGATTAATATTACCCACAAAAATATCAAAAAACTTGATGATAATGTACATATTGAGTACAATTTTATTGGCCTCTTGTCCCACACATAATCAGAATTACTTTTACTTTATGAATAAATTTGGTTGTGGTACTTTCACATTAAGATATTCCCTTTACGTGTTAATAATGTTACATGTGTTTCGTTGCTTCCTAAATACACATTTACACATTGATATTGTTTATTTTTCAATGATTCTAAATGTTTAAGCATCAGTTCACGTTAATAATTTATTGTTTGAACATAATGACAATCAAGGATTTTCTCTAGACAATCACTAACAAGTTACACCATTTAACAACAAATTATGCATCTATTTTAGCGTAATAGCACATGACTTTCGGAGTCATGCTCACTAATGCATGTGTGCATGTGTCCGTATTTGTGTGTATATTTATCATGTTAGGACTTAGGAGTCACTTGTTTTCTGAAATTGTGTGATGTTTGCCTCTTTTATTAATGTCATTTGACCACACCACGAACTTTGAGTTTGTTTGTCTATATTTCTTGTTTCTAATGTAGTTATTTTTCCAAATTAAATGTTTTGTGGGCTTACCTCATTGTAAGTGGTATATGCAAACCTAAAAATCGAAGCACCCCAAATTAACACATTTTCATATTGATGATTGAAAATACGGCCTAGACTCTCCTTCAGTTAATTTATTTATTTTAACTTTTAAGATAATTGAATTGTGTTTTTATGTCCCTATAGAGATGACAGTGCATGTTATTGATATAATGATAATATAATAACTATTATACAGGAGTCTATGATTATTGATCAGTCTCAAATGCAAGAAACGAATGAATATTGGTGATTTTGATAATTATGGAGGAGGCGGATCAGTTAGTAATCGTTCTTTGTCTTATTGAACTTTAGTGAAATATTTTTCAAAAAAGGGATTATGTTATGGAGTTTCAGAATTGTTCTAGACTTTTCTTTAGCTACTCATCCATGTTAGTATCATTAGTAAATCTGGCTTGCTTCTCTCTGCAATTTTTATCTATTGACTTTTAGTCTTTGAATTCACATTCTCGAGCACTTCTCGTATTGAAGTTGGACGATACTCAAACCACGACAAGGTCCAATATACATTTTGACTCTTCCTGTAATTGTTTCTTCTACATATATCATGATCATTGTGTTTATAGTCATAGAGGTGATCTATGTGTAGTCAAATTAATTGAATGGGACATGTTTTCCCATTGATACTTTGTTCAAATTTTGACTTTTTTTATTAAAATTTAATGTATTAAATGATGATTGGAAAAATTATATTCTTAAAAATATAATCTGATTTTATTAAACATGGCCAATTAATTATATCACTCGCATTCTAGTGCAACTTCTTCTTAGTGGTGCATGTGGTGGTGTTCCTTTACAATAATGTTTGGGGCAACTCTTTGTGTCTTACTGGTCCATCACTTCCATCCACATTGGTGGCCTTGTGAAGGTCTATTACAAAGTAAGATGTGAATTTTGAGGTTCTCATCTTTGATCTGTTGTCGGTTCTGGCCGAATGGTAAGTAACATGTTTGTTTAATTAAATTAACATTTTGAAAAACTTACCTCATGACGTGTTTAATTTAACATTTTGAAAAACATTCAACATAGAATAGACATTAATTTTCAATGATGTGATTTAAAAGGTTTTAATGCTTTATATGAAAATTCTTAACAACAATGTTGATGCTTTTCTAGGTTTTGGTAGGTGGTATATAAAAATTTACCCCTAAAATGGATTTTTTGAAGTTGCTTCATGACGTTGGTTATTATTGAAGTAGGATACTGGACCCAAAATATTTGATAATTTGCTCTTGTTACATTTCTAAATCATGGAATATTTTTGTTCATAAATATTTAGTTCTATGATTGTTAAATCAATTCTTATAATTATAACTATGGACAGTAGCAAAGATAGAAGATCTAGTGGCTAAACTTCACAAATTGATTACAATTTTGTGTTTTCGAGCTAAAATCAGTCCATTTATGTTTTTTTTAATTCGATGAAAAGCCCAACCAAGCCACTATCATTGGTCGGTGACCCACTAGCTAAAACTATACCCTCAAGTCATGAGCGTGGCACCATATTGATGTTATACTAAAACTATCATCTAGCTTTGTCATTCATTATGGATACTACTGTGTATAATGAGATTACGACATTCTTATTAAGCGATATTCGTATATTAATCATGCATCACCATCTGATTTCTGCTTTCATGGGTTATAGATTCTAATATAGATTCAATTAGAATCTGAAAGATCACAAGTTGTATTGGCAAAAACCAATAAGATGAAATATTGTATGTTTGACCTTTTAGGCATAACCAAAACACTATCCAATTTCATAAATAGGGCAAACTATAATGATATTCTCAAAAGCATTACATTATTATTGTAGTATTTGTTATCTACTATAAGCTGATCAAATCTATTACATGTTTGAGAATTTAGTACTCATTTTGAAGTTTCAAACTATTGGTTTGACCTTGAAAGCAATGGCATGGTTCTTCATTTCTTGAATTATAACAGATGCAACAGAATTCCAAGATTGACATCGATTCAAAGGGCCAAGATCCTTTGGTGAAAGATCAAAAGTATATGTGCTCATACTACAAAAGATATTGGTCAAAGGCTCGAAGTACATGAACAAGTTATCATCCGCATATGGTATATAACAATTAAATACATTTACACATGATTCTTATTAAGGAGTTGGCAGTTTAGTTTAACTTATCAAGGTTTCGGACATTGATCAATGCTAATGCTCTTATAAAGCAAGCTTCTTCTCTACTTGACAAAGAACATTTTTTTTAGCAAAATACATCGCAAAAATCAAAACCCGGCACCACATTATGGGCAATGAAAGCTGGATGAAGAAAAATTAAGCTTGAAAATTTGGTGAAAAGTAGTGTCTAATCTTACTAAACTTGGTACTACCTACTTGTATTCCATGGCATGAAAAGTCTGCATTTGGAAGAAGGATGAAGTTGTTTTGTGGAATCAAATATGTAAGGTGTTTTATATGGACCAAATACCCAAATCGAACCGGTACCGGTCCCGAATAACATCGATTGTAAAGTAATGGTCTGGTCCTCGGGTTTAGATTTTAGCCAAATTCGGTTCGGTCCTAACCGGGTTCGGTCCGGGTTTTGTAAACATTGTTATTTCGGTTTTTTGGTAACCTCTGAAATGGCGTTGGAAAAGTAAATATTGAATTTGATGAGTCGTTTGAACGATGGAGCCAAGCAAAAAAGCTTGTGATTGGCGCCTCCACAATCTTGGTCAAATTCCCAACATCCACACATTCCATTCCATGATTCAATTTTCAACCAGCGTAATGCCGTAACCGTAGCTATTTATTTCTCCATAATCTTCAGCTCCGATAACCCGACCCGATAACATTTCAACCTCTTCCCCATAGAAAGCAATTAGCAATGAACCAAGTCAAATCTTTCAATACACAATTTATAGTTTTTTACATTAAAATGGCCCTACCGGGTTTTTCCCGAATACCCAGAACCGGTACCGGAACCAAAGCGGGTATAACATTAAAATGGTCCGGTCCTCGGGTTTAGATTTTAGCCAAATTCGGGTTCGGTCCCGATAACACCCCTACGAATATGTGCACCAAAATATGCTAGCACCATGCCTAAAGCTACTACATGGGTGAGTTCATGACACATCTAAGCATTTCTTCCTTCCCACAGTTACATAGATTTCAGCATATGATTCGTTGTGTCTGGGGTTAAAGTTTTATGGATGTGTTTTATAGCTCTCGAGTGAATCTTTTGCCAGGGTTTTTGCAACAAGTTTACCATCTAATTTGGGGTCAAATAGTGCAACAAGGGACTGATATTTTTCACATAAAGGGGCATTTAGCTATGCTTTTTCTGATGGTATTTGGATGTGAAGAAATTGCTTTAAGCTTCCACTTTGGTAAACAATTTTGGTGTCTTTTTGAATGTGTTCGTATACTGTAATTTGTTGAATTTTTTGCATTATTCCGTTACTACACAGGTGCTACTTTTTTGGTTGATGATTTGGTGCACAGATCTCAATTTTATTATTTATGCACCTCCTACAATTTGCCAATATTTTGGTTGACATTAGAAAAAACAAATTTCTTTGTATAGCATACATATGCAATGAATGCTATTAATTTATTATGCATATGTGATGAGGTATTTTCTTCTTTTGCAAACCGAATTAGTATATCCATCTTGAGAGGTAAGAAAAGGTATTGTGGATATACATTTATATGGTACATATTTTTTACATTTCATCGTGACCGCCGCAATGCACGAGTATATCTATCTATACTATTAAAAGAGTAACTATACTCATTTCTGGTGAAGCCACGTGTCGTTACCATGAATCGACACGTGGCATTTATAGATTTTAAATATAATAAAGAAATTTAAATCAAATCTATCCAAATCTAATATAATCTACTTTTAAATTCAAATCAAATCAAATCAAACAAAATCTAATACCCTACTAACTTATTAATTAAATCTATCCAAATCTAATATAATCCACTTTTAAATTCAATCAAATCAAACCAAACAAAATCTAATAATCTTACTAACTTATTAATTATAAGATAATACAATAAAAGTTTTAAAAATATATAAGAAAATAATTACTCTTCATATATATTTAGAAATATATTAGTAGGCCATAATAAATAATGATATCATCTTATATACTTTTGTTTTAAAGATAATATTTATATCTTTATCTTTTTATCTATTATAAATATCCGCGTAATACGCGGGTAATAAACTAGTAAATAGATATAGATGTATCCTTTTGCCCATGGCTGCAGTGACTCTTTGAATAACATAAACCTAAGGGACTATATGTGATAATACTCCAAAGTTGAAATATAATAAGGCCCAGACTGTACGCAGTACGGGACCTTTTCCTGGTTCAAATCGGAAGACAAGAATCAACAAAAATGGAGATCGAAAGTCCAACCGCCGATGAACCCTCAGCAACAATGGCGGAAGTACTGCCATTAGCCTCCGCTTCTCAGCAACCGTACGTGTCCGAGCTCCTTTCCTTCACTCTAGATCGCCTACACAAGGAACCGGAGCTTCTCCGCGTCGATGCCGAGAGAATTCGGAGGCAGATGCAGGAGGTTGCTGTTAATAACTACCGTGCATTCATTTCTGCTGCCGATGCATTGGTTTCGATCCGTCATGAAGTCTCATCCATCGATAAACACCTCGAATCATTGGTAATTCTCTCTCCAAGAACTCGATGCTGTTTATGCTTTCTTTCTTAAGAAGAGGAATTTTTCTTATGTAAATTTGAATTACACTGTTGCTGCATAAGTTAAATTGATGCCTGAAGATATATTCAATTATATTCAGAGGTTTGTATATGAATCTGATTACGGTAAAACTTAAAAACCTAAGAACGTGAACTAAATAGCATGGATTTTTACCTATGATTAGAAAGTGAATGCGCTCTAAATCGGCGCTGCAATCAAATGACCCACTTTCAACTTTTTGATTGATGTTAACTTCTAATTGGTTGTTAATGGTTGATGATTGCTGTAAACTTTGTAAGAAGTCTACGAACAGAACCATCTACTTGGTGGTGAATTTGTGATACATCTTGTGTTGTTATGCCTTTGAAATGTAATAACAGTTCAACATAAAAAGAGTAGCTTTCTTTTTAAACTGTCATTTCTATGCTATTGACAATGAGAATAACTAGAATCTTCTTTATTTTCCTGCTAGGTTAAGGCTAAATAAGCAAAAATATTTCTTGCTGCCACTTAGAAGAGGCATGCACATGTGCTGAGTGATAAATCTTTTGAGTATTCATTTTGGTAAATACCTAATTATCCAACATTTCAATGTAATCATAACTTAGCTAACAAAATATCTTTGATCTTTGTTTTATATGAATAGCCTCAGCGAAATAGGTTCTACCCGCAAGTTCATTTTTCATATACAAGGATATATGCATGTGAATACGACCAGATGCTCTAACCATTTGACTTGTGAATTCCTCTCCTATCATTGGTTTATGCTTGCTGATTCTGTTGTCATGTCATAGGATTTTGATTTATATTGACATGTAGAGATCATTCAGAAGTTTTACATGGTTAATGGTACCTGGATTTCCAACTGGGAAAGTAAATAATTTGATTGTGTGGTCAAGTTTTTTTTTTTTTTTTTTCTAGAAAGAAAAGCTAAGATTAGTGTGTACATAAAATGATTGAATATACTGTATTTGTAGATTGCAAGATATAAGACCGTTGGAACTTGAAAGGATGGTGCTAAGTAGTCCAAAAGAGTTTTTTTATTAACCATACTTCTCATGCATAAGATGCAAATCAATGAAACATAAATTATAAAACTCGTAGACTCTATTATGTGAGAATGTTGGATAATAGATCTTGGTTCCTGAACAACTAACTATAAAGCTATCTTGTTATGTAGATGAGTGCATGGTTCAGACTTGAGACCATCAATACATGCTTCGATTTGGGAAGTCCTAAATAGTGAGTACATAGATGTATGGTATATCTGGCTCTCATCGCTGCGGCGATTTCTTCTTTCCCGTTTTTCTGCTATGAGTTCCTCCCTTCCTCTAAATCTGTTTCTTCTAAATGATTTTAGCCATGGTTTCTTCTTCCCATCCATCTATAGATAGAGTATCGGCCACTAATAGTGGATTTTATTACTTCCTACTATAGATAGAGTCCTAATGTGGGTGAAAAGTTTTGATTTTCTGTTGGAATTTTGGTCTAGTGAGAGTTTGAGTTGTCTTGCTATTACACTGGGTTACTCTTTCTCTAGATAGCTCCACTGAGGATGTGTAAAGGTGGTACGGGTAAGGCTGGGTTTGCTAGAATTTTAGTTGAAGTGAATGCTAAAAATGACTGGTTGAATCGAATTGAGGTAATGAGGTTGAAGTCTTGGATGAGATGAATAAAGTGTTTAATTTTCTTAAACTTAGGATTAAGTATCAATGGAAACTGCCTCTATGTGACTTTTGTAAAACTTATCTGCATTTCTCTAAAAAGTGTGTTCATAAACCAAAAGATCCAGATTCAGGTAGGAAAAGACTTGTGAATGGTGTTAGTGTTGGTGGTGTTCTCAAGGATGGAAGGAAGGTTGATGAAGATGCTTTCACTATAGTTACTTGAAGACGGAATGGAGGAAGAGGTAGTTTAAATAGCGGAAGGGGTGGTAGTAATGGAGGTGAAGTTAACTTCATTGATGGCAATATAGGTGGCAGGTTTGGTGTTTTTTACAAATAGGATGAAGGGTTTGGTTATTCTTGTTTCAGGTTGGATGTTCTAGAAAGTTAGAACTTAGAATACTTGAAATGGTCCAAATTAATGACGTGGCAACTATTCACATGTCAAGGCGTATGCTCAAAGGGATGGTTTGTGTGGCTATCAGGAACAGGTTAAAGGGGCGTTAATGGAAAAGAAAGAAAAGGTGAATGATCAATTGAACAATTTTAGAAACTTAAACAAAAACAAGCGCAGAAGGAAATTGATGATCTAAATGAGAGGATGGAATTGCAAAAAAGTCAAAATCAGCAAGCTATGGAACAGCAGGTAGCTAAATATTCTGCTGCTAATGTTCAGGGGGTCCCAGAAAGACAATGGAAAAAATAGTTGGCACTCAAGGTGATGTGAAGCAGTATGTTAAGAAAAAGAAAAAGCTAGTAAATGGAAACAATGTGGAGTAATCAACTACAATGGCAGGAAATGATCAAGAGACAGATTAATAAGTACAAGTTAAAAGGGAGATTGAAGGATTATCCAAATACGCTGATGATTGGAAAGCAAATTAAAATGGAAAAAGGAGTTGTTGATAATGTGATAAAGAAAAAGATTGTGGTGGATACTGGGATTACTAATGTGACACCCTTGCCACATTTAACCATGATTACATAACACCCAGGATTAAACACCAAACATAAATTACATATTGATCTGCATACTTAAATTACAGTGCGGAAGCATAAAAGTACATAAATTAAATAATACAACTTTGTCAAACACCCTACAGTGCTACAAGGTTTCAAGTCTAAATCTACATACTCAAACTTTATTACAACATCCCAAACATATTACAACATTGGTCCCATAGTACATTTACCGATTGAGTAGTATTTATCTTCCAAGACTTCACAAACGACCTAACTAGAAGGTCCGACAGCAGATTTTTCTTTTCCTGTAAAAATTCAACAACTGAGGGGTAAACGAATGCTTAGTGAATACATAGATTTACGCATTTTATAAATCTTTATGAAGCCCCAAGAGTAACACCGACGACAAACGTCGTATGCTTTCTTCGTACACCAAGTACAAAGCAAGAGCCGCAGCTCTTTCGAGCCCAAGGCTCGGCATTAGACCAACCATCTGAGACAGACATAACATCGGGGATGACTTACTGCCTACCAGAACCTCGGAGGGATCAGCTCCGGGTCATATAGCGCAGTAACATCGGAATAACAGATGCGACCCGCCGGTCCATCGAAAGATGCACAACAAAAGAACGGACATGCAACAAGATCAATGTGCATCTATATCTACGCAAGTTAGTAGAATTCCAAACGATAATGAAGCAACATGTCTCAGCAGGCAATAGCTAACATAAAGCAGATATAAACATGCGAAATCATATGTACTCACTGTGGGTGCGTTATTAAACTTTAATCAATATTATTTCTCCTCGGGCTTTCAACCGGATCCACAAAGTACCCCACTGTGGGTTAAACAACACCACTAGGGACCTGTTAAGTCAGTTGTAACAAAACATCATGTCAATAGTTGTTTAATTTCATAAAACTAAATTTTATAAGTTTTGCAACATTTGACCCGAAATTCGGATCCCATGCCCGAATTCGGACCATAGTCAAGTTCGGACCCCCATGTTAAGTTCGGACCCATGTTAAGTTGGAACCCCATGCCAAGTTCGGACCCCACCCGAATTCGGACTCCAACCGAGTTCCAACACTTAGAAATTATTTTCCGTTTTGAATATGTGAGGTTCGGACCTCATCCGAATTCGGACCAGATCCGAGTTCATATCGGATCCGAATTCGGACCATCCGAAATCATATATGTGCAGTTTTGTCATTTTCAATATTTAATTTCCATCATTTTTGTACTTATTCAGTGTTCGAAATAATTCATGCCAACTAAAAAAAACACTTATTTTCAACCATTTTAACACTAATATTAACACTTTTATGTACCAAATTGAACACTTTTTGTCCATTTTTGTCACCATCGGCGCACACACACACTAACACACACTAAATCCTTAAATTCATACTTTAAGCTTGAATCAGAAGCTGAAATTCAGTATATAACATCTTATACACTAGATTTAAACGAATCTACAACTTGATCATACATGCATTAACATTTGCTACTCCAAATCTGTGATTCAGACTTTTTTTTGGCCAAAACCGAACCAAAATGCTCCCAAATTCGATTTTTAAAGAATTCTTACCTCTAATCTTCGATTGCAGTGTTGATAGTTCCCTTTTATGATCTTGATTCCAACTTTTTGAACTTCAATTCCTTGATGATCTTGGATCGTTTTAGAGAGAAAGCCGAGAGAGAGAGTTTGAGTTAGTGAGAGAAGTGCAATGGCTCAAATGAAAGACTATAAGTCTTGTATTCACATTTTTAAATCTTTAGCACATTTAGTCCCTCCACTTATCCGGTTCCATTAAATACTGATTTTATAAAATAAAGAATTCTATCTTTATTTTATTATCCTTAACATTTGTTTAATATTTATATTTACTTAATAGATTGAAATTCTAAATTTCCGTATAATGTAACCAACTTTATAATTAATCCAAATTTGAACTCAACTTTCATAATTTAACTTAAATTACAAATTTAAACTAATAAACTTCAATTACAATAATTTAAATCTGAGGATGTTACAACTAATTCGTGATTAGCATTTCAAATGAGGTATTATAGTGATTTGATGGAAGGCCAAAAGATTTTGCGTAATATGGTTGTGAGAGGTGGTTTGTTCAGGTCAGAATTTTAATTTATTTTATGTTTAGGTCTACTTGCTGGTTTGTACAGGATGCAGTGCTTCTGATCTGGTTCTAGTTGGTGTCTAAGTTGGTTCTGGTTGCTGTGTTTTGTCTGGTTGGTGCTGTTGGGCTGCTGTTTAGTTCATAGTTTCGATGTTAGTGAAGTTGGCCTTAGCTGCTGTTGCTGTTGTCTCTGGTTATTATTTGGTTTAGAATGGCTTGCTGTGATTGCTGCATGATCTTAGTGTTATGCCAGAAACAAAGAACTCAAGAACTTAAAACCCCAAATGTGAATCAATGAAAGAAATTTCAAGTTCACTCTCAAAATTGGGTATTATGCCTACAGTGAGTTATCATCCACATTAACCTAATGGACGATTTATACCAACTCTAACAAAAGAAACACACACAAAAACGCCTCAAAACAATTATGTTTCCACAAATCAAACAGAGTGACAAACTCCACCTATATGGAACACTCAAATCAAACTCAAAACAGAACAAAAACATCACAGTAGCTAGCTGCCCAAAACAATTCTATTGCACCAAGTCGTCATCCAAAGTCGAAACCAAACCATCACTTGCAACTGCAACTGAAGCCTTAGCCTTCAACTTAAGGACGATCCTTCTTCCAGTGGCCGACTTCTTTACAATAGTTGCACACAGCTTTCGGATTCACAAATCACAACTCGATCTTTCCTCTTACTATCAAAATTTTTCGAACCACTGTCACCCTTACCTTGACGGCTTGATCCACGACTACCAAACCAATAGATTTACTTTCTGAACCATTTCCAGATGCCTAGTAACGAAGCTAACGAGTGTAGTCTAGATCTAACATCTTCCAAAGATACCGTATCCCGACCGACTACAAATGAACTCACAAAATTCTCATATGAAGGTAATGAAACCTATAAGATGAGCGGTGCATCTTCATCTTCAAGCTTGACATCTAGATTCTTCAAATCCATCAAAATGGAATTCAATTCGTCAAGATAATCCTTCAAAACCGCTCCTTCATCCTCAAAGAAAATGAACGTTGTTTCAACTAGTTTGTGAGCGACTTAGTCATGTTAGTGATATGAACCAACTGGTAAATTACTATGATCAATAAGCAAAAGCACCCGCAATCGAATGCTTGCAACAATTTTCTAGAATTTGAGACCCAGAAATCTCCAAACAAAAGAGAAGAACGTAATAATCTCAATACCCCCTACTTGAAGCCGGCCTAAGCTATATCTGATTCCCCCTCTCCTAAAAATATAAAACATACATAAATAAAATAATAAAAGACATAAATAACTAGATACTTATTATTAATGACACGTAGCCCCCTTCAAGTTGTAACCGGACCTGCTGCCCCTCCTTTTCTTTTGCGTTGATACACCAGCCCCCACCGTTATAATTCGGATCATCACCTTCGCCCCAAAAATCACCTTGTCCTCAACGGGAAAGCTAGGAAACTACTCGCTTCCGACACTTAAAAACCCCGCCATGCCACCAATACCTCTCATTGATTCCTGACCGCGTGAGTTTGCAACACCTCAGCTGGTTCGAAAGTGGTTTGATCACCCAGATCACTCGGAAGCATAGAGTCAACCTCATGATCCCCAATCACCTGTTTCAATTGCGACACATGAAAAACGGGATTTATAGCTGAGGTCGATGGTAACTTTAGACGATAAGCCACCTTCTGAGTACGCTCCAAAATCTCAAACAACCTAGAGAAACAAGGTGCCAACTTCTGACTTGCCTGTCGCACCGCGCCACGGTGACGTGTCGATACGGACGTTCTTCAAATAAACTTTATCCCCAAACTCAAAAGTAACATCCTTCCGTTTCCCGTCCGCCCGTGCCTTCATTATGTGCTGGTGGCGTAGTAAACGACCCTACAATTCCTCCAGAAGCCGATCCCCCGATCCTGATCCAACAAATATCGATCCACCTCAAAGGTCATCGCAGAACCCTAATCATAGCTCACAAAACGTGGAGGATCCCGTCCATAAAGCACCTTAAATGGTGTGGTCTCTATGAACGAGTGATAAGACGTGTTTTACACGTATCAGCCCATGACAGCCATGTAACCCACTTTTTAGGACACATTGACATAAAGCATCGCAAATACGTCTCCAGACTTTGATTCACTACCAAAGTCTCACTACCTCTGTCTGCCCATCAGTCTGTGGATGGTATGCGGTGCTGTACTTCAATGTCGTCCCTTAATGAGTTGATGTTTGAACAACTCCCGCCAAAAGTGACTCACAAACACCTTATCTCGGTCCGATATTATCGAACTTGGAATCCCATGCGACTGAACGATCTCTCGGATAAACACTACAACCACCGAGGCTGCTGTATACAGGTACTTCAAGGGGACAAATGTGCCGACTTACTCAAGCAGGCAACCACCACCATAATCACGCTAAACCCGAAGGTTTAGGCAGCCCATTCACAAAATCTGTTAGGAAATCAGAATCAAAATCAGAACTGAAACAAGAACTCAACAAATTCAGAAACCCACAAATGTGAATCAAGAAAGAAGAATATTCAAATTCACTAACAAATTGGGTTACATGACTACAACTTGAGTTATTGTCCTCATCAACCCATAGGACTTATTTATACTAAAAACTTCAACACTAACTCTAATCTAACTATCAGGGAATTACACTAAACTCCCTGAACTATTACAACTAATTCAAGTCACTAACCTCATAAATCTCCACCTTGACTTGAATTTTTAAAAACAAAACAAACAAATCCCAAAAACAAATTTGTGTTTCTCAAACCAAATAATAAAGTGACAAACTCCACCTATTTGGAAACACACTACTTAATTCAAATTCGAATCCAAACCCAAATTCCAAAACTTCAATCCCGAAGCAACAAATACCCAATTTCACATATGCGACCCAAAACACCAATGTGCACCAAAACCAACAAACCAGAGAACAAAAAAACCATATCCAAAATCAACCCGTGACCAAATGTCGCAACCAAACAATAGCCAAAACAAAATGTCCAAACGGCCCGAAACAAAGCGATAACCCAAAAACGACGCTGGAACCTATCAACCGATCAACAAAATCCGGACCCAAAATACAACGATCATTGCAACTAAATCCCAATGTGTAATTTCTCCCAAATACCCCAAAACTAATGGGTAACCAAAAACAAATGAGAAACTCCACCAAAACTTGTTACCGGACCAATCAAAATTCAAACTCCAAAGTCGAGAATAATACTCCAAATCGGCAAACAAACGATCGACAACCAAAACCGAAATCACGGTTTGAACAAACCAGAACGCCATAACCCAAACGTCGATCACTAAACTAATCGATACAATTCCCCGACAAGGCGAAACAATCCGAAACCAACCGTCATAAAAAACAAATCAAAATTAAATCGGAACTTGTATCGCCATCTAAATGTCTTCAAGATCAAACAACTCGAAATTCAACCAACATCGACTTCTTGAATCAACTTGAATCCAAAAAAACGCAGCTCTAATTCCGAAACTAAACCGAACGTACGAAAGGTGTCGACACCTAAATTCTTGAATCGTCATTCAAGAAACCCAAAACGACCATTCCGTCTTCAAAACGAATCAAGAAAAACAAAAACCCGAGATAAATACAAATCACCGAAATCCAAACTTGATTCAAGATTAAACCCAAACATCCAAATCAATTTCTTACGACTTGCGAATTCATATTTCAAAACAGTAACAAACGTTCAAGAATTCGTTTTCTTGAAACCCAAAATTCAAACGAACCACAAAAATAGAAAACCAGAAAGAATCCAACAGAACTGAAAAAGGAGACGAACAAATGTTGGCAGCTGGAAGACCCACTCCACCTTAAACTGAACATCAAGTCGTAGACGTCAATTTCACAATTCCGATTACCAAACTCAACAGCCAAATCGATTCCAAAACTTGAATCGATGGCTGATTCGAGATACATTGGCACACTATCACAGTGGCAAAAAAACAAATTCAGAAGCAATTTCACAGGCTGACTTCTTCAATTGCGAAACAGAAACAGAAACAAAAAATAGTCATTCGAAAAACCTAAGTAGGACACAACCATATGAACAAAACAGAATCGATTTACTGAATTGGACTTCAAGATTGACGGAACGATTGTCAAGATTGCAATTGGGAGTAGCTTCCAATTTTCAATAGAACAATTTCCCAAAATTGATTTCTTGAAATCAATTGTACACCTAAGATCGCTTCTGACCCAAAAAACAATTCCAATTACGACTGTCAATTCTAATTGAAAAAACAAAATCGATGCAATCTGGTTGCAATCTTCAAAGCAGACTCCACAAAGAACGATTTCTAATTGCTATCGCTGAAGTCAAATTTCAAAATTCTACTACAGCCTTGAAAGCGTACTCTACAAAACAAGTTGCCAATTTCGATTTGAAAGCTAATTCGAAACTGAACACCAGAATCGATTCCAGATTGAAAAACGATGGCCAAGATTGCAAGTTACAGCAACGCAAATTCAAATTTCAGAAAGTCAAGAAACAATTTCAGGTTCAAGAACGAAACGGTTGCTGATTCAATTACGAAAATTAGACGGGAGACCAAGAGAATCAAGTAGCGTAATCTAAGAACCTAACCTGGCTCTCATACCACTTGTTAGGAAATTAGAAACAAAATCAAAACTGAAAACAAGAACTCAACAAATTCAGAAACTCACAAATGTGAATCAAGAAAGAAGAATATTCAAATTCACTAACAAATTGGGTTACGTCCTCATTAACCCATAGGACTTACTTATACTAAAAACTTCAACACTAACTCTAATCTAATTATCAGGAAATTACACTAAACCCCCTGAACTATTACAACTAATTTTGTGTCACTAACCTCACAAAATCCATAGTCAAATCTTCCCAGATTCGGGTGAGTAAGTTGAGTGGCTGTGATAGACCTGCGAGAGACAAAGTTGAGTACTTATTTCACTGACACACATGACACTCTGAAACCAACT
Organism: Centrapalus pauciflorus; assembly: GCA_020465985.1. Classification (NCBI taxonomy): domain Eukaryota; kingdom Viridiplantae; phylum Streptophyta; class Magnoliopsida; order Asterales; family Asteraceae; genus Centrapalus; species Centrapalus pauciflorus. Next base: position 44,309 of record JAANYP010001419.1, on the reverse strand, counting down.
TAGCAATATCTTTACCCTACCAATAGAATTCCCGCGCGATGCGTTCCTTTATGTCCCCCTACCACTCCCCCATGAATATCCATGAACAACTTGGCTACCTATTCAGAGGTGTGGGGTAGCACCAACCGACATATATAGTGGACATGCTCTCCATCGAGACTGTATCCCTCTGTACCATCATCCCCTGATTCAAGTCGCCCTTCAATGCCACAATCTCCGGGTCATTCTTAAGTTCCCGTGACATCTGGTCATGCAACCCCACAGTAGTAATCGATAACATATTGAGGTGTACAACATCCCCTCGTCTTGACAATGCATCGGCTGCAACGTTCTATTTCAAACTCATACCCTGATAGTTTAGAGATCCATGGCTGATGCTCCCCCACCACAGTTGCTTGTTCCAAAAGATATTTCAAACTCTTTTGGTCAGTGTAAAGGGTCGTCCTAACAGATAAGGTCTCCACTTTTCGACCGCCATAACTATTGCCATGAGTTCCCTTTCATATACTGATTTCATTTGTGCTCGTGGGCCCAAAACTTGGCTAAAGTAAGCAATCGGTCTTCCTATGCCCTCACGCATCAGTCTTGATGTGCATCGTTTGGAGAAATCTGCATCAACACCGCATCGACCGTATGCCCCGATGCATCAGTCTTGATCCATCGATCGTGAATCGTTTGGAGAAATTTGGAAGTGCAGAACTGGTACGCAGCAGGTCATCACCGAAAGGCTCGTGTAGCTTCACCCGTCGATCGTGAATCGTTTGGAGAAATTTGGAAGTGTAGAACTGGTATGCAGTACGCAGCAGGTCATCACCGAAAGGCTCGTGTAGCTTCACCGGTCCACTGGAACCCATCCTTATCGGTCAGAACTCGAGCAATTTTTTCATATCCCTGCACGAACTTCCAGTACCCTGTCAACCCCAAAAGTCCTCACATCCTCACAGTTCACGAACATTCTGAGTAATAGGCCATTCTGTTATCGCAACGATTTTAGAAGGATCAACTTTCACACCCTTGCCCGTGACGATATGCCATAAGTAGTCCACCCGACTCTGCTTAAACACACACTTCTTTTGTTACAATACAAATTTTAATTTCATAGACACCCTAATATGGTCATGAGATGCTCCCGGCGGTCGTTCATATTATGGCTGTTGTATAGTTTGATTAGAGTTAGTCTTGGTTAGTTTGTAGTTTTTAGTATAAATAAGTCCTATGGGTTAATGAGGATAATACATGATGTAACCCATCTTTGAGTGAAATTGAATTTTGTTCATTTGTTTTTGTTTCACGTTTTGGGGTTCTTTCGTTAAGTTCTTGAATAGCTTTGTAATTAGTTTTCTGAATTCCTAACAAGTGGTACCAGAGCCGGGTTATGTTCTTAGATTACGCTTCTTAATTCTCTTGGTCTCCCTTCTAATTTTTGTAATTGAAATCAGCAACCGTTCTTCGTTCTTGAACCTGAAATTGTTTCTTGACTTTCTGAAATTTGAATTTGCGCTGTTGTGATTTGCAATCTTGGCCATCGTTTTTCAATCTGTGGTGTTTAATTTGGAATTAACTTCCAAATCGAAAGTGGCAACTTGTTTTGTGGAGTACGCTTTCAAGGCTGTAGTAGAATTTTGAAATCAATTTTGGGAAATCGCTCAATTGAAAATTGGAGTCGCATGTGTTGAATTCTGGTCGAAGCGGTTAATCTTGGTAATCGTATCAAGGTGGAGTTGAATTCAATTGCATCAATTAAAAGGTTTGAGTTGCTTCTGGTTCTTGACCTAAGATGAAATTAACGATGGGTTGTGAAATTGCATGTGTTGTTCTTGGCTGTTAGTATTAGCGCTTAGAATTTGTCATCCGTCGTTTTTGTGCAATCGATTTTGCAATTGTATCAAGAATGTGAAATTGTTAATCGATTTTGGTGATCGTGAGTGTGCAATTGATTCCCTGCGATCAATTTTAGCGTTGCAATTTAAATTGAAAATGTCAATTCGGAGTTGGAATTTCCAAATGCAGCGTTCTATTTGGAAATCGACTTTGGTTTGTTGAATTTGGCAATCGACTCCAGAATTAGAGTTTGAGGTTTGATCTTAGCAATCGCTTCTGCGTTTAGAATGTGAAATTGACATTGGTTTTCAGTTTAAGGTGGAGTCGGCAATTGAAATTTGATTTTGACTTTGAAGGTTAATTTGGCAATTGTTTTTGAAATTGGTCTTGATAATCGTTTTTGGGAAATTTTGACTTTGTAATGGGCCACAGTTCAGAAAGTTTTGAAATAATTGATTTGGAAGTTCGGGTTTAGTCGTGAATCAAGTTTGGATTTCGGAGACTCGTGGTCTCGTTGTTTTGTTTTCTTGGTTCGTTTTAAAGACGAAATGGTCGTTTTGGGTTTTTCTTGAACGACGATTCAAGAATTTAGGTGTCGACTCATTTCGTATGTTCGGCTTAGTTTCGGAATTAGATGTGCATTTTTTTGGATTCATGTTGATTCAAGAAGTTGGTGTTTATTGAATATCGAGTTGTTCGATTTTGAAGGCATTTAGATGGCGATACAAGTTCCGTTTGATTTTTGATTTGTTTTTTATGACGGTTGGTTTTCGGATTGTTTAGTCATGTCGGGGAAGTGTATCAATTAGTTTCGTGATCGACGTTTGGGTTATGGCGTTCCGGTTTGTTCAAACCGTGATTTCAGTTTGGTTGTCGATCGTTTGTTTGCCGTTTTGAAACTTAGTATTGTTGGCTTCGTGTTTGAATCTTGGTTGGTCCGGTAACAAGTTTTGGGTGGAAATTTCTCATTTGTCGTTTGGTTGCCCGTTTGTTTTTGGCTGGATTTGTGTTTGGGGTATTTGGGAGAAATTACACATTAGTATCTAGTTGCGATGATCATTGTATTTTGGGTCCTGATTTTGTTGATCTATTGGTAGGTTCCGGCGTTGTCTATGAGTCATCGATTTTGCGTTGTTTTGGGCCGTTTTGATATTTTGTTATGGGTTATTGTTTCGTTGCGACATTTGGTAACCTATTGATTTTGGATATGGGTTTTTGTTCTTCGGTTTGTTGGTTTGGTGCACATTAGTGCTTTGGGTCGCATATGTGAAATTTGATATTTGTGGCTTCGGGATTGAAGTTTTGGAATTTGGGTTTGTGTTTTGAATTTGATTTTGGTAGTGTGTTTCCAAATAGGTGGAGTTTGATACTTTGTTTGGTTTGAGAAACACAAATTTGTTTTTGGGATTTGTTTGTTTTGTTTTTGAAACTCAAGTCAAGGTGGAGATTTGTGAGATTAGTGACTTGAATTTGTAGTATTAGTTCAGGGGGGTTTTGTGTAATTCTCTAATAGTTTGATTAGAGTTAGTCTTGGTTAATTTTGTGGTTTTTAGTATAAATAAGTCTTATGGGTTAATGAGGACAATAACTCAAGTTGTAGTCATGTAACCCATCTTTGAGTGAAATTGAATTTTGTTCATTTGTTTTCGTTTCACGTTTTGGAGTTCTTTGGTTGAGTTCTTGAATAGCTTTGTCATTTAGTTTTCTGAATTCCTAACAGCTGTAAACCAAAATGTCAAAAAAATACCAACACAAACTTGCGCAGATAAGGTCGAAAGTCGAAACACCTTGTTCATTAGCGCTTGAAACGTCGAAGGGGCGTTGGTCAGCCCATACTGTATGACCATGAACTCATAATGTCCCTCGTGTGTTCGAAAAATCAGTTTTATGAATATCCGTGCCCGATTTCAAATCTGGCTTACTAAACACTGTGGCCCCATGCAATTCGTCCAACAACTCATCGATAACGGGTATAGGAAACTTGTCTAGAACCGTGGATTTGTTCAATGCCCGATAGTCTACACAAAAACGCCAAATGCCATCTTTTTTTACTAACAACTCTGGGCTTGAAAAAGGACCAGTACTCGGATGAACAATACCCGATTCCATCATCTCTCCCACTAACCTTTCTATTTCATCCTTCTGTATTTGCGGATAACGATAAGGCGGGACATTGACTGGTTCCGTCCCTCCTTTTAACACGATCGCATGTCCATGACCTCTCGAGGGTCGTAAATTTGTCGGCATAGAAAATACATCAGAAAAATCCATCAGTAATGTGTCCAGCGCTGGCGAACCTGCGATTCGGATGTTGGAATCGGGCGGGACATTGACTGGTCCCATCCAGGCCAGTTATTGGTGGTCGTATCCCCTCCCCCTTCTGGTAGTATGCACTGGCACACCCTTTTGAGTACCCTTTACCTGCTTCACACTACTCCCAGATGGGTTCTCATCTATTATTATGGATAGTCTCATGGCTTGACCTAGCCCAGCAGGTTGTAACACCCGCACGGACGTGCGCAAATCAGCTTGCAACCCCTTTATAAATGTACCCTCCGGGACTTTTTCCAATATTCCCTCCAACTGCGCAGCCAACGATTCAAACAAGCTTACATACTCCCTTGCCATCCCCTCCTGTTTAATGGTCAAGAACTGCTCATATAAGTTCCCATCTTGTGACGGTTGGAAGCGATCAAGTAGGTGGGATTTCAAATGTTCCCAACGGCGAATAGGTTCCTGCTGGTCACTCCAACGATACCACGATAACGCCTGCCCTTCCATACATAAAACTGCTGCCCACAACTTCTCCCCCGTGGTCACAAATCCCTGAATAAAAAAAAAACGTTTGACCCGATACACCTACCCATACGCATCCTCCCCCTCAAACAATGGCATTTTCAATTTCCTCAAACAATAATCTGTTCCGGGTACCCACGCCCTTTCCCCGGTTGGTCCTGTTGGTCCCGTTGACACATATTTTGGCCCTTTTGAATGATATTCCGGTCCTTAATTAATGCCTCCTTGACTAGTAAAAGACGGAATCTTACCCGAATTCGAGTTATTAGTTTCTGGAAAGGGAAAAACGGGTAGCCCATACTCGTCAAAAATCAGTGACGAGAATTGGGAAGAGGCTGGAATGCCGCTAACTGGACCTGATGTTGCCTCCGTTGAGTTGGGCAGCGGCTGTGTGGTTCGCCCTTGATTCCCCAGCAGCTTAAGAATTTCCGCATGTTCAAATGTTCCCAGGTGGTATTTCAAATGTTCCCAGCTTAAGAATTTCCGCCTCTAACCGCATTGATTTCATAGATTGCCCCAGTTTTTCAAATTTTTCGCTGTCTCAGCCCTATGCTGCACCAAATCCGCTTCGACATCTGAAATCTTAGTCATACTGGCGTGGAAAAAAAATTTCACAGGCAATGGATACGTCTCTTATACCAATTTGATATGAATCAATTGGTAAATTACTATGATCAATAAGGAAATGCACCCGCAACCGAATGCTTGCAACAATTTCTGGAATTCGAGACCCAGAAATCTCCAAACAAAAGAGAAGAACGTAAGAATCTCAATACCCCCTTACTGGAAGCCGGCCCTAAGCTGTATCTGATTCCCCCTCCCCAAAAAATATAAAACATACTTTAATTAAACAATAAATGACATAAATAACTAGATACTTATTATTAATGACACCTAAGCCCCTTCAAGTTGTAACCAGACCTGCTGCCCCTCCCTTTCTTTTGCATTGATACACCAGCCCCAACCGGTTATGATTCCCATCAGTTAAAGACTCCAATTTCAGCCACAACCCTGCTGCCGTTTCTTCTTCGGTAACCTCGTAAATCACTTTGTTGGCCAAAGATAGCAAACTATCCAAATGTGCCTTCTTGTCTTGTTGTGCAAACTCCGAATCATTCATCGAAACAGGCTTTGCATCCGAAAGAGGAGCCCAAGTCCACATTGTTTGAGAAGAGAACACATCTTGTATGTGAACTTGTCAATCTGTATAGTTTGCGAAATCATATTCAAATCCGTGACAAAATTCAAGAAAACGTTTCTTGAATAAACCCAACTTCAAAACGAATCACGAATTCCATGTTGAGTTCTGAGTTACAATTTGCTAGCCAGTTATACAATACGACAAGCTTACGTATATGCTGATATGATTATTATTTCTTGTCACATACTTTCAGTGTTGTTCAAGTTAAAATGTGATCAGAATCAGACTACATTCTCTTCCTTGTGTAGATTGCGGAGGTACCGAAGCTAACATCTGGCTGCTCTGAGTTCGTTGAGTCTGCAGAACAGATTTTGGAGAAGAGAAAGATGAACCAAACACTGCTGGCAAATCATAGTACTTTGCTTGACTTACTTGAAATTCCTCAGCTTATGGACACGTATGTTTTTGTCATTTTTACCTATCTGTAGGGATGATATGCTAAGATTTAAATTAGTGTATGCTATTAAGGAATAGAATTCCTACTGAAATAGTCCACGTATATAGGTCCATGTTTTCATACTGTATATACGAATTATGTTGCATGAAAAAAATTCAATTGGAACTAGCAGAATATGTAACACACTGATTGAAATATGTGTCCAACTTATTGTGTATATGGAGCTGAATCTATAACTTCATTATTTTAAAAGCTAATACCGAACTTGAGAAGACTTAGCAAATAGTCTACTGCAAGATATCTGATCCCTCCCGTCTGTTAGGGTTAATCACACAAACACACACACACGCGATCACAATAAAAGACACAAGAATTTACGTGGTTCGGTCGATGTTCTGACCTACGTCCACGGGGGCAACTAGGGTTCTCTCTTTTATTATTCAGTGATAAACAAATACAAGTACAAGGCTTTAATATATAGAGATAGGATTAGACTAATATTCTATCTAATCACCGATGTGGGACATGACTTAATAATTAATAAAAACCGACTAAGTCCCGATGTGGGACGAAGCCTACACCACAACAATCTCCCACTTGGAGGCTTCGAACTCGAACAACTGCGCTCCACAAGTTAGCCTTTTCTGTACTTCTGTATAAACCCCGACTGATCCGTAAGCTCAGATCTCCCCTAGTTGCCACCAGCCTTCTCATCATTATTCCTGAAGGCCAGCTGAAGCCCTACACAGCTTCAGCTTGTCCAGCGTTACCGATTTAGTAAACATGTCTGCTGGATTCTTCGCACCCGAGATGTTCTTCAAATCCATGGTTCCTTCACTAATCAGTCCTCTGATGAAGTGATATCTCATCCCGATATGCTTGGTATTTCCATGATAGACCGGGTTCTTCGCAAGTTTCACAGCACTCTCGTTGTCACAGTATAGCGGATAATCTGTCTGTTTCTTGTCTAACTCTAGTAGGAAGTTCTTCAACCAAACGAGCTCCTTACTGGCTTCAGCTGCAGCCATGTACTCGGCTTCTGTAGTTGACAGAGCTACACTCTTCTGAAGTTTCGACATCCAACTGACTGCGGTTCCTCCCACCGTGAAAACATACCCAGACGTGCTTTTGAATGTCTTCTTACAACCACCCAGATCAGCATCAACATATCCTCTGAGAATTGAATCTTTACCTCTGAAACATAGACCCACCTTCGAAGTGCCCTTCAAATATCTGAGAACCCACTTAACAGCTTCCCAATGTTCTCTCCCCGGATTCGACATAAAGCGGCTAATAACCCCGACGGCATGAGCTATATCTGGTCTCGTGCAAACCATGGCGTACATGAGACTACCAACTGCTGATGAGTACGGAACTTTAGCCATTTCTGCTTTTTCTTCTTTCGTTGTCGGAGACTGGTCTTTGGTTAGTGTAAAGTGACTTCCCAACGGCGTGTTTCTCGGCTTAGTTTTCTCGTCGTTCATTTTGAATTTATCTAACACTTTCCCGATGTATTTCTCCTGGGATAGAGTTAGAGATCCATCAAGCTTATTTCTGGTGATGCTCATTCCAAGTATCTGCTTTGCTGGACCCAGATCTTTCATTTCAAATTCCTTTGACATTTGCTTCTTTAACTTGTTGATCTCATTCATATCTGCCCCGGCAATTAACATATCATCTACATAAAGCAGTAGAATGATATACGAATCCTCGAATTTCTTCACGTAGCAGCAGTGATCCATCTCACATCTCCTGTACCCGGTTCGTTCCATGAAGTTGTCAAACTTTAAGTACCATTGCCTAGGAGCCTGTTTTAAACCATACAAGCTTTTCTTCAGTTTGCAGACTAATTTCTCTTTCCCTGAAACTTTAAACCCCTCGGGCTGAACCATGTATATATCCTCGTCAAGGTCACCATGAAGAAACGCGGTTTTAACATCTAGCTGCTCCAGATGCAAACGCTCAGCAGCTACAATACTCAAAACCAATCTAATAGTCGTCATTTTCACTACTGGAGAAAAAATCTCGTTGTAATCAACTCCTTTCTTCTGCTGAAAACCTTTAACTACCAGACGAGCTTTGTATCGTTTAGATCCATCGTGTTCCTCCTTGATTCTGTATACCCATTTGTTCTGCAAGGCAGTTTTGTCTGCCGGAAGCTTTGTCAAATCCCATGTCTTGTTCTTGTACAAAGAACTCATTTCATCTTTCATCGCATGCTCCCACTGCAACGAATCTTTCAGTTTAGATGCCTCTGAGTAACTTTCAGGTTCGCCATTCTCAGTTAATAACAGGTAATTAACTGACGGATCATACTTTTCTGGAGGCTTGGTAACTCTGGTCGATCTCCTAACCCACTGTGATTCAACGGTCTGAGGCTGAGTCGGTACCGGTGAAGATGGTTCTTCTTCGTCTGTTGAACTTTCACTGTTACTATCATCTTCAGGTTCATCAATGCTCCCACTATCATGAGTAACTGCAGAATCTCTAGTACTGATGATTTCAGTGTCTATCTCAACCCATTCTTTCTGATCCTTAGATTTCTCCAAGTTTCTGTCTTTGTAGAGCTCGGCCTCGTTGAACGTAGCGTGTTTGCTTCTGACCACTTTCCGACTTTCAAAGTCCCAGAGTCTGTATCCCATACTGTTAACTCCATATCCGATAAAAGTGTACTTCTTGGCTTTGGCATCTAATTTATCCCCATTCTTGTCTGCACCCAAATACCTTTAGATGCTCATATTTCACAGCTTCACCCTTCCATTCTTCTTCTGGCAATTTGAATCCCAACGGTACTGAAGGACCCCGATTGATAAGGTAAGCATCAGTGTTAACTGCATCAGCCCAGAACGTCTTAGGAAGCCCGACATTCAATCTCATACTTCTGGCCCTCTCGTTTAAAGTTCTGTTCATCCTTTCTGCAACTCCGTTCTGTTGAGGAGTGCCTGGAACGGTCTTTATCATTCGGATACCATTTTCAGCACAATAATCAATGAATTCTTTGCTGATGTACTCGCCTCCGTTATCCGACTTCAAACTCTTAACCTTCAAATTAGTTTCCAATTCAACAGCAGCTTTCCATTTCTTAAAAACATCAAATACTTCAAACTTGTTTTTAAGAAAGTAAACCCATACCTTGCGTGTCGAATCGTCGATAAACGTGACGTAGTAGCTCGATCCTCCCAGAGAAGACACGGGTGTTGGTCCGTAGACGTCTGTGTGAACAAGCTCGAGTTTCTGAGCTTTCGGAGTCTGACCGGTCTTTACGAACGATACTTTCTTCTTTTTACCCAGTACGCACGGTTCGCAGAATTCCGAGTCTACCTTTTTCAGATCTGGCAGTTTTCCCTTTGCAACTAACATTTTCATTCCCTTCTCGCTCATGTGCCCAAGACGTTGATGCCATAATTTAGAAAGATCTACCCCACTAGTAACTGCATTAATCCCATCGTCTGAGACTTCGGCCATATACAGTGTGCCTTTCTTCTTTCCTTTAGCAACAACCAGATTCCCTTTAACTACTTTCCATTTACCTCCACCAAAAGTGACGTCATAACCCTGATCATCCAACTGCCCGATAGAAATCAACATCTTTTTGAGGCCTGGAATAACCCGTACGTCGTTCAAAGTCCAGGTGGTACCCAAAGTAGTCTTTAGTTCAATATCTCCCATCCCTGTAATGTCAAGAGTGTGATTATTAGCGAGACGAACTTTACCGAAGTTACCTGTCCGTAGATTCGTCATCGTCTTCGTGCTAAACGTAGCATGGAATGATGCTCCAGAATCCATAATCCACGACTCGGATGAGTTCTCGACACAACAGATAAGAGCATCTTCAGAATCACTTGTTGCGGCATTAACTTCCTTCTTTTCCTTTGGACACTGATTTTTAAAATGTCCGTTCTCTTTGCAATTCCAGCACTGAATGTCCTTTCTAGGTTTAGACTGACTCCTCTTCCTAGATTTAGATCTGCCTCTCCCATTTCCTCTACCTCTTTCCTTTCCTCTACCTCTCCCTTCAGTGCTCAGTATTGAAGTCGACGATTCTCCGGTGCTTCTCCTTCTGATATCCTCACTGAGGATTAAGTCACGAATCCCCTCAAACGTCAGCTTAGATTTCCCAGATGAACCGCTGATCGCTGTAACTGTTCCTGACCAACTATCGGGTAATGAGGACAACAAAAGAAGAGCTTGCACTTCTTCATCAAACGCAATATCAACTGACTGCAGACGAGATAAGATAGTATTAAACTCATTAATGTGTGAGGTAACTGAACCACCCTCCTTCAGTCTCGTGTTCACTAGCTGTCTTATCAGAAATACTTTATTCGAGGCGGATGGCTTCTCGTACATGTTAGACAAGGCTGCCATCAAACCTTTCGCAGTAGTCTCCTTCAGAATGTTAAACGCTACACTCTTAGCTAGGGTAAATCTGATAACCGCCAATGCTTTCCTGTCTAGGGTTGCCCACTCATCGTCCTGCATCTCGTCGGGTTTTCCTATCAATGCTAACTCCAAATCTTTTTGACATAAAAGATCTTCGACTTGCATTTTCCACCATGCAAAGTCTTTTCCGTCAAACTTCTCAATCTTATACTTCCCGTCTTCAGCCATTATCCCCAACAACCTGTTAGTGTTCAAACACAGCAAAGGCGGCGGCCGGAACTTAACGACTGTTCTATTGAACACTAACTCTTACGAATCAAGAAACGGCAAAACCACAAACCAAAAAGGTGCTAGGGTTTTCTGCGCAAACCGGGATTCTAAACGGCTAGGGTTTTTCGCAAAACAATAGCAACACCGTACTAGGGTTTTCTGCGATAAACGAAACGGACACCGTACTAGGGTTTTTAATTAAAGCAGAAAAGTTCTTGACAGAAAAGAAGCAGGAGCAGCAGTAAAACAATTGCAAATTAATTCTGGACAGCAGCAATAAATCGGCAAAAAACCCCAAAAAACAGAACAGCAGCAACCTAGACAAAAGAAAAAAAACACCCCTGAAAAAACTGCTGGCGGCGGCGGCGGCTGCCGGCGGTCAGTGGCGGCGGCGGCGGTCGGCGGCGATCGGCGGCGGCGGCGATCGGCGGCGCAGGTGGCGGCGGCAGCAGGTGGCTGGTCAACCACAGCAGTGGCAGAAAGGGTTTAGGGGTTTTGTGACGGCTGCTAGGGTTTCAAATGACGGCTAGGGTTTTGGCGGCGGCTGCTAGGGTTTGTGATCTGACTAACCAAACGAAATAACCTGAGTCTCTGATACCACTTGTTAGGGTTAATCACACAAACACACACACACGCGATCACAATAAAAGACACAAGAATTTACGTGGTTCGGTCGATGTTCTGACCTACGTCCACGGGGGCAACTAGGGTTCTCTCTTTTATTATTCAGTGATAAACAAATACAAGTACAAGGCTTTAATATTTAGAGATAGGATTAGACTAATATTCTATCTAATCACCGATGTGGGACATGACTTAATAATTAATAAAAACCGACTAAGTCCCGATGTGGGACGAAGCCTACACCACAACACCGTCTAGAGTGGGATGTGTCTTTTAAAAAATGACATGCAAAAATCTATAACGTAACATTATTTTGAAGAACATATGATTGGAATGGTGAATCAAACAATCAGATTGACTTTATCACCATGAGTATATGACAGAAGTGATCTTCTGAGTCCAAAAACCTGTAATTTCTTTGATCAACAACTGAACCATCGGCAATTTGTATTGCACCTACCCTCTGTCAACGGAAAAGGAAAGGAGGGATGTGTGGATAAAGGACCTAGGGGTTGTTTGTTTAGTTCTTAATGGAATCATTAAGAAGTCATTCAAAGGTAAAATGACCTCTTAATGATTCCATTAAGAGGTATACAAACATGGCCCTACACCACAAAGTAAAATAACCAGCATGAAATAATGCGTCTGTGCAATTGTGCATGCATTTTTAGATTTTATATTCTTTAGTAATTATTTTTTTTTTGAGAATTCCAATCTTACAACACAAAAGATTAAAATAACCAGCATGAAATAATGCGTCTGTGCAATTGTGCATGCATTTTTAGATTTTATATTCTTTAGTAATTTTTTTTTTTTTTGAGAATTCCAATCTTACTCAGTATCTTGTGGTTACACAAAGTTTTTGACATTTGAACTTTATTAGGTGCGTGAGGAATGGAAATTACGATGAAGCTCTAGACTTGGAAGCATTTGTTGGTAAACTGTCAACAATGCATCCAAAGTAAGTCTCATTTATTCTTATTACACATTCATTAGCCTAGCTTTCAATCTAATAGCTGTAGCATGATGAGTTGAGGACTTACTACTTCTTTTTCTTCTTATTATGTGAATTTAAGATTACCAGTCATTCAAGCACTTGCTGCAGAAGTTAGACAGACTACCCAGTCTTTGCTCTCACAGCTTCTTCAAAAACTAAGATCAAATATTCAGGCAAGTTTCATAGCATAACAAAAAGTTTTCTTTATTGTTGGTAGTATTTATGAATTAATTAAAACTCAGTTGTGTCAGAACATGCTTTATTCAAAACCCCACCCTTTGTCATGTACTGCAGTTACCAGAATGTCTACGAATTATAGGATATCTACGACGGATAGGAGTATATAGTGAGTACGAGATGCGCTTACAGGTATCAGTATTCCATCTTTCGCATAATTCACTCAGTTATGTTTTGGTGTTTCGTAGTGTCTTTTTGAAGTATATCTTTCAGTAAGTGTGGCTTATATACCTACTAATGACTCTGATGGGGCAGTTCCTAAGATGCAGAGAATCATGGTTGTCTGGGATTCTTGATGACCTAGATCAGAGAAATGCTTATGAATACCTAAAAGGGATGGTAAACTGTCATAGGATGCATCTTTTTGATGTCGTCAACCAATACCGTGCCATATTCGCTGATGATACATCAGGAAGTGAAGAGAACTATGACGGCGGACTTCTCTTCAGCTGGGCCATGCATCAAATTGCCTCTCACCTTAAAACTCTCAAGATCATGCTCCCAAAGATAACTGAAGGCGGGTCTTTATCCAATATATTGGACCAGTGCATGGTAAGTGTTAGTCAGCTCACACATTGCCGCACCCCTAAAGACATAAAAATTAACCCAAATTGCCATACACTGTGTGATCCTTCAATACACATCCATTGTTTTAGTTTACATTTTTTATGGAGCTTCTGAATATTCTGTCGTATCTCTTATCATCTTTGTCATATCCATTACAATTTACACTGGGAGGATTATTTTTCATATCCATTATCTTTGTTACCCATCAATTGTCTACATTTGAATGATACGGCTGTTTGCATTTGGTTTTGATTTTTATTATTTTTTTTTTCCATTTCCTTCAAGAGGAGGCTTGTTTAGAGAAGACGGATTTAGCCGTTGCGTAGGCTAACATAGCTAAAGTTACCACATGGGGAAAGTAGACAAGAAACAGTTGAAGGTTGGAATGTACTTGAGGAAATGTATTTAGATAGGAAAACTTGTACCAAGCCTCTTTGTATGAGTCTTGATCATTTCACCATTAGATTTACCGTTTTTTTCTAGCAACCATCTCAAATATCCCCTAGAGTTCCCTAAACCTTTTTTTTTGGGGGTACACATGACACAACTAATCTGTACTTTCTTAGTTCAACTTATGTGAATTTTAGGGACTTTCGGGGACATTTGAGATGGTTTATTTGAAACTAAAGTAACCATATTCTTTATATGCAGAACTAAAAAGTAATGTTTACAAAAAAATTTAAGTATTGGGACTTTGGGGGACATTTGAGATGTATTCTAAAATCAATATGAATGCTTTTCACCTTCTTAGTAAATTCATCTGACTAGTTTTGTCTAAAAGGGACTTTAATAAACTAGCTAAACCGTCTCTTCATGTATTAAGTCTATGACAGAAAAATTGTGAGGATCACTTGTCTACGAACTTCAGTTTCTAGTTTCAATACTCGTTGAAATTGGATTGTAACGCCTCTTGAAGTTGGTAAACCGAAAGTTACTGATGCATAAGCCTTTAAGTTGAGAACTACATATTCCATGAAACTAATTCTTAAGATGCAGTTTTAAATTGTAAAGTTGGAATATAGATGTGGTTGTAAGCCAAATTACCTTTTTTTCCACCTAAACCTAACATTGATCCTCTGTGTGCTTCATAGTATTGTGCCATGGGGCTTGGTTGGGTCGGATTGGATTTTCGAGGCTTGCTTCCTCCTCTTTTTGAAGAGTAAAGTTACACTTGGTCCTCTTTTTCTTCTTTTATTTGTTTACATCTTGTCACGAATTATCAAGCACAAACTTTGATTCTCATTTGTGCAGGGCTGTACTAAATTTATTTTCAAAAAACATGAGTACAGCAGTGGAGAACTTTCAGGTACATTGGACTCTGGTTCTTTATTTGACCTTTCTTTCTTGGTCCTTATTTATGGTGTGGCACTGGTCAAACATGAAACCTGTTTAGGCACTGGTCAAACATGAAACCTGGGCTTTTACCCTGTATAATCATCATTTATGGATTTCTTTTACCATTGAATACAGTTGGTTCTCGATTCTCATCGATGGGTCCCATTACCAGCAGTTGGCTTCTCATCCAATAGTTTTGGTGAAGAAAGTCAGGAAGATGTTACACCGCCTTCAAGTTTGATGGAGCATCCACCTCTTGCTGTCTTTGTTAATGGTATGTTGTAACTTGTAAATAACTTTATCATATGTAATACTGTACTATGGGCTCACATGTTAGGGTTTCTGTCGCACACACACGAAAGACAATAAAGAAAAGATAGGCTTCGGTCCACACATAGCCAGCCTATAGAGATAGAGAAGGGGAAAGGGGCTGCCGGCCCTAACCCTGGTCTTGTTACCTTAATTAGGAGATTTAGCCTAATTGCTTTTCTCTATATATATTGATCTCGTGTACTTGTAATAAATATCACCTCTGAAATAATATGAAAACCCTAGTTGCCCCCGTGGACGTAGTTCATATCATCGACCGAACCACATAATATCGTTGTGTTATTTTCTTATTGCTTTACGTTTGGTTGTGTGTGTGTGACGCGTAAACCCTAACATCACACTCTATGTTTTTATACTTGCTGATTGTACTTCAGATTATTTTGTTTCTTAGTATAATCATGTAACTTTTGCTGTATGAAAATTCAATTTCCAGAATACAACAGCTAATAATTTTATGTCCTGCACTCCTGCTTCAGTGGCTAACCAAATTAATGTACAACTCGGTCCGGCAAATGTTTCAAAATGAGCTCCCTAGTGACCATTGTGTGCATGTGTGTGTATGCAAGTCTATGTGTGCTTATGTGCATATGACCTGGATCATGAAAGAACCACATTTATCACGGCCAACAGAGGATGAGAGGAACCATTGTGAATGTATAAATTACCCTTTTTTGATTACGCATCAGAGTACAAAATAACATTGAGAATGCCATTATGAATGTGTGAACTATCTTGTGATTGCTCTGATTCAAATGGTAACGCTCACTATAATTTAAGAATGAATGTTAATACTGTTAGGGTTTATCTCGATACACACACAAACGTAAAAGCAATAACACAAAGATATTACGTGATTCGGTCGATGATCTGACCTACGTCCACGGGGGCAACTACGGTTTTTTTTATTATGAGGTGATCATGAATTACAAGTACCAGAGATTAATATATAGAGGAAATACAATTAAGTAATATCCTAAGGTAACGGAATCAGGGTTAGGGCCGGCTGCCCCTCCCCCTTTTCCTTCTCTAAATGAAGCCTACAACACAACAAATACTAATTCTCAACTCACTATAATTGGTGATAGCCGTGATCAAAAGGGTTAATTTTCAGACATTCACAATGGTTCCCCGATCCCCCCCCTGAAAGACGTGGTACCCTTTTGATCATTAATCTCTCTTCCTATTTCACACACACACACACACACACTGCATATAGTGTTTTAGGCTGACACAGGTTCCACGACATGCATTCTCTTTGGGTCCTTGTAGCATGTAAAGGTCACAGAAAGGCAGAGTGGCAGACCCCCATCACTGCACATAGTCATACCTGATTCTTTCTGTATTTCCGTGCTAGCTCTTGTATTTTTAGACCAGCCTTTTTAAAGTTTAAACACTTGGGGTTTGATTTCATTTACTTCATCCTAGACTTAAAATTGCTACATGTCCTGCACATTTGAAAGGCTAATCTTATCACTTTTTTTTCACTAGTGGTTAATAACTTAATTGTGGACCAATAATAGATTCTGGAGTGAAGAAATTAGGATATGAAGCAAAGAACAAAAGGTATAGACAGTAAATCAGGATTCAAACGAGTAAGATGAACAAATCAGAGAGGGGAACCCAAGAATGGTAATCCTTCCCCAAGCTAGCTATAGCCGTAGGAGTCGAACTCAGGACCTCCTTTGGAGGATCTCTAGGCTCAATTATTAAGCCACCCCCATGGGTTTAATAGTATCTCCTATTTAAAGGGTGTGATTGTTGTGACACGAACACTATTAGACATAGTTTATAGAGTAGAAGGGCTAGAATGTAATTAGTCTAAACTAGATAGTAATCATTGTATTTAGTTTCTCTATATATACCCGCATTGTATTCAGTGTTTTACATATCAATACACACTAGATTACAAAGTCTATTGTGGTATCAGAGCCTGGGAATACAACCCTAGGTCTCATACTCTAAACCCTAGCCGCCTCCTATCCTAAACCCTAGGCGCCTCCCCTGCAACCCTAGCCGCCTCCTCTCACAGCCGCCGCAGCCACAGCTGCTGCCTCCCTTCATCGCCGCAGCCACAGCTGCTGCCTTCCTCACTGCCGCCGCTGCTGCCCCCTTACTGCCGCTGCTGCATCCTCACTGCCGCCACTGCTGTCTCCCTCACTGCCGCCTGAAACCTGCTGCTGCTGCACCCTCTCTGCCGCCGCTGCTACTGCACCCTCTCTGCCGCCGCTGCTGCATCTTCTACCGAGACATCCTTCTGCCACCAGAGTTTCCATCTGCAGCCGCCTACAATGGCTGAAATTACCGCCCTCACTTCGACCGAGAAAACTAGCCACAACTCACACAAGTTTGCCTTTACTCTTTCTCCAACCAATTATGGTTATTGGAAAACTATGCTTCACCCGTTTCTTGTTACAAACAACCTGTTTGGATACGTGGATGGCACACTTCTCTGCCCGCCTCCGACTATTACCTCTTCGTCTGACAAAGATGGTACCACAGTACCACTGCCACAATTAAACCCCAGTTACACAGCCTGGATCTCCAATGACGCTCATGTACGTATGCTTATTATTTCCACCATCTCTGAAGCCTCTTTTCAGCATGTTCAAGGCACCACCTCTCGCGATTTGTGGTTGTCTCTTGAACGTGCATATGCCCCACACACTTCATCCCGGGAATACACCCTTAAAAACCAACTGCTCAAGCTTCAGATGCAACCTGATGAAACTGCTACAGCCTATTTGACTAGGGCTCAGGAATATTCTACTGCTCTCGCCAACATTGGTGAACCGCCAAAAGAAAAAGATCTGGTTTACGTGGTTATTTCAGGTCTTAGAGACGAATACAATGGTTTGAAGTCATCCCTTATTGGACGCCAGTCTCCAATTTCTTTTGCTGAACTTTTTGCGCTGTTGTCAGACCATGATTACATGATCCAGAAACCTGCTCCAGTCATACCACCCTCTCAGGCCTTCCTGTCTACTACTACTGGTACTGGTAATATTCGCACCTCATCTACTTCTGGCACTACTCCATCTCCTGATCAGCTCCAAGCTCTTCAGCATGCTCTCTCTCAGCTCGGTCTTCAGGTACAACCTATTGTTACTCCTCTTGCACAGGCTAACTATACTCACAGGTCTGGTAATTATCGTGGTCGTGGACGTGGAAATAGCCGTGGCCGTGGGAACTACAACACTAACCGCAGTCAAACAGGCGGTAATCGGGATCAATTTCCGTGGGCCTCTACTCAAAACACGGTATTTGGAACTTGCAACAGGTGTGGCATTGGCCACATTCCCTCTCAGTGTCCGAATCGTGATCCCTCTACTATTCGGTCTCGGCAGCCTCCGTTAGCTAACTTTACAGATATGCGCTCCAACATGTCCACCTCTTGGATTCCAGATACAGGTTCCAATCACCATGTTTCACCAGATCTATCTAGTTTCGATCACTCTGAGGCATACTCTGGCACTGATAATCTTCATGTTGGCAATGGTGAGGGCTTACCCATTCTTCATATAGGTTCCACCAAATATTACTCTCCTAACAAAACTTTTAGCCTTAAAAACATTCTCCATGTGCCTGATATTAAACAAAACTTACTTTCTGTTCAACAATTTTGTCTTGATAATGATGTGTTTTTTGAATTTCACTCCACTTTCTTTGTTGTGAAGGACAAGTCTACACACACCATCCTCCTCACTGGTCCAAGTAACGGTGGTCTCTACTCCTTTCATCTCCCTACAAATCAACCTATCCCCAAGGTCGGATTCTCCACTACCCGTGCTTCCTCCACTATCTGGCATCACCGACTCGGCCATCCTCATCAACAACTGTTTCTTTCTATGGTTTCTAAGTATCGTTTACCTTTAAATAATGAGTCCTCTAGTAGTTCTTTTTGTAATTCCTGTTCTGTTGGGAAATCCTCTAAGCTACATTTGTTACCTTCTATTTATAAAAGTTCGAGTGTTTTGGAGTTAGTTTTTTGTGATGTTTGGGGCCCCGCTCCTGTTACCTCATTTGATGGTCACACTTACTTTCTATTATGTGTTGATCATTACTCACGTTTCATGTGGATTTTTCCGTTAAAACACAAGTCTGATGTGTATGCTACTTTTAAAAGTTTCCTTGTCATGGCTGAACGTCAATTCCAAACAAAACTAAAAACTGTTCAAACCGATTGGGGAGGGGAGTTTCGGAATCTCTCTCAATTCTTCTCCTCTCTCGGCATTCTTCATCGTCTCTCGTGTCCTCATACCAGTGAGCAAAATGGCTTTGTTGAACGACGTCATCGACATGTTGTCGAAACCGGTCTTACCTTACTAGCCGCCTCTAATGTTCCTCAACGTTTCTGGCATTTTGCCTTTGATACAGCTGTCTATCTCATCAATCGCATGCCGTCTAGAACAAACTCCAATATCTCACCTTTTGAATTTTTATTCAAACGTCCCCCAGATTTTTCCTTTCTTCGAGTCTTTGGGTGTCAGTGTTTTCCACATCTCCGTCCATACAACAAACACAAAATGGACTTCCGCTCTACTCCGTGTGTTTTCCTTGGCTACAGTCCAATCCATCATGGCTACCGTTGCCTGGACCCACAGTCTGAGCGCCTTTACATAGCTCGACATGTTCGTTTCAATGAACATCTTTTTCCCTTTCACCAACCTTCCACCCCTCCTTCACCATCTACCTCAGATCCATACATCTCATCCTATCCCCAACCTGACCCCGCTCCCTTCACTTCTCCCACTACTGATACACCTACCGATACACCTACCACTACATCTCCCGATACACCTATCCCCACCCCTTCCACTACTACTACACCTATCTCCACTCCTCCCACTACCGATACACCTACACCCACTCCTCTTCGCACATATCATCGTCGCTCTACCACTACCCAACCATCCCACCCTTCTACTGATACTCATCACCCTTCTCCTACTCCACAACCCACTACCACTGCCCCCTCTCGTCCTCGTCCACCTAATCTACGTCCCAATCCTAAACAAACCAAACCTCACAATATCTCTTCCTTCCACATCACCTATACAAACACCGAACCACCTTACTTCTCCATTGCCAACAAGGATCCTCAGTGGCGTCGTGCTATGTCCGACGAGTATTCGGCTCTACTCAGAAATGGTACTTGGTCTTTGGTTCCTCCTGTCCCTGGTGCTAATGTAGTTGATTGCAAATGGGTCTATAAATTGAAACGTGACCCAACTGGTGCGATACAGCGTTATAAGGCTCGTCTTGTTGCTAAAGGTTACAGTCAGGAAGAAGGTGTGGATTATATTGAGACATTCAGTCCAGTGGTCAAATCCACCACTATCCGGGTTGTCTTATCTCTGGCCGTCACACAGAATTGGCCCCTCCGACAACTTGACGTGTAGAATGCCTTTCTTCACGGTGATCTCACCGAAACGGTCTACATGACTCAGCCCTCCGGTTTTGTGGATCCTACCAAACCTAATCATGTGTGCCTTCTTCACAAAGCTTTATATGGGTTAAAACAGGCTCCTCGAGCATGGTTTCATCGTCTCTCTTCCGCTCTTCAGGCTATTGGTTTTCGAGGCTCACGGACTGACCCATCACTGTTTATCTATTCTCACCAAGGCACGCTTTTATACATGCTGGTCTACGTGGATGACATTATTCTCACAGGCAACAATTCTCACGCCATTGATATTGTAGTTCGCCGTCTTCGTCAGAGTTTCCCTCTTCAGGATATGGGTCCTCTTTCATACTTTCTTGGTGTTGAAGTTATTCGCAGCAGCCCGGACTTAATTCTCTCACAGAAAAAGTATATTCTGGAGCTCCTACAGCGTGCAGGTCTATCGAATGCGAAACCGGTTCCATCCCCCATGACTACTAATGCGCACCTTGCCCTAGGTGACAGTGCGCCCTTCACCGATCCAATTAAGTATCGTCAGATTGTGGGAGCCCTTCAGTATGTCACACTTTCTCGTCCAGACATTGCTTACGCTGTTAACAAGGTTTGTCAGTTCATGCACTCTCCCACAGACAATCTGTGAGGTTAGTGACTTGAAATTAGTTGTAATAGTTCAGGGGGTTTAGTGTAATTTCCTGATAGTTAGATTAGAGTTAGTCTTGAAGTTTTTTAGTATAAATAAGTCCTATGGGTTAATGAGGACATAAACTCAAGTTGTAGTCATGTAACCCAATTTGTTAGTGAATTTGAATATTCTTCTTTCTTGATTCAGAATTGTGGGTTTTCTGATTTTGTGAGTTCTTGATGTGTTTGTAACTTGTTTCTGAAATTCCTAACAAGTGGTATCAGAGTCAGGTTGTGATCAACGTGTGTTCTTTTTCTGCCATTTGAAATTGAAGTTAGTGATAGCAATTAGAAATCGTTCTTGGCCAGTTTGATTTTAGCGATTGATTTTGTTGGATTTCAGTTTAAGGTGGAGTCGGCAATTGAAATTTGATTTTGACTTTGGAGGTCATCTTGGCAATCGATTTTGCAATTGGGTAGTGTTGTGTTTGAATTTCTTTGAAAGAAATCAAGTTCAGATTTGGGTCATTTGTCTTGGTCTCGTTGTTATCTTTTTCATGGTTCGTTTGAGTTTTGGGTTTCAAGAAAACGAATTCTTGAACGTTGTTACTGTTTTGGGTTTCAAGAAAACGGATTCTTCAACGTTGCTACTGTTTTGAAATATGAATTCGCAAGTCGTAAGAAATTGATTTGGATGTTTGGGTTTAGTCTTAAATCAAGTTTGGATTTCGGTGATTTGTATTTATCACGGGTTTTTGTTTTTCTTGGTTCGTTTTGAAGACGAAATGGTCGTTTTGGTTTTTTCTTGAATGACGATTCAAGAATTTAGGTATCGACTCATTTCATATGTTCGATTTAGTTTCGGAATTAGAGCTGCGTTTTTTTGGATTCACGTTGATTCAAGAAGTCGGTGTTGATTGATGTTCGAGTTGTTCGATTTTGAAGGCATTTAGATAGCGATACAAGTTCCGTTTGATTTTTGATTTGTTCTTTATGACGGTTGGTTTTCGGGTTGTTTCGTCATGTCGGGAAAGTGTATCATTAGTTTTTTGTGATCTACAAATTTTGGGCTATGGCGCCGTGGTTTGGGTTCGTTTGTAGATCAATTGGTTTGCCTTTTGATAACTTAGTATTGTTGGCTTCGTGTTTGAATCTCGGTTGGTCCGGTAACAAGTTTTGGTGGAGTTTCTCATTCGTTTTTGGTTACCCGTTAGTTTTGGGGTATTTGGGAGAAATTACACATTAGTATTTAGTTGCGATGATCGTTGTGTTTTGGGTCCGGATTTTGTTGATCGGTTGATAGGTTCCGGCGTTGTTTTTGGGTCGTCGCTTTTGCGTTGTTTCGGGCCGTTTGGATATTTTGTTTTGGGCTATCATTTCGTTGCGACATTTGGTAACCGGTTGATTTTGGATATGGTTTTTGTTCTCCGGTTTGTTGGTTTGGTGCACATTGGTGTTTTGGGTCGCATATGTGAAATTTGATATTTGTTGCTTCGGGATTGAAGTTTTGGATTTTGGGTTTGAATTTTGAATTAAAATTTGGTAGTGTGTTTCCAAATAGGTGGAGTTTGTCACTTTGTTATTTGGTTTGAGAAACACAAATTTGTTTTTGGGATTTGTTTGTTTTGTTTTTGAAATTCAAGTCAAGGTGGAGATTTGTGAGGTTAGTGACTTGAAATTAGTTGTAATAGTTCAGGGGGTTTAGTGTAATTTCCTGATAGTTAGATTAGAGTTAGTCTTGAAGTTTTTTAGTATAAATAAGTCCTATGGGTTAATGAGGACATAAACTCAAGTTGTAGTCATGTAACCCAATTTGTTAGTGAATTTGAATATTCTTCTTTCTTGATTCAGAATTGTGGGTTTTCTGATTTTGTGAGTTCTTGATGTGTTTGTAACTTGTTTCTGAAATTCCTAACACAATCAGTGGTCCGCAGTCAAGCGCATACTTCGTTATTTGTTAGGTACTGTTGACTATGGGTTACGACTCGAATGCAAGTCTGGTATGCTTCTTCATGCATATTCTGACTCTACTTTCACCACACTGACTGGATTCTCCGATGCTGACTGGGCTGGTTGTCCCGATGATCGTCGATCCACGGGGGGATATGCTATCTATCTCGGGTCAAACCTTGTTTCATGGTCTGCACGGAAACAAAAGACTGTTTCTCGCTCCTCTACGGAATCTGAATACAAGGCTCTTGCTGACACTGTTGCTGAACTTACATGGCTTCAGGCCTTACTACGTGAGCTTCATGTTCCTCTTAAGACAGTGCCTACTCTATGGTGTGATAATGTTGGTGCTATATACCTTTCTGCTAATCCTGTCTTCCATGCCCGAACAAAGCATGTTGAAATCGACTTCCATTTTGTCAGAGAAAAGGTTGTCCGGCGACAACTCTCCATACGGTTCATATCTACAGATGATCAGATTGCTGATGTCTTCACAAAGCCACTCTCTTCTACACGCTTTCTTCTTCTTAGATCCAAGCTACATGTCGTTCCCCGGCCTTAGCTTGCGGGGGGATATTAGACATAGTTTATAGAGTAGAAGGGCTAGAATGTAATTAGTCTAAACTAGATAGTAATCATTGTATTTAGTTTCTCTATATATACCCGCATTGTATTCAGTGTTTTACATATCAATACACACTAGATTACAAAGTCTATTGAACACCAAGAATTGATTATAATTCCTGTTAGGAATTTAGGAGAATTTAGAGAGAAATCTTTTATTGAATGAATTGAAATTACAATGGAGAGGTCAGCCTTATTTATAGTCTAGGATTACAATGATGGGGAAAATAGAAGGAACTAACTATACAAGTGAATTTAAGTCACTCCACTCAACAAATCTCCACCTTGACTTTAATTCTACTAAAGTCAGAAACAGAAAATTCTATTTCCATCTATCTATGTTAGTATGTTTAGGAGATCTAAACAATCTCTAAATTTGTGTAATGGAACGGGTTAGCGCATCTGCTGGGTTGTCTTCCGTCTTCACCTTCTTCACTTTAACTCTCCTTTCCGAACTTATAAAGTGATAACGAACATCTATATGTTTCGTTCTCTCGTGATGCACTTGATCTTTCGCGAGACAAATCGCACCTAGGCTGTCACAAAACACAACAGCGTGATCTTGATGAAATCCAAGGTCTCCAAGTAGACCTTTCAGCCAAATATCTTCTTTGGCAGCCTCCGTAAGTGCCATATATTCAGCCTCTGTTGTGGACAACGCAACCGACGGCTGTAAAGTAGCTTTCCAGCTCACTAAGGCACTTCCAACGGTGAAAACGTACCCCGTTAATGACCTTCTAGTGTCAAGGTCAGCTGCGTAATCCGAATCAGAATATCCAGCAACAAAACACTCCTCATTTCCTCCATAAATGAGGCTTACATCTGGTGTCCCTTCTAGATATCGGAATATACGTTTCACGGCAGCCCAATGTTCCTTCCCGGGACATGCTAGATAGCGAGAAACGACGCTGATCGCATGTGCTATGTCAGGTCTAGTGCAGACCATGACATACATGATACTTCCCACGACACTCGAGTAAGGAACTTTGCTCATGTACTCCACCTCAGCCTCCGTTTGAGGTGCTAAAGTCGCCGATAGTCTGAAATTCGCCGATGAAGGAGTGCTCAATGGCTTTGCCGAAGCCATTCCAAAGCGAGAAAGTATCTTCAAGACGTAACTTTTCTGTGACAAGAAAAATTTACCTTTCGATCTATCATGGATTATCTCCATTCCAAGTATCTTTTGAGCAGCCCCCAAGTCCTTCATATCAAAATCAGAACTAAGAAGACGTTTGAACCTTTTGAATCTAATGCTCCCAACGAAATTTGATACTTTTTCAAAGCACATCAGTCAATGTTCTCACCACACCATCATGCATTTTGATACTAATGGAACCAATTCCAACTACTTTGCAAGGTTCATCATTCCCCATCAAAACACTTCCTGTGGCTACCTTTTCATAAGAGAACCAAACCAGGCCTTGTTTGGTGTCATATGAAATGAACACCCTGAGACAAGAATCCATTCGTCTTGCTGACTTTTGGAGTCAACAACTGCAAGTACCATATCAGCCTCGGAGTCGTAATCATCCTTACCGACGGCAGCGGATGCCTTTTCATATCGTTTCGGGCATTCTTTTTTCCAATGCCCAGGTTCTCCACATTTGTGACATGGATCTTTCGGGCCAGGTTTCAATCCACGAACCTTGGACTTTGATCGACCTCTTCCTTTCCACTTGCCTCTGCCTTTCTCTCTGCCCCTTTCTCTGCCTTCATTCACCACCGACAAACCAGCCGCCTGGTTTTCGGTTCCATTTCCGGAAGCTTTATGGCGCAACTCTCTTGAATGCAGGCTGGATCTCACTTCTTCCAGCTTTATTGTGTCTCTCCCAACAACGAACGAGTTAACGAAATTCTCATATGACGGTGGCAATGAAACCAACAAGATGAGGGCAGCATCTTCATCTTCAATCTTGACCTCCACATTCTTCAAATCCATAAGAATGGAATTCAATTCGTCAAGATGCTCCTTCAACGGCATTCCCTCCTTCATTCGTAATGAAAATAACCGTTGCTTTAACAACAACTTGTTCGTTAAAGACTTAGTCATGTACAATGACTCAAGTTTCAACCACAATCCAGCCGCATTTTCTTCATCAGCAACTTCGTAAAGAACCTCATCCGACAATGACAATAAAATTGTTGAATGAGCCTTCTCGTCTTGCTGATCGAAGTCACTTCTGTCCATTGTTTCTGGCCTTGGACCAGCAAGAGGCGTCCACAACCCATCACGTTTCAGTAACGCTCGCATCTTGAGCCGCCACAAACTGAAGTTGTTCTTCCCGGTGAATTTATCAATCTTGATTTGTGAAGGCATTTTCTTAAATTCTTGACAGAATCTTGGCTCACGGAAATTTCAAGAAACTGGAAGTAGACTCAAGAAGATTTGAAATCGATTGATTGAAGAACTAAGACTCCCAAACCCAAATTAATCGTCCAGAACGTACCACCAGGCTCAATTGGCAATTCCAATTGCCAAATTGACCGTACACCTTGATCGCCAAAATTAATTCTAGAATCAATTTCGATTGCAAAATTCGCAATCACCAAAATCGGCCAGATCACCAGAATCGCTTTTCTGGAAGTTGAATTTCCAGAAGCCGATTGCCCAGACTTGTGCGCTGATTTGAATTGCAAAAAACCGATTCTTCAATTGAAACACCGTTGTCCAAAATTGATCGCTAATTTTTAATCGCTCCACCTAGAATTGAACGCTGACAGATTAATTGCAAGAATCGATCACTAATTTCTCAATTGCTCCACCCTGAATTGAACGCTGTCAGTTCAATTGCAAGAAAAATTTGATCGCTAATATTTCAATTGCAAAATATCACTAATTTCTCAATTGCTCCACCTAGAATTGAACACCATCAATTCAATTGCAAGAAAACTTGATCGCTGAGAGTTCAATTTTTATAATCAATCGATGATTTCAGAATTGAAGGAAAAAAGGAAACGAATGTCAGGTCCGCAGAAGCGTGTAGCGTGTCAATCAACCAGTCTCTGATACCAATTTGTTAGGAATTTAGGAGAATTTAGAGAGAAATCTTTTATTGAATGAATTGAAATTACAATGGAGAGGTCAGCCTTATTTATAGGCTAGGATTACAATGATGGGGAAAATAGAAGGAACTAACTATACAAGTGAATTAAAGTCACTCCATTCAACAATTCCAATTGCCAATAGAGAATTGAAGATTGATTTAGGCTGTCCAATTGCCGATTTCAATTATAGCAAAATTGCAATGGCCAATTGCATATCGTCCATCACCAAAATCAATTAATTGCGCCAATAGCACTCAGCAATTCCAATTCCCGATCGAACAATCACCGAAAAAAAGTTGTCACAGAGTTGATCGTAAGGATCAATTTCAACAGCGTCTACTCCAAAAAATCAAGGAATCAATGATTTGCGAGATGAGTCAATTCAGAAACGTAGCCTCTGAGATCCAACTTGTAAAATTGCAGAAAGAAAAGAACAAGAACAAAGTGATTTAATTGAGGAACTTTTACCCACACTTATTATTGATGTGGAAAAAATTTTAGAGGGAGAATTATAATGAGAATACGATCTGATCCCTATCTAGACTCCTATTTATACTCTCTGGAAAAATAAGGATCAAACCATGGGGTTGACACCAACCTGGACAACAACCTAACTGACTTCTAATCCCCTTTTATTCAAAGTTACTAAAATCATTTCTCGGGAATCGCCTTTGGTGTTTAAATTGACTTTGGAGTCCAATTTAATCAACCAATTCAATTGGAATTGATTTTCACTCAATTGAGGCTAGTATTCTGAAATTGGAAATCGTGCTGTTCTGTAAGTGTAATAAGCGAGCAGTTCAACATTTAATTTCTGCCAAATTAAGTTCCACAATTGAAATTAGCAATCAACCCAAGTACACAGTATTCTTGGAGTGTTTCTTGATTTCAAGAAAGTCGTTCTTGATTTCATTTTGACTTGAAATGGCTCCACAAGCGATATTGATCGAGAAGTTTACCGGGAAGAACAATTTCAGCCTTTGGCGTCTCAAGATGAGAGCACTGCTGAAACGTGAAGGATTGTGGACTCTGGACCAAGGCCAGAAACGATGGAGAAAAACGAGTTCGATCAACAAGACGAAAAGGGACATTCGACGATCCTTTTGTCGTTATCGGATGAGGTTCTCTTCGAAGTAGCCGATGAAGAGAAAGCGGCTAGACTGTGGCTGAAATTAGAGTCATTATACATGACAAAATCGTTGACGAACAAGTTGTTATTGAAACAACGGTTGTTTTCCTTGCGAATGAAGGAGGGCTCGATACTAAAGGATCATCTAGATGTGTTGAACTCGATCTTGATGGATTTGAAGAATGTCGAAGTGAAGATTGATGACGAGGATGCGGCTCTCATTCCTCTTGTGTCACTACCATCATCTTTCGAGAATTTCGTTTACTCGTTCGTGGTGGGTAGAGATGCTATCAGTTTGGAGGAAGTACGTTCAAGTCTACATTCAAGGGAACTTCGTCATAAAGCATCCGGAAATGGTTCCGATTCACAACCTGTTGGGCTGTCCGTTTCTAGTCGTGAGAAGGATCGGGATAGATCAAGTAAAGGCAAGGGGAAATGGAGAGGAAGAAGCCGATCAAAGTCGAGAACTAGAAGACCGGACCCAAAAGATGTATGCCATAATTGCAAGGAATCGGGTCATTGGAGAAATGAGTGTCCGAAACTCAAAGGGAAAGCCTCGGTAGCAAACGTAGCAAAAGAAGACTCGGGAGCGGAACATGACTTGGTTCTTTCGGTAGTTGACTCCAAAAGTCAGCCCGATGCTTGGATTTTGGATTCCGGATGTTCGTTTCATGTGTGTTCGAACCGGAATTGGTTTGTTTCCTATGATGAGGTTGATTCCGGAACCCTTTTGATGGGAAATGATGCACCGTGTAAAGTTGTCGGCATCTGTTCTATACAAGTAAGGATGCATGATGGTCTTGTTAGAGCACTTTCTAACGTTTGCCACGTTCCGGAGTTGAAAAAGATCTCTTTGGGAGTCTTGGATTCCAAGGGATTTAAGTTCTCTTGTGAAGGTGGAGTATTTGGAGTTTCCAAGGGCGCCTCAGTGATCCTGAAGGGCTTAAAAGATAACTCGTTCTACGTTTTGCAAGGAGAAACAATTGTAGGGTTAACAACATTTTGGGTTCCGAAAAGAGGCATTCGGAGGTTACTAAGCTGTGGCATATGAGACTTGGCCATGTTAGTGAGAGAGGAATGATGTTATTGTGCAAAAGGGGGCTGCTTGATGGTCACAAAGTGGACAGCTTGGAATACTGTGAGCATTGCGTCTTCGGGAAGCAACATAGGCTGAGTTTTTTGAAAGGAATTCATCAAACGAGATCTATCCTTGATTATCTCCATTCGGACTGTTGGGGACCCTCACAAGTCCCCTCTCTTGGAGGCGGTCGTTATTTTCTCTCGATCATAGACGACTACTCAAGAATGACATGGGTGTTTATCATGAAACACAATAGCGAAGCTTTCGAAAACTTCAAGCAACGGAAGATCCTAGTTGAGGAAAGAAGATCAAGCGACTCCGAACCGTTAATGGGCTGGAATTTTGCTCGAAAGAATTCGATAATTTCTGCCGGAAAGAAGGAATTGGTCGGCACTACACGGTTCGACACACCCCTCAACATAACGGGGTGGCGGAAAGGATGAATCGTACATTATTAGAAAGAGTATGATGTTTACTCTCCAATTCTGGGTTAGAGAGAAGTTTTTGGGCCGAAGGCAGTCAATACGACTTGTTTTCTAGTGAACCGAACACCCGCCACCGCCATTGATTGCAAGACACCGTTTGAAGTTTGTTCCGGTAAGGCTACCGATTACTCATTCTTGAGAGTTTTTGGCCGTCCCGCCTATTACCACGTCAAGGAAGGAAAATTAGAGCCAAGGGCAAAGAAGGGGTTGTTTATGGGTTACGGTGTCGGTAAAAGGGTTCCGAATATGGTCACCATCCGAAAAATGAGTACTAACGAGCCGAGATGTCACATTTGATGAGGAATCACTGCTGCGTTCAAAAAGGTGCTGGTGGATTCGGAAAATGCTGATAATACTCTGGAGAAGGTGGAGTATGTTGTGGATGATTCCGGAGTTCAGCATGGGGCTGAAATTGGTGAAACAAGTGATGAAGCACCTCCCGAGACCGTCGTGGATTCTGGGGCAAATTTACAGCAACAAAATGTGACAGAAACCGAGCAATTTCGGTCCGTGGCTCTATATCAGCCACAGAGACAGATTACTCCTCCAAGTCGGTACGGTTTTGCGTACATCGTTGCTTATGCATTGCAAGTAGCGGAAGAGATGGAGGCTATTGAACCGGCTACTTATCGAGAAGCAATAGTTTCGATAAAAAATGAGAAATGGGCAGCCGCTATGGAGATTATGAAATTGGATTATCCACCTCTACCCATCCCATCCCATCCTACCCTACCAACGAATTATGAAATTGGATTCCAAATTATTTTTAGCCAACCAAACATGATTTGGATTCCAATTCCAATTCCTTGCAGATTCCAATTCCTTTTAAAACATTCTGCGAACCAAACGCCACCTGAGTCTCTTCACAAGAACAATACTTGGGAACTTGTGAATTTACCTAAAGATAGAAGAATTGTGGGCTGTAAATGGGTGTTCAAGAAGAAAATCGGGTTAGAAACAAGGTTCAAGGCACGACTTGTGGCTAAGGGTTATAGCGAAAAGGAGGGAGTCGATTATAACGAGATTTTCTCACACGTCTATTCGAGTGTTACTTTCTTTAGTAGCACACTTTGATTTTGAATTGGAGCAATTAGACGTGAAAACGGCCTTTCTTCACGGTGATCTCGAGGAAGAAATTTACATGAGCCAACCCGAGGGTTTCTTTGTTCGAGGCAAAGAAAAGTGTGTTTGTAGGCTCCGGAAGTCGCTCTATGGTACAAGAGATTTGATGGGTTTATGATGAAAAATGGGTTCTCAAGAAGCCCGTATGACTCATTTGTTAACCATTGAAAAAATGCAGCTGGTTCGTACTTGTATCTACTTTTTTACGTCGATGATATGCTTATGGCAGCCAAGAGTATGGAAGAAATCAAGAAGGTGAAGTCACTTCTTAGTTCGGAATTCAATATGAAGGAAGGACTTGGAGATGGCTCGGAAGATTTTGGGCATGGAAATAGTTGGGGACAGATTGCATAAGAAGCTTTTCTTGTCACAGAAAAGTTATATTGAGAAGATGATATCACGGTTCAGAATGTGTTCATCGAAACCCGTGAATACTCCTTCGTCGGCAAGTTTTCGGTTGTCTACCGAACTTGCACCCCAAGCCAAGGAAAAGGTGGAGTTTATGTCTCGAATACCGTATGCTAGTGCGGTTGGAGGTTTAATGTACGCCATGGTGTGTACGAGACCGGACATAGCACATTCGGTGAGTGTGGTGTCTCGGTATATGGCAAATCCCGGAAAGGAACATTGGGTTTCGGTAAAATGCATTTTCCGGTACTTGAAAGGAACGTCCGACGTGGGGCTGATTTACGGTGGTAATCAGGAGTGTTTGGTTGTCCGTTATTCGGATTCCGACTATGCCGCGGATTTAGATGGTAGACGGTCACTAACCGGGTATGTTTTCACTATTGGGGACTCGGTTGTTAGTTGGAAAGCAACACTTCAACCCTCGGTTGCCTTGTCTACTACCGAAGCCGAGTATATGGCTTTAATGAAGTGGCAAAAGACGGAATTTGGCTAAAGGGGCTGATCGGTGATCTTGGCATACAACAACATCAAGCGGTTGTATTTTGTGATAGCATGAGTGCTATATGTTTTTGCCAAGGATCAAGTGTATCATGACCGAACCAAACACATAGATGTGAGATACCATTTTTTACGTACCGAAAAGGGGATTAAAGTGAAGAAGATTGGAACCGAAGACCACCCGGCTGACAAGTTTACTAAGGCGGTTCCGGAGAGAAGTTTTGACATTGTTTTGACTTGCTAAATGTCGATAATTGGAAGTATGAGAAGACATAGAGATCCAAAGTCAAGGTGGAGATTTGTGATAGTAATTTTGAATAAAAGGGGAATAGAAGTCAGTTAGGTTGCTGTCCAGGTTGGAGTCAACCCCGTGGTTTGATGCTTATTTTTCCCAAGTGTTTAAATAGGAGACTAGATAGGGATCAGATCGTATTCTCATTGTAATTCTCTCTCTAAAATTTTTCCAAGTCAATAATAAGTGTGGGTAAAAGTTCCTGACTTAAATCACTATGTTTTTGTTCTTTTTTTCTGCATTACAACAGTGATAATCTCAAGAGGCATGTGTGAAAACTATCTTCTAGGACCTTTTAGGAGCTTAAACTTTTGTTTTTGAAAAAATAAGCTCCTACCAAAAAATACCTTTAGTTTGGGAGGGTGGAAGGGAGAGGGAGCATGTGTGTGTGCGTGAGAGAGAGAGAGAGAGAGAGAGAGAGAGAGAGAGAGAGAGAGAGCACTTTAGTTTTTATTTGTAAATTTTTATTTGTTGAAATAGCTTTCAAAAAGAGCTTGAGCTTTTGGCAAAATGAATTTGATTTTTTATCCTCTCAATAACTACAAAGTAATCTCCTAATTAGTATCTCCCAGTTTTGTGTTATCTTATACTTTTGATATACTGCTAGTGCTAGTTGTACCAAACACTTTTTACAAAATTAAAAGTCTCAGCACACAAAAGCTTCAACTCGTAGATATAGTTAGTTTTGCCAAACATACCCACCCGTAAACGTCTGGTATGGTAATATTGTAGGCTTTTATAGTTATGCTTCTTGTTTACATATCTCCTCCAAGTGTATGTATGTCATGAAAATGTATCATCGTACATATTTGACGAGATTATGGGTAACAAAAGGTTCATTTAAGTGGATGAACTAGGTCCCCGATGAGCCCATTTCGTATACTCTCTCAGGCATTTGTTAGTTTCTATTACTTTTTCTATGCTCAAATTCCACTGAAGATACATTTGAAATTTCACATTTCGTATGTCCATTGATGTGTCTGTTTGTGGTATCAGGCGTATCTGCTGCAATGAATGAGCTACGACCCTGTGCCCCGATAAGCTTGAAACACATCCTTGCTCAAGAATTAGTGAAGGGGCTGCATACGGTTTCAGATTCTTTATTGAGATATAATACCACCAGGGTTCTTAGAGAGAACGAGTCTGTTCTTTTCCTTTCCCTGTGTCGTGCATTTGTCGAGGTAAGTCATCAGCAGAAATACATTTCGGTTCTCATAAAATAAACATGGAACTTATCACTTTCTAAATATTAATCCTGCCTGTTAGGACATCACAAACGGTTTATGTTAAAACTAAGACCAAGTTATCGTTTTTGTTGTTTTCAAAATGTTACGTATCAAGTCCTTAAAAAAGAATCGTTGATTTCACTAAATAGTTTCAATCGTGCGGCCTAAATTATAGCGGGATGATGCTAAGAAGGCTGAAAGTAGACATGCCAAGCATTTGATGTGACATATCTGAAGTCTTACTTCATTTCTGAAGTATAAAAGGTGATTTTGGAGTTTTTTAGTAGTTGGTTTTACACTTTACTCTTAAAAAAAGAGGATATTTTAAATTTACTTTGTTTGTCAAAAACCAAACTATCTTTTAAAACCTCTTATTTTTTAAAGAACAAGTTCTAAGAGATAATAGGGTAAAGTAAGCATTTACACAGCTGGGGACCAAAAGGGTGCAGCTCACTATTTAGTGATTAAATTGAAATTTGCTTTTAGAAATTGATTTGGCAGTTAGAAAAAATAAATAATAATATGCACAAGGTTCCTATGTATTGGATATATTGATGGTTTTTTTTTTAAGATTTGACAAACAGTCGAACTATGTCCCAAATGCTCTCTAAAATCAATATAAATATCGCTTAAAAACGTGTTCACAAACAACATTCTGTTCATAATACTTAATCAAACATGAATTCATCTTATGATATGATTCAGGTCGCTTATCCACATTGTGCTACGTGCTTTGGACGATGTTATCCTGGAGGGTCTTTGCTTATCAACGATGGCAAGTACTTGCTCGAGGGAATCACTCGCCTTTTGACAACCTCTTCCTCAAGACAATTACCAAAAAGAGTTCAAAACGCTGATACAAAGAACGTACTAGAAAATGGTGATCCGTCTGCAGTTGAAAATGGAGTTGCAGATGCCAAAGAACCGGATAATAGCAACGAGGGTAAGGACGACAATGTGAACAACCCAAATACAGAAAATCAGGAACAGCAAAATGAAGAATAAATGTGAACGCCTTTCAAATCGTTATAGTTTGTAATTAATCGAACATTTCTGTCATCATGAATCATTATAAAAACAAAGGATATGAATAGATCTTCCTGTTTTTCTTTCATTCATAAAAGTTTCTTGAATTTTTTTCCATGTGAAGATATGGTGAAATTTTATCCGAACTTGTATTACTATAGAAAATATTTTGCATTGTATTCTATCTTTAAAGCCTATTCATTATTATTGGTTTAGGTTATTATGTTTTTTATTACTGCCTATGTAATTATATTTTAAAACTTAGTTTACATTTATCATTGTCATTTTTTATAAGGATTAAAAATAACCTATTTTTGAAGTGGCGTTATTGAAAATACCCGTGAAACAGTAAAAATGAATTTAATCATTATTTTAGCGATACAGTTTTTGTGAGTCAATAAATTTTAGGATTTTATTTTAGGAAAATTGGCATCAAATAGCTCTGAACTTTCGACGTTGTACACATTTATGTAGTGAACTTTTTTTTTTGTGTACATTTGTTAGTCAAAGTTTTAAATTTGTTTCAATTTGGTAGTTGGCGTACCTGTTAACCGGTTGCTTTCAGTTTCGATGCCTATGTGGACAATTTTTTTATGACATGGCTACCCGTTTTTATATTATACCTGGTTTTATCTACGTGGCAACCTGTTTTTTAAAATCATCCGCTTATAAACACGGTTCGTTTTTCATACGATCGATCCAACTTACGTTTATAATCGGATAATAAAACCGGGTGATTTTAAAAAATGGGTTGTCACTTAGATAAAACCGGGTATAATATAAAATCGGGTAGCCACGTCATTAAAAATTGTCAACGTAGGCTTCGAAACCAGAAACAACCGGTTAACAGGTATACTAACTACCAAATTGTAACAATTTTGAAACTTTGACTACCAAATGTGCTCAAAAAAAATTCACTACATAAATATGTACAAAGTTGAAAGTTCAGAACTATTTGATGTTTTTTTTTCCTTTATTTTATGGATTTTTGTTCGGTTTAGATGAGTAGAACAACTTTATCATATAATATAATTTTTTTCACCGTTTTGGTGGCTAGTCTAACCTACATTTCTTTATGGTCTACATGCTTCATCGATCCCAACTTCTCTCTTTTTTATGTATTATCTAATTAATATATTTTTGTTTGAATTGTTTAGATGGTTCTTAGACTATAAATATGTTTTTCTTTTTGAATATTCTTGAATGACATTAGTACCGTTCCATTCACCATCCATCATCACCCCACCACTGCCAGTCTGCCACCCATTCTAAAAACTAAAAAGAATTATAAAATACAAAAGGAACTCACATATAAACCAATAAATCAAAGTGTTAACAAAAATCGAAATTTCTAAAATCATATTAAACAGACACTAAACACAACTGATATGACAGGTCCCTTGTGGTGTTGTTAAACACACAGTGGGGTAATTCATGATTCCGGTTGAAAGCCTCAGGAGAAATAATGTAAATTTGAAGTGTAATATTGCACCCACTGTGAGTACTTAGGATTGTATACGTCTATATATGTTTTAGAGTTAAGTGTCATTTTGACCATCCAACTTTCAGTTTTTTTATTTAGTCATTAAACTATTTTTTGTCTCGATTTAGCCATTAAACTATAAATTGTATATATATTTAGCCACTAAACTTTCTTTTAACGATTTAACCACTAAAAATTGTCCTTATTTAGCCACTAAACTATCATATTTTGTACCGATCTAGCCATTAGTTTTATTAAATTTTCCCAAAATAGGACACTAACGTAAAGTTTAATGCCTAAATCAGGACAAAAAATAGTTTAGTGGCTAAATGAGACAAATTTAAAAGTTAAATGGTCAAAATGATAGTTAACATTTTATTTTATGCTAGCTACTGTTCATTGAGGCATGTTGATTCATTTTCATTTGGCACTCTACTGACTTGCGTTTATTTTGATGCACATTGTTGCTTGATTACTTGTTAATGCATGTTCCGTTTTCTTTGTTGTGCATCAACGTGATGGACTTTCGAGCTATAACTGGTAATTCAGTGCTACCAAAGCTATATGACCTGGAGCTGATACCTTTATGGTCCCGAAGGGCAGGTGTAGCATTCCCGATGGTAAAATTCCGCCTCAATCAAATGTGTTTAACCGTGCAAAGGCACGATGAAGCTGCGTGCTCATATGTATTTTTCGTACTTTGTGTACGAAGGGGCGCACGACGTTTATCGCCGGTATAACTCATGTGTGTGCTACATAAAGAATTGCAGAATATATAATCTCTATAGCATTGTTTATCCTTTATTTGTTGACATTTTTCAAGGAAAGAAAATCTGCTGCCGGACCTTCTAGCTAAGTCAAATCTTGATGTATTTGAGGATCTCTACTACTCAATCGGTAACTTATAAATGGGGACTCCATTAGTACTATTGGGATGATTGTAATAAATTGAGTATGTAGACTTAGAATGGAACCATGTAAACTTTGTAGCGCGTTTGACTTAAATTACATTTTTCTATTTTCAATTTCCTGTATTGTACCAAGCATTTGGAATTAATTTATGATTATGGGTTGTATGTTTAATCATGGGTGATGTGTTTGTGGTTATTGTGGCAAGGGTTCCACATGTCATAGGACTGGAGGTGATTTCTTTTACAATTTCAGGTTCAGGCTTTGGAGAGTTTAGGAAATCAAAGGAAGAGGAAGCGTCGTCAGAATCTAGAATGATCAAGTCTAGTTGCACTTGACGGACCTCATAAGGAACCAAAGCAAATGTATCGTCACCTCCCTTGGTGCTTTTCCCAGCCCTTTCTCCCTTGGTTACCACACCCTCAGGTTCAATCCGGGACGTTTCTCCCCCTCAGGATGATCAGGGTCGTCTTGATCATCATGTTTACGTTTGTAGACCTGAGCCTGAGGGCGGCAGGTGCTTTATAAATCAATAATAGCTGAATCAACCTGATCCATGCATCAGTGGAGATCTGCCTAAACTCTCTGAATAAGCATCCTCATTTACACAAAAGATTGATTGAAGAAAGCATTGAGGTGGCTATTTGGTCTTTTAGTGCGTCGAGTTCGGCAGATTGTTGGACTAACGGGATACCTAGTGGCAACTCTTGAGTAGAAGCCCCTTTACCCTTCAACAAATAAAGGATAGAGGAGCACTATTTCTTAGTTGCTGCCTTTAGGGCCTCTAGGTCTGCCGGGGTAAGAAATCTGGCATCATGTAGAGTAGTTGTTAGCATCTCGGGAGTTATCCCGGGATGACATGATACAGAAGGTTTTGATGTAGTTGTATCTGGATTTCCATCCTTTCAATTCTGGTCCACCAGGTGCAGAATGAGATACAGATGTTTGGGAGGATGTCATGTAGACATCCTTTAAGAGTTGAAGCGTGGGGTGGGGATCATATGTGATCAAAGGAGTGGTGGTCACTAGGGTGGCGTTTGACCCCTTTCAACACCACCTCCCTCAGATTGAGGGGGTGATGGTATGTGAGGTTCATCCTCGTGCATTGAAACAAACTCCTGTTGAGAGGAGTGTGAGTGGTTGGGGAGTAGGGGTGTTATATGTGGACCAAATACCCGAACCGAACCGGAACCGGTCCCGAATAGCACCGATTGTAAAGTAATGGTCCGGTCCTCGGGTTTAGATTTTAGCCAAATTCGGGTTTGGTCCTAACCGGGTTTGGTCCGGTCCGGTCCGGTCTGATAACACCCCTAACCTTCTAAATGAAGTAAGTTTTTGAGTTTTTGTACACCAAATACCCGAACCGAACCGGTACCGGTCCCGAACAGCACCGATAGTAAAGTAATGGTCCGGTCCTCGGGTTTAGATTTTAGCCAAATTCGGGTTCGGTCCGGGTTTGGTCCCGATAACACCCCTATTAGGGAGTGTGCAACGTCCAATGGACTGGTGGAATTTTGGGGAGTTCTCCGACTTTGGGGTGTTGGTACTCCCTCAACACTCTTTTCATTGAGCTCTCATCTATATCCCGCAAAAATTCCGATATTGTTTTCTCGGGTTCAATATCAGCAACCTCTTCCTCGGCACTCTATGCCCACTCATATCTTAACCAAACAATATCTACTCCTCCTATGCCCTCTGCCTCACTCTGCTCGTCCTCACCTTAAGTTGGGTTTAGCGCAGTCAGTTCTGACAGCGCTTCATCTGGAAAGACCCCTTGTATGTAAAATGTTATCGCCCCTCTCCAGTCAGCATATGAAAGCAACGACAGTGGGATGTCCATAACCAGAACTCGTGGAAATTCCTTAGGCAATTTAAATTGGAACATAGCCACCATATTATACACGCCAGCCTCTGGCCGCTCATGAATGTCATCATCTATGTCAATGACATGCTATATGATTGATCAGTGATACGAATCACTTATGTTTGTGTGTGTTTTTGCTATGTTTTAGTGTGATATATGTAAGAAAATTGGTACTGCTAATGTAATTTATATGTTTCAGTTGTTTGGCAAGATAAGTAAGCAAATGGGTAGCTGGTAGAGTGAAAAGAGTAATGGGCGTCCAAGGCAGCGCCCCAGACGCCTAAGAAGCATCCAAAGTGGACGATTACAAAAGCTGAGCGTCCTGAAGGCAAGGTGCAACAACCTGACTAGTGTTCTGGACGCTAGGGACCAGTTGCTGCGGGAGCAGTGCTTTTGAGGCAAACGATTACCACATTTGAGAGGGTTCGCATTTTTAGTGTTACACACACAGAGGAGCAGTTTCTTGAGGGTGAACAGGAGGAGAAAACAACAAGAGAAATCGTTGATCAAGCATTCGTCATCCAATTCCTTGTATTTACACATTATTGGTAGTTTGTATGTCTTTATCTATGTCAATCATTGTTAGTATGCTAGTCCAAGCTATGCTTGGCTAAATGCATTGTGGTGTTTGTTCTTAAGTTTGCATATTATGGCATGAACGAATGTTATACTAATTCCAGTTTTCATTTGTGCTAAAAGGGGTTGTGGATCATACTTGTGAATGGATGAACGGTTGTTAAACAATGGATATTCTATGTAACAGTGTATAGTGATATCATTAGTTGTGCTAACTCAGTAAAAAAAGGGAAGACAATTAATTGAGTCGCATATGTTGTCTTAAGAATATTGGTTGTGAAAGCTAATTCATTTATATGGAAATTGTTATCTGGAATACATTTGAATGAATGAACTTGAATAGACAATGGATGTGTATGGAACATTTATATCAATGTCATTGGTTGTGCCAACTTCCTATGAGGGAGGAAGACAACGAATTGGGTGATATACGTTGTCTTCTGAGCATAAATTGTAAATTCAAGTTTGTTCACGTAAACTTGTGTCTTTAGCATTCTGAACTGCCATGATATGTACAACAAGAGAGCAAACACCCATTCTCCTTACGTGAAACCCTTTAATCCACTTCATCCGTGTTAGAACGCAATAGTAGCAACTGATAGTAGTTTATTAATTAAAAGCAAATGATTACAATTTCAATTCAAACAGTCTCTGAAGCTAATTTAGCAACCTGACTTTCCCTGTGGATTCGATCCCACTTGCCCTATCTATATAGTGTGTTTGGGTTATTTTTGATACTCATACGACTGGGTCCAACAAATAGGCGCCGTTGCCGGGGATTGACAGCGCTTGTTAGACTAGTTTTGGACTAACTGTTTCTGTAAATACTTTTGTTTATAGTAGTTAGTTCCTTTTGTTTTCTTGTATTTATTTCAGTCAAATTTAAGTATTTTATTAATTTCTTTTGACATTCTAAACTGCAATGTTCAGAATCTTCACGTGTGTGTGTGTATCTCAGGTATATGCATACTCGTTATTCTGGGCGAACTTCTCCACTGCAATACGAGACAGAGATAGAAAGGACTGCTCGTTCACTGAGAAAACTACATAAATGTTATTGTCCTAGTGGTGAGCCTAGTGGTAATCTAAGTACAACGGAGACATCTGATTCAGAAGAGCAATTTGTACATTCAGAAGCATCTGAGAGTGATATTGAACTCAACGCAGATATGGGGTATGACAGGAGGACTGTGGAGTCCCACTACAGACCGGGTGATGTCCCTGACATGTCACCTATCCAGTACCCTGACGTTGAGAATGAGCCGGAGATAAAGACTCACCTGTTCAACACTATTCCTTAGTTTCATGGAACGAAGAGTGAAGAGCCATATGATCACGTAGCCGAATTCTCAACTATTTGCAAGGCCAATAGAGTACAAAGGCTACCATGGAGACTCTCAAATTGAGATTGTTCCCTTTTTCTCTGAAGGACAAGGCCAAACATTGGTTCACTTCAATACCCGCGAACAATATTTGTAATTGGGAGGAGATGAAAAGGGCTTTCCTCAATGAGTTTTACTCAATTAGTAAAACCACTGAAAAGAGGAACAACATTACTGGCTTTAAGCAGATACCGGTGGACCTATTCCATGAGGCGTTCGAGAGATTGAATGAGATGTTGCGGGCATGCCCACATCATGAGGTGCCTAAGTGGATGATGGCGAAGAACTTTTTCGATGGTATTAGTCAGGAGAGTGGAAACATGATCACAACAGCCTCGGGGGGTACATTCTTGGCCAAGGAGCATGATGAAGCGTGGGAACTGTTAGCACAGCTGGCTAAGGGGTCTAAGGTACAAGCTGGGTCAGATACATCAATTGGAGTCCAAGTGTTGGGAATTGATAACGCTTGGAAAAGAGATGTAACTTCGAAATTGGAGGCTCTTAGCAAAAAGATGAACGTCTTGATGAGGAAGGAGCAAACTGAACATAGAGCTCCTATGATGTGTGTCACGTATGGGGAGCATACTCATACATCAGAGTTTTGCTACCATATCCAAGGGAGCAAGTTGGTGAAATTTCTGGATTTCGACCACGGCAAGATTGGTTTGACCCTCACTCAGAAACTTACAATCCTGGGTGGAGGCGTCATCCTAACTTCCGTTGGAGGGACGATCAGAGGGTTGAGGAATATGCAAAACCCAGATTTGACCAAGGGAATCGATATTCACAGAACAGGAACTTCTATGGTGGCACCTCATCTGGTACCAAGGAAGAGAAGGAACCAGCTGTTCAGGAAGCTCCAAAGGACTTAAAGATGGATCAACTCATGGACTATCTTAAGCAACAATCGTATGTTCAGACCAAGTCAATGGCCAGTCTAGAAAAGCAGATGGGGCAAATCGCGGATCAACTTACTAAAAGAGATGAAGGTAGATTGCCAAGCAAAACCCAAGTTAATCCTTCTCATTCTAAGGGTAAAGAGAAGAAGATAGTACATGAGGTGGAAGAGTTGAATGAAGTTAGTGAGTTGCATAAGGTTACCACTTTACGTAGTGGAAAGAAGGTGGATAACAAAATGGTGATGCCGGAAGTGGAAGAGATGGATAGTGATGTTGAGGAGATAATTGATGATGGGAAATCAGTTCCACATTCAAAATCTGAGAGAGAGGTTAAGTTGAAAAAGCAAGTTCAGTTTGAAGAAGTTGTAGTTGAAAAGGAAAAGCAACCAAAGCCTGAACCAACACCTCCATACCCGTCAGCGCTAGAGGATCCTAACAGGCCAGTGTTTGGGAAAAAAGGGCCACAGATAGAGGATATATGGGAGACATTCAATCAAGTGAGGATCAACATCCCATTGGTGAAAGCATTGCAACAAGTTCCAGCTTATGCTAAGTTTCTGAAGGACTTGTGCACTCAAAAGCGTAAGTTCCACACGGTTTTGCCAAAGCAAATCAACCTCACAGAGCAGGTAAGTGCTGTAGTGTCAAGTTCATTGCCACCAAAGCTTAAAGATCCAAGTTCACCCCTTATCTCCGTTACTATTGGTGATGTTAGGATTAAGAAAGCATTGTTAGATTTGGGAGCGAGTGTTTACATACTCCCTAGAAACTTATTTGATCAGCACGACTTAGGAAGCCTAACACCCACTAATGTGGTATTACAGCTAGCTGATCGATCTACTAAGATTCCATGGGGTATGCTAACCGATGTAATTGTAAAAGTTGAAGAATTCTATTACCCGGTAGATTTTCTTGTGTTGGATTCAAATCAAAGAAGTCGGGACAACCAACCCGCAATCATTTTCTGTAGGCCG
The DNA here is from genome assembly GCA_020465985.1 of Centrapalus pauciflorus. Classification (NCBI taxonomy): domain Eukaryota; kingdom Viridiplantae; phylum Streptophyta; class Magnoliopsida; order Asterales; family Asteraceae; genus Centrapalus; species Centrapalus pauciflorus. Next base: position 2,356 of record JAANYP010001419.1, on the reverse strand, counting down.
TTTTTGGCCATTTTAAATGCCCAAATTAATTGCAGGACGGGTGTACTAGACTTAGTCTTCAGGAATAGAAAATTGAAGTTGAATGTTTTTAATGTTGTTCCTAACGTTTCTTGTGATTCAGAGTGCTATTATGTATTGTCATGTCAAGAGCGGGAAAAGGTTGAATGGGGTTAGTTGATGAGCTTAGAGGAGATGGTTGGAGGAACAAAGCAGAATAAGCAACCTCCATGGTCTTTAAAGTTTGAGAAGCTACCCGAAAATCTTCCTGATTCGATGAAACCTTCTTTAGAGCAAGCTCCTACATTGGAACTTAAAGCCTTGCCTACCCATCTTAAGTATGTATTCTTGGGGCCACAAGAAAGCTTGCCGGTGATCATAGCTTCGAATTTGACAGAAGAGGAAGAAAGAGCATTAATTGAGGTTTTGGGAAAGACAGTTGTAGGTCCCGAGAGGTTCCCAAAGTATATAGTTATAAGCTGTAGAGGGGGGGTGAATACAGCAATTTAAAAACTACACACTATTTTCTCAATGTTTGTATGTATTATCAACAATTTGTTAATTACAAACAAGCTTGAATGCGGAATAGTTCAAGCTGAGATGACAGATACAACAGTATGTTTACTAGTCTAAGACAGACTCAAACTAGTTTACAATGAATACACTCACTAAGAAGCACTCACTGTGTTTACAAGACTCAGAGGGACAGCTTATGTAGGACAGCTTAGACACAAAGAAACTGTATTACACAAGCAGGCTTGCATGCATGAAAACACACTTGCACGTTCACTCTTGGGTTTCAGCACTTAGCTTTCTTCACACTTCTTTCTGACCTTAGAAGCTTCCTTTTATACTCACTTAGAGGATCTAAGAGAAACATCTTCATTGGACGGAATGAAAAGGAAAAGTCTTGTTGAAAAGACAACATAACCTTTTCTGCACTTTTCTGAAAAGCAGACTTGTCTTCACATGTGCAGAACTTTTGTCTTTTTACTTTGTCTACTGTTGCATTGCCTTTAACTAATTTAGGAATGTCAACTTTGCGTCTTTCTTCCTTGTAAAGGCCTATTTTGATATAAGAAAAAGGTCTGTCACCCTTTTTCAAATATCCTTTTGTCTTCATGTAACAGAACAGCTTGGGCAGGCTGAGCGGTTCTGCTTTCCACTTTGTCTTCAACTGAGTAAACTGATCTGGTAGTTAAAAACAATACATGATGACTTGGAAACAAATTCCATAAGTGTTTAGCCTGTTCACAAAGAACAGGTTCTGTTCACAAAGAACAGAACACTTTAAAAATGCCCAAGCTGCTCAACAGTGTAGAGCAGCGTAGACAGTTTATGTCCAGCCTATTCAGCAGACAGAGCAGCTTGGACAAACTGTCTTAGTTGCAACACATGCAACATATAGAACAGCTTTAGACTGATATTGCAAATCATTTTCAGGTTTCAATAAGGCATATAACAGGCCTTAAATTCAACCTTCAAATGTATCAACAGGTTTGATTATAAAATCTCCCCCTCAGATGTAGAACAGGTTTGACTGAGGCCTTTTTGTGCCTAACATTATCTCCCCTATTTGCAATAACCAGTCTAAGCTGTCTTTATCAAAAATCATCTATATATTTTTTTACAGACATTGCTGAAATAAACATTACAAACATTACACGTAAAGTAAAAGAATCAGTTTATATAGTACACTGATTCTTGCGTACACTAGAACAACACATGTTCTACAAGAGTACAACTAATGTACTAATGTATTTTACAACTAATGTAAAAACAAAAATTACAACTTATGTAATAATGTACAACTCATGTACAGGATGTACAACTAATGTACAAGATGTTTGGACTGTTTGAGTTGGGAGCAGATAATGGCAAGCCTGTCCAACTGATAGACAACTCCCATTCTTCACCTACCCAGATGGTAGATGAACTTCATATCAATGGAGAAGGATCCTGAACCATCCTTTCCAGTTCTTCCCTTGTATCCTCAAGTTCCTCAATTTCACTTCTGATAATCATGAACTTGGGATCATTGAGCTCTCCTCTTTCATAGAAGCCTCTGAGCTGATCCCAGATAGCTGCTCTCCATTTGCTAGACTGCCTGAAAGAAACTGCAAGTCTGAAGGCGGCAAGTTGTCTCAGATCAACTTTGTACAGTTCTGAGGCTCTTTGGAAGCACTTCTTCTGAGTTAGGGGATCTACAAAAAATGCCCCCAGCTCAGGTTCTTCTATAATCTTGCCATCCTCAAACTCTATTCCTTTAGGCAGACTATGATCAACTCCTTTTATTTCAAGGGCATAATCGCCCTGTTCTATCAGTGTGAGGAGTAGCTCCATCTCTGTATCCTTCTTT
>JAANYP010001418.1:37575-48008 GCA_020465985.1 Centrapalus pauciflorus | reverse complement strand
AATAATTCACACATTTGATTTAAGAACATGGTTTATTATTGATTCAAAATACTACCAGCATACAGACCTTTTTCTACACATACCTTGACTACATTTTCATATTTACTCGCTTCAGCATCCATATGTGCGTCACTGGAAATCTTACAGTTATACAAGATCTGCAAGTCTTCTTTAGATAAGTTCACTAGGTGAAGCGGGTCATAGACTCTAAGAATAACCTTTTCTTCTAAGTCTTCCATAACCGCTTCCCCAGTTTCTGTGTCAGCATACCACCACTTCAGATTCTTCAGAATGTTTTGTGGCATTGGCTTGAGAGGTACCTTCCTAAGACACCTGGCTGGCTTATAATGAATCCTCATCCAAGGTCTACCAGTTAGAGGGTCGATACGTGATGAATCCTCAACTCTTTTCCCAACTCTTGGACTCAGGCGCTCAAATTTCCTCGATCTTCCCTCCTTTCTTATTATTCTTGCAATAACGTCCGCATAGGGATCATTGCCAATATTGATCAGATCTTTCCATGCTAAATCTGCAATCTCAATCTTTGGCAAGGAGTTGAACGCCTTTAAGGTTCGCCTCATGTACTGAAGCCCGTCTTTTCTCTTTATTATGAATAGCTGCAGTTCTCTGTCAAAGAACCAGCTTAGAATTCTCTCAGACAGCTTCCCCGTACCTGGCACCCTCATTGTCCTTTTAATTGCTGCTTCCTTCTCCTCAGCCCTGAACCATAGCTTTCGTTTTTCTTCATTGGTTAGCTCTCTTGCAGGTTCCTCTGTCGATGGCTGAGGATTTAAGGCAACATTCACTATATCTGCATCGACAATGTTATGTCCATCAATCATATAAGTATCTGTGATAGGATTCTGCTGCACAATTATCTCGTCAGCTTCATCATCCTCATCAGCAAGTACTTCATCATCTGATCGCCAGTCGACTATCTCCTCTGGCGCAATCTCCCCTTCTTCAAGCTCTTCATCTTCGTTATCAAAGCCTACATCCAGTGGATCATCATCAAGATCCATGAGCGCGTCAATCATCTCACTGATTTCAAAGTCTGTAGGCTCCTTAGACGAACTAGCTTCACCCCTGTTTCCTTCTCCTTGACTAGGCTCCCCCTGAATTTGAGTAACTTGAGCTGCAGGAAAATCTACAGACTCAATCTCTTTATTTGCACTGGGATCATTGCCTTCATCATCATCATCATCTCGCTGAACTTCCTGATCTTTACAACTTGTCTCCCCCTGAGTTTGTAGATTTTTCATAAGCTGCTCTAGGAGGGACCGCATTGCTCGGATCTCAGACGATTGGTCAGTGACAAAAGATTTAAGCTCAGTGTTTTCATCTCTTACACCTTCAATAATTATTCTCAACTCAGCATTCTCCTTATCCAGATTAGCGTTATGTGCTTGGAGTTCACCAACTGCTTTAGTGAGAGTCATAATTTGAACGTGCTGAAAATCCACTCGACTCTTCAGCTGCAGTAATCTTTGATTTTCATTGTATGCTTCTGGCATAGATGGAACGGACTGAAGGGGAGAAGGATTGAATGGTGGCGGAATATAGGGTTCGTGTTGCTGAGGTGGCGGTGATGGTGAATCTGTGGTTGGTGCTTGGGTTTGGGCTTGAGAGGTTTCTGGTTGTGCTTCCGAGATTGAAGACGACCCTTGCATAAATCTATGACGTTTTGCGCGTGGCCTCGTCACTAACGTAGCAATCTCTTCTTCTTCATAATCGGACTCCTCCAATTCCCTGGTCTCTCTCCTCCTCGAACCACCTTGATTGACAATCAATCTAGAACCATAAGTCTCAAAATGACTTCCAGTTTCGGTAGTTACCACCTCATGAACTTCATCGGATTCGGTTTCAGATTCCGAAGATGTCAATCCTGCCTCAGCCCCCTCTGGCTCATATTCGTCAACATCACGAAATAGATCATCATTATCTCCTGGCGGACTTAGCAGCTCATCCACCAATGCTGCTGCAACATCTTCATTTGCATGTGGACCCGAAGCCCATATTTCCTCCAATGTTTGGGCTATTTGTTCGGTTTCTGGATTGGCACTTGAAGGCCCAGCTTCCTGTACCTCTGGCTCCGGCTGACTCGTAGAAGGCCTAGACGCCTGAGACTGAGTTGTAATATCTCTTTGTCTTCGCCTTGGATCACGTGGACGAGCACGAGTCTGATGCGGTTGCTGATGCGGTTGCTGTTGCTGGTCTGCACTTCTATTTCACTATGCCCAGTTTGCATTATCAGGTGCACAATAGTTCTGTCTAGATAGCTCCCAAACAACGGATACGAGCAGATGAGGAAACAGGCCATCTTCCTCGGATGTGGGAGGAACAATCAGCAAATATGGCGGTTTTTTCCATTATACATTTACCAGCTTCAAAAAATTCATTCGCATGGCTCGGCCAGGACTGGCCAAAAAGTGACGTAATCAACATCATCACGAACCTCGGATACAACAGGAACCTTTCTCTCTCAGGAGCTGTAATTTGATGAATAAATTCTGAGAAAATCAGCTGCGAGAAACTAAACTTCTTATTGTACACCATCGCGATCATTGCTGATTGGATTTTTGATACAATGTAATCAAATCCAGCTTTCTTCGGTGCAAAACAGATCATGAAGACATGCACTAAGAATCGCCATTGCCCGATCAGGCCACTGTACCCAATTCCGTTGAAAAGCCGCTTGCCTATACTTTAGTGGATACAGTCAATAGGCCCAGACTCCTCTTCCTCAGATCCTAGCTGCAACACTTGACGCAGCATATCGGCAGAGAATACCAACGGTTGCCCTGCGATCCTTGTTCTCAGCACTGTCGGGGTGACAGAGCAGTCAACTTGTAAGTGATCATAGAACTGCCTCACATATGAGATTACAATCGGAATGTTCTGAAACAAAGCGTAGCTTATTCTGGATTCAGCTAAGAAGTCCAACACTTCACGATAACCCTGCGCCTCAGGGATATGATTATCTGGATTAAGAACCATATTGTGCTTAGGGACGAAAGCACGAAGCGCCATATCTGCACAATACATAAAATTGTTAGATTATTATTAAAAATCAATAAACTTGTTTAAATTCAAATTTGTTTTATCTTGTATTTGATTAAATACAAAATCTAACACAATTAAATTTTCACAAGTTTAATAAAATTTAAATTCAACAAAGTAAATGAAGTACAGAATCGAGAGTAACAGATTCGAAGTGCCCATATTCGAGTGTGATGGACAGATTCGAATATACCCTATTCGAGTCTGATGGACAGATTCGAATATCTGGTCATCTCGAATCTATTGATAGATTCGAGAAACCCATGATCAGATTCGAAACCATTATCAGATTCGAGAGGCCGACACCCTTTTTTCAACAAAAATCCAAGATTTTAACCATTTTGAACGTAGCAAATCACATACATTAGTTCAACTAGGTTCTAATCATAGATTTATGCTTTTAATTTGATCTTTTATTAGTCCAAACTTGGTAATTTTGCAAAAACCCTATTTTGACCTATAAAACATCAAAATGTGATGTTTAACCCCAAATTTGTGTATTAAACCACCAAAATCTTGTACAATCATGTTGCTTATACCTAGATTTGAAGTTAGAATCGAACACAAAAGCTTTAGAATCGACGAAATGTCGTTTAGTGGAAATACGATAGACTCGAGATTAGATTCGAGATCGCCAGAACAGATTCGAGAAATCAGATTCGAGAACAGTGAGAAGTAAATGCTTTTCACTGTGGACCTTTATATACTAACTACCTTCGAGTCTATGCAATTTCGAGTCTACTGACAGATTCGAAGTATCTCACATTCGAGTCTGTCTTAGATTCGAAATTTCCAACACTTAGAAAAATTTCGGAAATTTTGAAATATTTTCAACTTTTACCAACTATTTTCTACTGTGTAGTGTAACCAGATAAACTATGCCAAATCTTTTACCCTAAGCTCAGATATTTCACGCATTGTATATTTTATCCAACTTTGAATGCACCCTCAGTAATTTTTGACCTTTTACCTAAGTAAAAATTAACCTAAACTAAAAATAAAATAAAATAAAATAAGCTAAGGTAAAAATAAAATAAAAGTAAATTAAAATTTTGACTAAAAAATTTAATCTAGACTTAAGTTATAAAAATAAATTTACAATCTACGCTAAATACCAAACAACATATTTTTGGTGAGAATAGTCTAAGAAAGGTTCAATCAGATAGCGATGTCCGATACTAACTTTCAGTACTTTAGCTTTCATACTTAGGAATTTTTGATTCCTTTGATTGTTTGTCGTGACATACCCATTTAGCCGATTGTTGGTATTTAACCCTGTTAAACATTCTACATTTCGGAATATCCCTTGGCCTTTTTATTTATCAGGAAATTATCTTACGTGACTCAGACATAGACATACTTTTATGATCAAGGCACACAGACAAAATTCTAACTTGTTGGTATTTGCAAACTTTCTTTAAAAGACAAACATCGGACACAGGTCTGTATTCTCATACAACAAAGTGTCCTAGTTCGACTTAAGGTTTAACTTTAAAGTTAGCAGATAGCGGTGACAGGTCTGTACTGACGTACAACAAAGCGACATGTCTGGCTAACTCCGAATCTAAACAGAGACAAGGTATTACTTACGTACAACAGAGTCTGCAATGTTTTTTCGACTCCTCAGTTTTTTCATGATTTTACTATTCTTTTCCAACCATTTCAGACGCATTTGATGTTGCTATACATCCCCGAAAAAGTTTGCATACCTTCATTTAGACTTCAATGTTTGTATGGTCTTGTAACATAAAAATTAAGAACCGATTGGTCTACAGCTAAGTTAGTTTGACACTGCTTGACTTTTTCTAGAATATTTTATTTAGCCTTGAGATTCCCTATATGTTATTATGCCTACACCAACACATCAAACTAAATAAAGCATAACACTTAGGATTTAGTTGCATTATGTGTGAAAGCCTAAACACTTAGAGTCGGTAACGACGGTGCTAATTTTCGTCACTTTGAACCTATGTATCTAAGACTTAACTCCTTTTTCTGATATTCTCTTTTTTTGTATTTTTGTAATTTTCTCTCTTTTTTTCTTTTGTTTTTCATAGCAAAAAGCAGTAAACTAAGCTAACCTACTAACTTACTAAAAATAGAAACTTACTAAAGATAGAAACTTTCCTAAATTAGAAACTTACCTAAATTAGCAGACTACAAAAAAAATATAACAACTATAAAAGAAAATAAAATACTACTAAGGTCAATTTACTCTGGGTTGCGCATTCCATTAAGTTGAATTAAATACTCAAATCGTGACTTATCAAACGCTTTTGGTAATAAATCGCATTATATCTTTCAGTTGCCACTTACCAGTTTGAATCAAATTCTTTTTCAGCACCAATACGAATTAAAATGATCGCTATATGTCAATGTGCTAGATTTTACTGTGTTTAACTGGATTATTGTGTTATCGCATAGTAGCATTGATTGTTATCCCTAATTGGAGTCTTGAGTTAGCCAAACCGTAATCCCGCATTTGTTGTTGTTCCCAGAGACCTGTGAACAAGCAACTACCAAGCAGCAACATACTCGGCTCGCACGTTGACACGGCTACGATTGTTTGTTTCTTTGCATTGCAGTGATACCAGTCTCCCTCCTAAAGGAACTGACAACCTCCAGTCGTTGATTTTGCGCGTTAAGCTTGCAATCTCTCCGTTAGTCAGAATCTGTGAAGCTTCCAACTCTTAGATCTCCCCTCCGCGTGATACCAAAGTCCCAGCTTTCGGCTTTCGACTTGAGGTATCACGTAGAATCGCTTTCAAGCTTTCATATGCCATCTCTTCGGATATCGCTTGAAAACTAGCACAAATACAACAGCCAAACCAAATATCAGGTCTTGAAGTGCAGTTAATAATAAGTGACCATATCATGGCCCGATATAAATCCGGATCCACAATCCGGAATCACTTTTCAGTACCACGGCCGCCGAGATTGTGATTCACTGGAATCGGCGTGCTGAAATGGGCAGTCAACTTTGTTCCTTCCATCCCAAACCGTTCCAATATGTCATAGACATACTTGGTCTGATGGATAAACATGCCTTCCTTCTTCTGGTCAACTTGTAACCCCAAAAAGAAATTCAACTCCCCCATAGCACTCATCTCGAACTTTGACTTCATCACCTTCTCAAAATCTTTGCACATCTATTCGTCTGATGATCCAAAGATGATATCATCGACGTACACTTGCACCAAGATAAAGTGATCTCCTTTTCTCTTCACAAAAAGAGTACTATCTATCCTACCCCTCTCAAAGCCGTTTTCTAAGAGATGGTTCGATAGAGTCTCATACCATGCCCTAGGTGCCTGATGTAATCCATAAAGAGCCTTATCTAAACGATATACTCTATCAGGATATTTAGGATCTGTAAACCCGGGCGGTTGTTCTACATACACCAACTCCTTCACTTTCCCATATAGGAAAGCACTCTTAACATCCAGTTGATATACCTTAAATCCTTTGAAGGAGGCAAAAGCTAAAAACAACCTAATTGCTTCTAACCTTGCTACTGGTGCAAACACTTCGTTGTAATCGATTTCCTCCTCTTGGTTGAAACCCTTTACAACTAATCTCGCCTTGTTGCGCGTGACTATACCCCGATCGTCTCTTTTGCACTTAAAAACCCATTTGGTTCCTATTGCAATCTCCCCACGAGGTAACGGAACTAACTCCCACACTTCTAGTTTCCTAAATTGTGACAGTTCTTCCTGCATCGCTTCAACCCAGGAGTTGTCCTTAAGTGCCATTTGCACGTTTTTGGGCTCTACTTGCGATATGAAGCACGAATATAGACATGTGTGATATGCCTCGGAGTCGTTTATCATCGACAACAACCACAGTGTTGTTAAATTTACACTAACTCCGAGTCCTCACACCTCTCGCTAGGATTTCCTATGTGCTATCTATTAGGATGGTTCTTGTTTCATCCTAAGGTCCTCTATTTCGTCTTACCGCTTAGATTATCTCTAGTTTCGCGGATCCTAATTTCTACCTCAAAGGGGGAACAGGCTCAGCTTCCACATTTTCTTCCTCACAGGACGTTTCCTCAGAGGCAGACCTTGATACTGAGTCTGATCTCTCAGTGTTAGGTTCTTCTGGATCATAAGCAACTTCTGGAGACCCATCTTCAGTCGTCAGTAGGCTCGGACGTAATTTCGAACGTGGTCCTTGGAAAATATGCGCCATCGTCATTTAGGTGCAACGTCGCCAATGTCTTTATCGATTGTTACCTGCAGTATCATCCAAGGAATGTTAATGACTCATAACTTATATAGTCAAAATCCATTCGCGGACCAAGTTTTTGGGTTCATGTGTAATAACCTTGTGACTCAATAATTATACACAATCTCCACAGTAACCACTCGTTTTTTGTTAAAAACCCGTTTGTTTGGTGATTTGGCACATACCTAGGGCAGTATACTTGTGCAGCCTTTTCACCACAACTTTCCGGTTTTGATGCTTTGTTCTTAAAAGTGGTACATGGTCACTCCAAACGTTCGAACCAGTAAGTTAGGTGGCCGTTTAATTCAAAATTTCGTAAACATGTTTTGTTCAATGATATTACTGTTAAGGACTCTATTTAAAATGTGGCACGCGGTATTCACTGCCTCCCCCCAAAACATGGTAGGAAGCCTTGAATCCGAAAGCATAGTCCTTGCAGCCTCAATCAATGTTCTGTTTTTACGTTCGGCCACCCCATTCTGTTGTGGTTCATATGGTGCACTGAATTGATGCACGATGCCCTTTGATAGGCAATATACACCAATTACAGAGTTTTTAAATTCTGTCCCATTATCACTACGAATACTTTTAACCCTAGTTCCGTAGGAATTCTCCACTTGGTCTAAGAGCCCGATGAGCTTCGCAGCCGTCTCGTCCTTTGTACCTAAAAAGAAAACCCAAGAAAAACGTGAGTAATCGTCGGTGATAACTAAGCAAAACCAACTACCTCCTATACTCCTTTTGTTGATAGGGCCGAAAAGGTCCATATGCAACAAATCGAATGTCGAGGCTATGGAATTCTGCTTCTTGGACTTGTGTGTCTTCTTGTGTTGTTTGCCCTTCATGCACGGTAGACACTTGTCTTCAAATTGAAAACTCTTCAGAGGCACACCTTGCACCAAACCATTTTTCGTTATGTAGTTCATTTTCCTTAGGTGCAAGTGAGCCATGCGTCTGTGCCACAAAACCGATTCCGTTTCTGAAGCTTTTGATAGTAAGCAGATCGGACCCATCGAATTATCTGGCTTGTTCATATCGAGCATGTACAAGTCATTCTTCCTTGGAGCCGACAATATCCAATCTTCAGGTATCTCTGAATCCCGGCTTGAGCAACTAACGCTCAGTGTCAGTAAATTAACTACCGAGTTCTTCTTATCACAGATTTGAGATAACACTTAATGAGAGTTAATGAACCAGTTTATCAAACGTGAATAAACTTGATCCAATGTAAATCCGCTCCATTAGTGACTCTTCCAGTTTCCAAGTGATATTTTCTCCTTTGTTGCCAGCGACATGAATACAAATCCCCTATTACCCCCCTTGAAGTCTGTGAGAAGACCCTTCTTTCCCCGTCATGTGCCTGGGCAAACTGCTGACGACCACTTGTTGTTGGACCGGTAGTTATCTCCTGCACAATGAAGAAAATAGGTTAGTTTAATCAAGGGAACCCATAGCCATGGACCGACTTGGTAATCCAATTCTCGTCCAATACTTGAATTCTTTCAAATACCCATCTCGCCTTTCAGGTGACTTGGGCCTTTGAACTGAATTCTGATGTGGTGCCGAGTGATTTAGATTCGCTCTTTGCCTTTGAGTAGGCATCTGTTGTGGTGCTCTAGAATAAGTCTTATTATAATGCATTTCAGACTGTGATCCCTGAGCTTTTACCGGAACATATTGTCTAACAGGAGTATGTGACCTAACTGGAGTGTGTGACCTGCTAGGTGTTGTGCTCCTATAGACTTGTTGAGGTGCTGACCTAGATTGATTACTGACACGATTCGGTGAATTTGTCCTAACCACTTCTTTTGGTCCAACCTTAACCGGTGTTTGTTTCACAACAAGTTTTGGTGCGGCCTGCACAGTTTTCTCGGTATTCTGAGAACTACTAGTGCTCGCCGCACTTGGTGAGGGCTTAACAGGTATTGGATTCACTGTCTTAGGGTTAACTTCTGCTTTCCTAACTGGACAGTGAGAAGCAACATGCCCTTTCTCATGACATCTAAAGCAGGACATCTTATCCATGGACTTTTTGGTTGGTCCCTTAGATCTAGGTGTCTCACTAGTGTCTATTGCCTTTGGTACATCTATAGTGTCTGTCTCTTCGACCTGATCAGCCCATGAAATTTTCTGTTTTCCTGCAGGTGTTTCACTGGAGGACGACACAAATTTCACTTGCTTGACCTTGACAGTTGAGTCAGGCACCTTAGGTGTATTTTCAACTTTAGGTTCAGGTGTGAGGTTCAGGTAGGTCCTCTAAAACTACTGACTTGTCAGTTTTTCTCCTGAGCTGAGGGCAACATAGTTATCATTGAAAGGTGAGGAATTTCGTGAAGAACAACCTTAGACCTACAGGCTTCTTAGCACTGTCTTTGGCAATCTAAGATTTTCCTAGGTTTAGGCTCGAATTCCTAAACTTTTCCAGCTTGCATTGCCTTCTGCTCCTTAACCTTTGTCTCGGCTAGCTCTATGTCCCTTGTTTTTCAGACTTTTGGTCAAGGCCTCTACATGCTCATACATAAGTTCTATCCTAAACACAACTGCTCGCATCAGCTTTGGTTCTTTTGAACGATTACATCTTGAGCATCAGCCTTACCTTTTTCTTTTAAATCCCTTGTTTTATGTCAATTTAGGCTAGCATTTTCTATTTTTCAAGTTTCATTTTGAGCAGGCTATGGTCTTATTGAGTCTAAGACTAGATTTAACCTATCATTAGAAGTAACAACATAAAGCACATAAATCACGAAATAGAGAATTAGAAAGACTAACCTTAGAGTTATCAGATTCCACGTTGGCCATCTGAGCAGCAAACTCCAGCACGGTCTGATCATTCGCTTTCTCTACCCACATTGGACTGTTGTCCCTTGTGGTCTGCTCATCCTCATCACAACCATTTTCCGTAACTTCAGCCATAAAAGCTCTAGCATTGGACTCCGGATGTGAACTCCAGTCATATGAACCATCTAGCTGTCTGTCAGAAGTGACATTTGAAATTAGACCCGCTAGATTGGCCTGACCGGATGAAGAACTCGGAAGATATCTCTGTTGGGACTGACTTTGGTACTGTCCTTGTTGCTGACTCTGCCCCTGGTATGACTCTACCTTCGGTCTTTGACACTCCCTCGCGAAATGTCCCAATCCCTGAC
>JAANYP010001418.1:0-37112 GCA_020465985.1 Centrapalus pauciflorus | reverse complement strand
ACGAATTTTAAGTAATAGGGTATAAACTTCTAGACTATTACATCAAAGCACAAAATATAAACTAACCCCGAACCCCAAAGCTCTATCATCAATCAAGTACCAAGTGTTAAAACAGGTTCTAAAGCACTTCAAGCTCTTTCAAAGTCCTGACCTATGAACTAGGTCCAGCCAATCCTTTGCCTTTACCTGAAAAATAATGCAACAACGGGGTAAGCTTATTTGCTTAGTGAGAATGTAGACTTTCACATTTAACATGCAATTATGAACGCGTAAAGCACATGCTCTGCACTCGGCTCATGCACGGCTCAGCTCTATTGCTTATGCACTGCACTAGGCTCATGCACAGCTCAAATCTCGAAGGGACATTGGCCAATTTAATGCTCTTTTGATGCACATCTTTGCTCAGCTCCCGGTTATAAAACTGTTGTTGCTCTTGAGACTTTTAGACAAATTCATAAGGAATGCTCGGATAATGATAACACCATACACACGCATCATTAGTGGGGATCAGCCACGTACTGGGCTAGCTACCAGTAATTGCTGTATGGGTATCATCAGAATGCTCATCTCTAGCTACCCTCTGAGCTTTCATCACGTAAATCAGCACATCATAAGCCGAACATTAACCCAACACTGAGCAATAGTGGTGGTGTTAAGCTTAGCAATCAAATGACTCATCAAAGAATAGAAGCTGGAAGAAGAAATGCTCAGCTCAATTAATCATAGTAAATATACTATGATAATATATCAATAAGCTCAAGAGCAGAATGCCAATAAAAATCAAAATAAAGCAATAAAAGTCTCAATTCACATAATTTGCAGTTAAAGTAAAATCTACAACTCACAGTTACTGGTTAATTATGCACTTTCACTTTCTGGCTCTGGCTCTGTTGCTCACAATCTGTAGTGGATTAGAACCACTATCTGACTTATAGCAGACTTTCAGATGCTTGCCATTTTGCTTGTTGCTCAATCTGTTAATCATATCATTTCTGATATTTTATTTGCCTTTAAATCATTTGAATAATAAATTCAATGTTCGTTCGTTGGTCTTTAACTCAAAATCCCGTATCTTGATTATATGGTCATTAATCTTATTAGAATCTTTCTTTCATTCATTAAATCTCAAGAGATCTCTCTGTGTGTGTGTGTGTGTATATATATATATATATTATCCTATATATATAATCATTAAGCTAATTATTTTGTTAATTTATATGTTGTCCATGTGTTTATTCAATATATTTGAATTTAGGGAATGGAGTTCGAATTTATGTAATAAATTCGAACATGTATCATCAAATCCGAACATATATCATTAAATTCGAAGGTATGCTTCGATTATATAAGCTTAAATTTGAATGGATAGTTAAATTCAAACCTATATTCGAATTTAATGCTTAAAATCAAACCTACATTCGAATTTAAGGGTCAAATTCGAATCTATATTCGAATTTAGGAACAAAAATCGAGTTTGTTCATGCATTTCGAGTTTGTTCTTGGCATCTCGAATTTGTTCATATTTTACAGCTTTAAAATATACATATCTAAGTTAAAAATCACGAATATGCTAAGCATTAAGCCTAGGTTCAATTATATTATACATAATCTATCATATTCTAGTTAATACTCAAGCTAAATACCTTTATTCGAATGAAAGATGGATAAACTCGAAAAACCAAAAATATAGAAGCTTAAAAGGTCGATTCTTACCTCAAATTCGTATGAAATCGCACATGTAACGGTAGATTGTTGTAGTACTCTTCGAGATCTTTCCGATTACGTATAGAACTCGATAATCGGCCGGTCGGTTTGGAAGAAAATTTAGAAAGAAGTAGAGGCAGTAGAGAGAGAGAGTAGAGAGAGAAAGTAGAGAGAGTGTCAGATTTCTTAATTATGTTATAATGAACCTATAATTTGGTTTATATACATCATCAAGTTATACTTGTAATTTAATCCACTATTACTTTTGTATCTTATATCTCTTTTATTTAATTATCCTTAATAATTTATTAAATCATAATTTAAATATTTATATAATTTAATTAAATATTTCATAACTTAATTAAATTATAATTCAAATAATGTAATAAAATTACATTATTGGTTTGATAATCAGATAATTAAGATTAGCTAAAGACTAGGTTGTTACAATCATAAAATAATATATTTTTATTAAGTATTCATTTTTTATCCTTTTTACGTTAAATGACTTTTAATAATGATTAAAATATCTATAAAAACGTATAAATTGTTATTTCATCATTTTGATTATTAAAAACTAAAATTAAAATAATCTTTTAACTTTAGGTTTTCTTTTTTGTTTTTTGTAGAAAACTTAAACATTTTCATGAATAATAAAAAAAAGTAAACATTTTGATGAACAATAAAAAAATTTGATGTTTTTCTAATACTTTTCTATAACTTTTCTAAAATCATTTATAAAAACAACTTTTTAAAAAATGTTTAAAAAATTTAAACTTTTGATTAAGATTAAACTTTTTCAAAATGTTTTAAGTTTTTAAAATTTTTAATCTAGAAAAATATTTTTAAACGTCTATTGAAAGTGTTAAAAAAAATGTTTATGTAAAGATTTTAAAAACATCAAAACAGTTTTTAATACTTTTTGACAATGTTTACATTTATTTTTTGATTTAAAAATGATTTACTTTTTTTAAAGTAAAAAATATAAACTCAAAACGTTATTTTTTAATTAACAATAATTATTATGCATTTGTCTTTATTAATATTTTATTATTCAAATTTATGTCTTTTATATTAAATTAGTTTTACTGGAATTTTTAACTTTTTAGATTAGTCTATTATTTAATAATAATAGAAATATCAATAAAAACAACATTAATAATAATTATTAGACAATTAAGGGTAAAATGACCTTTTTAAATGGCCAAAAGACCATATCTGTAACAAACTCCAACCACAATGATTGTCAGTGTAATTTTTAAAGTTAAAGGATCCAATCCATAATTTTTAATAAACAATAGGGACGAAACTTGTAATTTACCCTAATAATTTTTAAGAGGGATATATATTATATTAATAACTTAAGTTGAGTATATATGATATTATGAATTTTAGAAGGGATATATATGATATTAAAATTTTAAGCTGGGTATATATATGATATTATGAAGTTTTGGAGGGATATAATATATATATATATATATATATATATATATATATATATATATATATATATATATATAATCTTTCCATTTAAAATTGGTATATTTATGCTCTAATTATGTATATTTACTAGTTGATGAACCCACATATTACATGGATAATTTTTTATTTATCTAAACTTAAAATTAGCCCATATAAATATTAATTATTAAAAAATACAGAAAAATATAGTTTCTAAATTAGTGTGTGTAATCAATGTTAATTTAGATTAAAAAAAATAACAAAATTAAAAATAAAAATATAATTTATTCAAAGAGCGTCATATATGGTAATTTTTATTTTACTCTTTTTATATATGAAGATACATATTATATTTTAAATTTTTAATTGACATATTTGATACATACTAATATATTATACTACAACAAACAAAACATGTTATTACATATGTTTTTTTTATTAATATTATTTTTTTCTTTTCAAATATAATCTTGTTTATTTTAATATTTTATTTTATAATATTTATATATTTTAATAGATAAAATTTAGAATTTTTTACTTTATAAATATTATTTGAAGTTTATGAATAGAGAATCAGGTTCATCAGCGTACCTGTAAGATTCCAGCGTACCCAGCGTACCATAATGTGAATGATCATTCATATATATTTTTTTTGAATAAACATGTATAAGATAACATTATAAGACTTTTTTTCAAAAGAAGCAACATCATAAATCTTGTGAATGGTAAAAAAAAGATTATGTGAATGGTCATTTCACACCATGTGACATTCACACCATTCACATAGTGTGAAATTACCATTCACATAAATATGCATTGAGCATTCACATAATTTTTAAGGACACAGAAAGTGTGAATGTATGTGAAATTCATATATCATGTGTATAACATTAAATTAAATATGGTTATGAGAAAAAAAATTTAAAAAAAAAGTTTTTTAAAGTTGGTACATTCGGGTACACTTGATTTCGAGAGGTACTTTTTTGAGCCTGACTCTATGAATAGATTATATAATTTAAGATTTTCTTTTTAAGTTTATATTTATATTAGCTAAAAATTAACAAATGTTAAATAGATAATGATGACAAATATCATTATTGTATGATGTCAAATAGTGGATAAAGTTAATTATTTATTATTATTTTAAAATTCTAGATGTTTTTAATATTGTATTTTTTTCATTTAAAATATAATCTTATTTATTTTAATATTTACTTGAAATTTATAGATAAAATATATAATTTAATATTTTTTTAAGTTTAAATTTAGATTAGCTAAAAATTAACAAATGTCAAATAGATAATGATGGTAAACGAAATTTATTAGATAATGTTAAATAGTAGATAGATTAATTATTTATTAATGTTTATAGTTATTATAAATAATAAATTGTATTTATCTTTTCTTTTATTTTATTTTAAAAACAATAAAATGTATTTACCTTTTTAGATGGAATGTGATGATGCCATGTGACGTTTTGTGTTCTCATTTATTATATAATATAGATAGATTGCCGACGGACCAGAGAGAAAACTCTACTCACTTGGCACGATCAAAACCATTGAAAATCAAAAATATTTTGCTTTTGTGCTAACATGACATGATCACAACTCTTAAAATTCCTATAATTTTGAGATGACATCTCATAACAAATAACCTATAAACATGGAAATAGATACTTTACTTAAATCTCCACTATATTGTTACTCAAAACCAAAAAAACTATAATGAAATTCTCCAACATATAGTTATAACTCAAAATTGAAATTGCATATTATCCATGTATACCAAGTATTACATGATTATTACTAATACATCTGACATATACATTTAAAATTTAGTTCTAAATTGGAAATTCATTAACTACATGTCTAAATCATTTAAATATTTCTAAAATGTAAAAAATACAAATTGTATTTTACTATTTTCCAATTTATTTATAAATTCAAATTTTCATTAATTAAATCATTTATATATTATTTAATAGGAAAAATTAAAATACATATTAGTATGTTTGTAATACTCGGTAATTTATGAGCATTTATTTATCGACAAATGATTATGATTACTTTTTTTTTTTGTCGTAAACTTTCATTTTAGTCAACACGTTTTGAATTATTTATTAGTCCCCAAGAAACGCACAGATATTATAACAAGTACATGTAGACATTACAAAAAAAATTAGTTGGGAAATAATCTAAGTATATCAAGCTGTTAGTTAGGATTTCTCAAACTGTTAGTAGTATTTCTGTGTAATTACAAAGATCGAGCTGCTAGTTCAAGAAACTCGAGCTGCTAGTTCAAAAGTTCAAGCTGCCAGAGTCAAAGTTCAAGCTTCTCAACAATCAGATAACAGAAAGTGCTATAAATCAGGAAGTGATAAAGATTTCAAGATTTGAAGATCTTCCAAAACTATCCACTCCAGAGAAATCAAAGTTCGTCAAGGAAACAAATCAGAAGGCTATAAATAGAGATAGACTAGGTCTTTCTCATGTAATCTGGGTGCCCAAGAATTCAAATTGTAATTGCATTCTGATTAAGTTTCTAAAGCCTCTAAGGTTGAAAAACCCTAAGAACAGTTTGTGTTCTTCATCTAATCAAACAGATTAGAGGTGTTTGTAATCATAGTTTGGTGATATAAAAGGTTTTGATATTAATTGTGTGTATTTGATTGTCTGTTCTTTACTGATTTGAAAGTTTTCTTAAAACAATTAAGTGTTATTCCGCAAACTTCTTAATTGGATTTTGATTCAAAACAAGGTTATTGGTTTAACTCTGATTTATTCAAACCAGTTAATCTTAGGTGATTTTGATCTTGACAAGTGGTATCAGAGCCTTAGGTTCTGTTTCGTGTTTATTCTTTGTTTTCAAAGTCAGAAACTTTCATCTTTGAATATTTAAATCTTTTTCTGCAATGGAGTTTGATGGCAGCAGTAGTGGATCTGGGCAAGGACTTAAAGTGCCTATGCTCAAACCCACTGAGTTTGAGATGTGGAAACTCAGGATTCAACAGCACATCAATTCATTGATTATGCCCTATGGGAAGCTGTTGAAAATCCTACTGCAGTTGATCCTGAACTGGATGCTAAAGGCAAACCAAAAAGAATACCTCCAAAAACTAAGATTGAGAGAAAGACTAGAATGAATGAAGTCAAAGCTCTCACTATTTTACAAATAGCCATTCCTAATGCTTATCAACATCAGTTTAAAAAGTTTTATACTGCTCATTCTCTAAGGCTTGCTTTAGAGAACAGATTTGCTGGCAATGCTAGCACAAAAAGAAACCAAGAGGATCTTTTAAAACAGCAGTATGAAAATTTTTCTGGTGGAAAGAATGAAAACCTTACTCAAATCTTTGATAGGTTCAATAAGTTGATAGGAGAATTAGAGAGTGCTAAGGTTAGGCTGGATCAAGATGAGGTAAACAGAAAGTTTCTCAGATCTCTTAGTGAAGAATGGACAGTATATGTTTCACAATGGAGAACAAAGGACACTCTAGATGAAATAGAGTTGGATGATCTCTACAACAGCTTGAGAGTGTTTGAGTCTGAAATTGAAAATATAAAGAAACTCTTTTCTTATAATCAAAACAATGCTCTGCTATAATCTGCACCTAATGATAAATCAAACTGTTGTGGTTCTTTTACAGGGACTGATGGCAACACTTCTGAGGTTCATTATGAGGCATTTGTTGCAAGTGATGGACTATTTTCTCTTAATTCTGAAGATCTGGAACAAATCCATCTAGATGATCTAGAAGAGATGGACTTAAAGTGGCAACATGCCATGTTGACTATGAGGGCTAAAAGGTTTCTTAAAAGGACTGACAGAACAAACTTTCAGGCCACAACAGAAGGCAAGCCAGCATTTGACAAATCAAAGGTTGAGTGCTTCAAGTGTCACAAACTTGGACACTTTACTATAGAATGTAGATCACAAAGTCAGCAGCCACCAAGACCCCAACAGACCATTCAAACACAATCTTCACAGGCTCTTGTTTCACAAGAAGACACTGTTTTTGACTGGAGTGACCAAACAGAAGAGGAGTTTCAGAATCAAGCTCTTATGGCAGAAACTTCCACTGAACTACCATCTGAGGTAAACACTAAACTCTGCTCCCAAGCATGCAAAAATATGGTTAAAAAGTACAGAGATCATAATGAAAGCATGTGTAAAACTCTAGCTAAGATGGAAGAGAGGAGGTATTAGTATATGCAGGCAATAGAGGATCTTGAAAAACAGATCAATGACTATAAGGACAATGAGATTCAGATGGGACATGATAGAACATATCATGAGTGGGAGAAAAAGGAACTTGAAGATAAAATACAGACCCTTAATAAGAAACTAGAAGAGGCTGAACAAAAGGTGCTAGAAGCTCACAAGAAAGTAGAGTCTATAAACATAGATTTGGGTAGCTTCAATGTGACACCCTTGCCACAACAACCACCAATTACAATACACCCAGGATTAATCACCAACATACAATAACATAATGATCTGATAACCTAAATTAAGTGCGGAAGCATTAAAAACATAAATAAAGTAGTGCAAAAAGTGTTAAACACCCTACGGTGCTATAAGGTACCAAGTCTAAGTCTACACACCCATACATTTATTACAATCATCCAGAATATATTACAACATTGTCCAAATCACAATTACCGATCAAATAGTGCCGAGTCTCCCAAATCTTCCAAACGACCTAACTAGAAGGTCCAGCAGTAGACTTCCCTTTTCCTGTAAAATAAAAATCAACAACTGGGGAATAAGCGGATGCTTAGTGAATACAGAGATTATGCATTTTATAAATTTTTATGAAGCCCAAGGATAACACAGATGACCAACATCGGATATCCTCTTCGTACACAAAGTACGGACCAGAGCCGCAGCCCCTTCGAGCTCAAAGCTCGGCATTTAAACATACCATCTGAGACAAACGTACGATCGGGGATGACATACTGCCTACCGGGCCTAGGAGGGATCAGCTCCAGGTCATATAGCACAGTAACATCAGAGTAATCGATGCGACCCACCGGTCCATCACTAGATGCACAACAACCGAAAGGACATGCAACAAGTAAGAATGTGCATCTAAATCTACGCAAGTTAGTAGAATTCCAAACAATCAATGAAACAACAAGTCTCAGCAGGCAAAGCTTACATAAAACAAATATAAACATGCGAAATCTACTGTACTCACAGTGGGTGCGTAATTTATCTTTTAACCGATATTATTTCTCTTCGGGCTTTCAACCGGATCCACCAAGTACCCCACTGTGGGTTAAACAACACCACAAGGGACCTGTTAAATCAATTACAACAATTCCTCATATCATTAACCGTTTAAATCCATAAAATCAAGTTTCGTAAGTTTGGCGATATTTTCCCCCAATTCGGGTACATGTCCAAATTCATACCATAATTAAGTTTGAACCCATTTCATGTTCATACATTGTCCTTTATATAACTCATGATATAAACCATCAATTGGTGTGTTTTTATTTCCAAATAACCTTTCATTATATACCTTAATTTACTACCAAAAATATCCCAAAAGTGTAATCATTAGTCCATAGATTCGACCCCTTTAAAACCCATTCGAATCTGCCCGAAATTGAATAGTACTCGCCGAGTTCAGTATAGGAACTCGCCGAGTTCCTCGCCGAGTTCCTGTTAGATTCGAACCATTTCGACTTTAGGGGCTAAACTCGAACCCCATTCGAATCTAGGGGCTAAATTCGAACCTATAATGATAGATTCGAACCCTTGCTCGAATCTGATGGTTAAACTCGAGTATATACTCGAATCTAGCACAAATTTCGAGTTTGTTCATGCATTTCGATTCTGTTCTTGACATATTCGAGTTTGTTCATCATTTCAGCTTAAATCTTTCATTTCTAAGTCAAAAATCATGCATATATCAAGTATCAGGCCTAGATTCGATTCTATTATGCATATACTATCATATTCTTGCAATATTTCAAGCAAAACAAGCTCAAATTCACACAAAACAACAGATTCGAAATTCTATTTTCTTCAAAACCGAAACTATAAACTTAAAAGGATCGATTCTTACCTTAATTCGTATGAAATCAAAAATCCGATTGTAGATTGTTGTTGTACTCCTCGATACCTTTCCGTTGACGTATAATCCTCAAAAATCTGACGGTCGGTTTGTGAAATATCTTAGAGAGATGTGTAGAGAGAAAATTCTAGAGAGATAAAGTAGTGAGATAGTGTAAAATAGAAAAATGAAGCCTATTGCCCTTTATATACAACTTTCGTCATTTTTGCACATTTCACCACTCGAACTAACCGGTTCCATAAAATACTGATTTAATCTTAGAATTATCATAAACAACTTTTTAATTCCTTAATATTCCATAACAATGATTTTGAGTTCAATTTTCTTAAAAATAGCAACAAACTTCTAAATAACCCAAATACATAATAATTGCTTAATTTTAACTTAAACATATATTTTCCACTTAATTAACCAAAATACAGTAAAATAAATCCAAGGATGTTACAGCATGGGCTCCACCACGCTCAACTTCGTCCTCGAAGTTACTCGGATTCAAACAGTTGTGAATATTTGCTTAACATTTCCGCCTTTGTCTCCCACGTATGGTCTACTCCTTTGTGATGCTTCCAACGTATCAATACTATTTTAATCTCTTTGTTCCTTATTCTTCATTACCACAGTATTCATAATATATTCCGAATTTTCAACATATACTAACCCTTTATGATTTCTAATTCATTATAATCAGCCTAATCTTCATTACCAGTTGTGAAGATTTAATAAAGATTTCTTCATGAAATACCAAGTGCTATTTCGACATTTCCTTAAATAATTCTAAATGAGATAACAGATTCCTAACTTTTCTGTTATTCTCAATGAACCAACTCACCTCAGTGCAAATTTTATCCCTTTTTCAAAACAAGTAGTACACCTCATCGGTGATACTAATAAATATACTACATCGTTTCCCTCAAAACTGATTGGTTTAGGTGTCTCATCATATATTCCGATGTGGAAATAGTCCATTCATTCTGATCTTCTATCAGTTGTCAGTAAGCTGTACTCATAGCTATATGTGTGTTTAATCCCACTTATAACACAAACCAAGAGTTGAAAATGAAACAACTCTTCTATTCTGACATAATCGAGTCTAGAATACTAAAACAATATTAATAACCTTTCCCACGTACATCTTGTGCAAAATCTTTCCAATAATAAACTTCTTGAGTCTGTATATAAAATATACTGAATAATCAAGTTGTCTACAATCTACCAATCGTAGAAAACTTCTTAAATCTGTAATTACTGCGAGACAGATTCCAAATTCTCAATCATTCCTCTTTTAACAGAATCCTCCGAGATCCAATTCCAGAAATCACATACCACAAATTATAATCTATTGTAATCAAAATTCACGTTTTGACATATTCAACTTAAAACTTATACCCGAATGTCATCGATAATTACAATTACCGATTCCCCCATCATTGATATACAAATCTCTATTCATGATGTCCATAAAACGGTTGGGGTGTTACTTAATCAAAATATCGTGACCAGAGACTCGTAGTGCTCATAAATATTCCTGAAAGCCAATTTCAGTACATTCCCTTTTCGGACCTCAACTAATCATATCCCATTCGTAGATTAATCTTAGAAAAATAATTAGCTCTCATGCAGCTAATTGAATAATCATCATTTCTCGGCAGCGGATATTTATTTATTATAGTCAATTTGTTCAAACCACTTTAATCTATGCACATTCAGTAGATACAAAACAGTACGAATAACAAACTTTTGGAGAAGCTCCAGGAATCAAGTCAATACCAACTTTTCACTTGTCTTTCAGGTGCCACACCAGACAAGTCTTCCATACACATTTATGGAAACATTTGGGACAACAGGCGCATCGGCCACAGTTCTCTCTTCAATCTTGGTATCAATAGCATATACCATACAAGACTCACGACCCTAAGCAATCAGCTTTCGGGACCTAACAATCATCATTAGACATTGATCCCCACTTCTCCAATACTCATATATACAATTTTTCTCGCCTCCTTTCGGCGAAGTTATCTTTATTATTCCTTCATTGCAAACTACATGCGTCTTGTCACATATATTTAATAAATTCTTTCTAATTATCGTATCAAATCACCGATCTCTATTGAAATCAAGTCAGGATTGAGTACTACCTCCTCAATCACTAAAGTACAATCATGATACACATGATCTACGTTAACTAATGTGTTACTTAACAATTTCAACATCAATCACAACTATCAACTTAGTCCAAAAGACTAACATTGATTGCACAAATGCAGTAGTTACGATTTAATTAATTGGCACCAGAATTTAAACAAAACTCATGACCACCTCCGAATCTCTTTTAGATTCCGAATCGTAGTATTAGACCTTTCTTTACGGTATAAGCAAATTTCATTACTGTCCAAAGTCTCTTTAACTTTCTTATTGATCAATTATCATATCAATAAGTATACTATCCTCAAGTAGCATTATATTTCCTTTTTGACATTGTCATTCTTATTTATAACGTCGACATCTTCTATATTTATTACGTTACATTCACTAAATGATATCGGAGTAAGATCCAAATTTGAAGACTACATCTTTAATTTTCTAAGGTGCGACTATGATATAGGTATTCTAACTCGGCTAATGTGTTACTAGTAACTTCTATGTCAAATCTAGCCAGTAACTTAAACAGCGTCATGACTGGTCGTTTGTTCAAAACAGTAGACACAAAAGGCTTGTTGATATCAGAATTAAACATCATTATTGCAAGCATAAATTTAACTTATAAACGTACCCGCATCCACCTCCGGGTTTTCCCTAGCTTCCTCCACGGTAATCTGAAATGCACTAGTCTGTCCCCTTTTCGGCTGGTTCCGGCGGTTGACTGAACCACCACTTGATCCTCCAAATGATCGAGTCGACGATGGTGCAGCAGCAGCTGGATCGTTCCTTCTGCAATTCCTACTGTAGTGTCCCCATACACCACACTTATGGCAGGCATCCGATCTTCAAGGGCATTCACTTTGGTAGTGGCCCAATTCTCCACAGCAGAAACATGCACGAGCATGACCAGGAGAACTAGACTGCCGACGATAAGACTGTGGTGGCGAGTACTGTGATGATCGTGCAGAACCAGAGTAGCCTCCTTCACGTTGACGTTTCGGCGGTGAAGGTTGAGTTGGGTTAGTTGAAGCAGCATCAGCAGACCCCATCACATATCCTGACATAATCAGGATCTGTTCTACATTTCTGGCAGCTTCCAGCAGACTAGCAAACGTGGGGTAACGTACGTTGCTCATCACCCTTCGGATTTCCAAATCAAGACCAACCTCAAATCGAGTAACTTTTCTTTCTTCTGTATCAACCTGATGAGGCGCAAATAAACTTAGCCTTGTGAACTCTACCGCATATTGGGACACAGACTTAGTCCCCTGAATTAGTGTCATGAACTTAGCTTCTAGTCTTCGGCGTTCATCGGCCGGGCAGTATTGCTGAGTGAAAATTTCAGTAAACTCAGCCCATGTCATTCTAAAAACCTTCTCCATTGTTAAGGCATTCACCATTGAATTCCACCACATTACTGCGTCTTTGGTGAACATAGCAGTAGCGAACCGGACCATGTCCTTCTCAGCACAATCACTGATTCGGAATGTCCGTTCTGTGGTTGTTATCCATTCCAGAGCAGCAACAGCATCACCGAGTCCATTAAACTCGACTGCTCCATTTCCTTTAAAATCCTTAAACCGACAGCCCCTGGGCTTATTAGATGACCCAGTATTGTCATCTTGTTCGTCATTGCTTTTCTCTCTTTCCTTATTCTTCCTCTTATCTTCTCTTCGTTTAGCTTCGGCCTCATCTCGAGCCCGAAACTGATCTTGAATCATTCGATTCTGCTCAGCCATCATAGCTAGCATCATCTCTCTGGCTTCTTCAGGTGTCATTCCTCCTCCAGACATGTTCTGTAATATAAACATCTAATTTGTTTAGCAACATGTCATAAACTTAAAGACACCATTCATTTGTCCCGTATGATAGTCAATCTCTTATAATTACTAGATCGTAACCTATCTTAGTTCAGATCATTACTTAAACCACTACATATCATTACCTAATGTTTGAGATCAAGACCTCACCGACTCTTGAATCTCAAACAACTGCTCTGATACCATCTCGTGTGACACCCTTGCCACAACAACCAGCAATTACAATACACCCAGGATTAATCACCAACATACAATAACATAATGATCTGATAACCTAAATTAAGTGCGGAAGCATTAAAAACATAAATAAAGTAGTGCAAAAAGTGTTAAACACCCTACGGTGCTATAAGGTACCAAGTCTAAGTCTACACACCCATACATTTATTACAATCATCCAGAATATATTACAACATTGTCCAAATCACAATTACCGATCAAATAGTGTCGAGTCTCCCAAATCTTCCAAACGACCTAACTAGAAGGTCCAGCAGTAGACTTCCCTTTTCCTGTAAAATAAAAATCAACAACTGGGGAATAAGCAGATGCTTAGTGAATACAGAGATTATACATTTTATAAATTTTTATGAAGCCCAAGGATAACACAGATGACCAACATCGGATATCCTCTTCGTACACAAAGTACGGACCAGAGCCGCAGCCCCTTCGAGCTCAAAGCTCGGCATTTAAACATACCATCTGAGACAAACGTACGATCGGGGATGACATACTGCCTACCGGGCCTAGGAGGGATCAACTCCAGGTCATATAGCACAGTAACATCAGAGTAATCGATGCGACCCACCGGTCCATCACTAGATGCACAACAACCGAAAGGACATGCAACAAGTAAGAATGTGCATCTAAATCTACGCAAGTTAGTAGAATTCCAAACAATCAATGAAACAACAGGTCTCAGCAGGCAAAGCTTACATAAAACAAATATAAACATGCGAAATCTACTGTACTCACAGTGGGTGCGTAATTTATCTTTTAACCGATATTATTTCTCTTCGGGCTTTCAACCGGATCCACCAAGTACCCCACTGTGGGTTAAACAACACCACAAGGGACCTGTTAAATCAATTACAACAATTCCTCATATCATTAACCGTTTAAATCCATAAAATCAAGTTTCGTAAGTTTTGGCGATATTTTCCCCCATTTCGGGTACATGTCCAAATTCATACCATAATTAAGTTTGAACCCATTTCATGTTCATACATTGTCCTTTATATAACTCATGATATAAACCATCAATTGGTGTGTTTTTATTTCCAAATAACCTTTCATTATATACCTTAATTTACTACCAAAAATATCCCAAAAGTGTAATCATTAGTCCATAGATTCGACCCCTTTAAAACCCATTCGAATCTGCCCGAAATTGAATAGTACTCGCCGAGTTCAGTATAGGAACTCGCCGAGTTCCTGTTAGATTCGAACCATTTCGACTTTAGGGGCTAAACTCGAACCCCATTCGAATCTAGGGGCTAAATTCGAACCTATAATGATAGATTCGAACCCTTGCTCGAATCTGATGGTTAAACTCGAGTATATACTCGAATCTAGCACAAATTTCGAGTTTGTTCATGCATTTCGATTCTGTTCTTGACATATTCGAGTTTGTTCATCATTTCAGATTAAATCTTTCATTTCTAAGTCAAAAATCATGCATATATCAAGTATCAGGCCTAGATTCGATTCTATTATGCATATACTATCATATTCTTGCAATATTTCAAGCAAAACAAGCTCAAATTCACACAAAACAACAGATTCGAAATTCTATTTTCTTCAAAACCGAAACTATAAACTTAAAAGGATCGATTCTTACCTTAATTCGTATGAAATCAGAAATCCGATTGTAGATTGTTGTTGTACTCCTCGATACCTTTCCTTTGACGTATAATTCTCAAAAATCTGACGGTCGGTTTGTGAAATATCTTAGAGAGATGTGTAGAGAGAAAATTCTAGAGAGATAAAGTAGTGAGATAGTGTAAAAATAGAAAAATGAAGCCTAAATTTATGCAAAAAACCATCAAAGTATAAATTTTTTTCGATTAAGTCCCCATTTCATTTTTTATTTCTGATAAGTCCCCAAACTGCTTAAACCTTTTATATTGGTCCGTTGACCTGTTATAACAGGTTAACATGCTTAAACCTATTTTGCAAAAACCATCAAAGTATAAAAATTTTTCGATTAAGTCCCCATTTTATTTTTTTTTCCCTTATAAGTCCCCGAACTAATTAAACCTTTCAACTTTTCGATAACATAAAACGATTTTTTTTTAAACTTTTAAAAACGACGATGTTTATTACGATGACAGAGCATGTCATGTTTGTCTAGACCAAAATAAGTTGGGTTGAAAACAATATATTTTCAAAACGCGATGGTTGTTTGAAAATAATAATTTTTGTTAAAAGTCCATTATTCCGGATAATATAAGTTGGTTTGATATAATAACATAAATGATGATATGTTTGTCTAGACCACAATTTTTAAATATATTTAGCTAGTTCATCCCGACTAAACTTTAAACAATAAAAATGATCGTTTTGATTCATCATTTTGTTTTATTTTTTTTGCATCCACATATGTGTTACGTGAGTGTCAATTGAACAATCACTTAAATTGATAAAACAACAAATAACATGAGTTTCATCAAGATAAGAGATTTATGTGGCAAAAAAAATTAGTTGAGGGATTTATAAGACAAAATAATTTAGTTAATGGATTTATAAGACAAAATTATTTAGTTGGGGGACTTAATCGAAAAAAATCATAGATTTATAAAATCCACGTCAGCAATTGCAACCCGCTTAACAGGTTACCGGTAATTTTTCTCGAAAAAAATACCAAATTCGTGATTTTTATTTAGTTAAGGGACTTATCAGACAAAAAAATTTATTGAGTGACTTAATCGAAAAAAAACTTGTAGTTTGATGTTTTTTGTGAAATTTTCCCTTGCCCTTTATATACAACTTTCGTCATTTTTGCACATTTCACCACTCGAACTAACCGGTTCCATAAAATACTGATTTAATCTTAGAATTATCATAAATAACTTTTTAATTCCTTAATATTCCATAACAATGATTCTGAGTTCAATTTTCTTAAAAATAGCAACAAACTTCTAAATAACCCAAATACATAATAATTGCTTAATTTTAACTTAAACATATATTTTCCACTTAATTAACCAAAATACAGTAAAATAAATCCGAGGATGTTACATTCAAGTTTGCCAATCAAAAGCTAGAACACCTAATGACAGTCCAATTCAAAGATAGGGTAAAATCTCAACTAAATCTCAAGGAAGGAATAGGATACAATGCTACCCCACCTCATTATAATAACAAATACATTCATCCTATGAGTGAAGTTGCTGACAGGCTTGTGAATGAACCCTTAGATGAGAAGATGAAGACTGTAGATCCTATCCTTGAGGATAAGCCTGAGCTGGAAGAAGAACTGAATTCTAATGAAGGCAGTAAAAGTGAGAAAGCAGAGAGTGATTCCAAAACCATGAGTGAACCTATATCACCTCCTGTTTCTAACCCTATTAGAACCAGCAGCCTGATGGAATAAACCAACAGTTTGAAAGGAAAAGAGAAGCTCAGTGAATACAACCATGCTACACATGTTTCTGTACCTTCTAACTGTAATGTCGCATCTTCTTCCAAGAAAGATAAAAAGGATAAAAATGTTCCAGTATGCACATGCCAAAAGCATGGTGTACAAAAGTTTCCCACACAGCAGCAGGTGAGGGGAAATCAAAGGAACAAGAATCAGTTATGGTCACACAAAACTGGTTCCCCTATCAAAACAATCAAAAGATGTTTTCACTGTGGCAGGAAAAACCATCTGGCCAAGCACTGTTTATATAAACCAGTTGTTGAAAAACAAACTGTGTTTCAAAACATGTTGTTTCACAAAAACCAAAAGCTTCAAAGCCCTCAAAACCTGTCACCCCAGTTCCAAAGAACACAGTTGATAACAGGTTCATAAAGGTCAATAAAAATCAGCCTGTACACAAAAAACAAGCTTTAATGAAATCTAAATTGAGAGTGAAACAGGAATGGTGTGTCAATGGCAAAAACACAGTTCACAATGCTAATACAAAAGATGGAACTGTTAAGTCAAAAACTGGAACTGGCAGTGCAAAATCTGAAGTTGTTGGCACTCAACATCCAGTTCCAACTGCTAAGACAAATACTGAAACTGGTAGTGGATCATCTGAGACTGTTAAAGAAAAAGTTGGAAAGAACACCTGGGCACCCTATGTCATAACTAAATACTCAGCACAGAATTCACCAGTGGATCTCACTAAGTTTAAAAAGTCACAAACAATATTTAGTTATTGTTAGTATATGGTGTGTAAAGATGACATAACTACTGCATCATGACTGATTTCATAAAACACTTGAGGGTCACACCGATGAGCACAACTGAGCAGATGCAATTAAACGATTGAATAAATAATATTGGATATTGTTTATGACACGAAATGATCATTGAGATTAAATTAATGTGTGATTTAATTATATCTCAAAAGTACGGGGACTAAAAGTGCAATATTAGATATTGTAGTGATTTAATTGTCATTGGATGATAATTAAATAATAGTTATCTAGTCTTTTATTTATTATTAGATATTAAATGAAAGACGTATTTATTTGAATTGGTATTATCATCTAATTATTGGATAACTAGATGGATAATTTTAAACAAATAAATAGTGATAATTATAAATAATTATCTAGTAATTTATATATTATTAGATAATATATAAAAGATAAATATTATTTAATAGATATAATTATAGAGATAATTATATAAAGTTTAAATAATAAAGATAATTATTAAGATATATATTATATTATTATATTAGAGTTTGATTAAAACTAAAACTCTTAATTAATAATATATATATATATATATAAATACATACGACCCATGGAAATATATAGAGATATATATATTTGATGGTGTGACCTACTTGATTTTGGGGAGCCGCCGCACACACACACTTGAAGGTATGTGTGTGGTGTGCCACGGCCGTACGAACCAAACACGCGATTAAGTGTTTGGTTTTCCCATTCTTCGTGTGTTTGATTGCATATCTGGCGCCGCTCGATCGTGTCATCACCGGTGGATACCGAAAGCGTCTCATTCGTGTATTCTTGTCATAGAATACAAAGGTACGAATTTATTGCTTTCTCGTTTACTTATCTTATGTTTTACTTGATGATCCGTGTACGGAATTCGTGATTTTTAAAAGCTTCCGCTGTGCGTTAATATGATTAATGTTTTATGTTTTTTTTTTGAAAAACCATACGAATTCCCAACAGTGGTATCAGAGCCAGGTCAAGTAACAAAATGATAGTATTATTCGTGTATTTATGTCCAATGTTATTAAAATTTCAATTTTTAATAATTAAAAGTGTTTAAACGATCGAAATCAACAATTAAAACGTTTAAGGTTTTGATTTGGCTAGGAGAAAATCGACCATAGGTTTTGGAAACTGTGAGACCCTAAGATTTCTCAAAGGTCTCAAGTCAAGGCCCAGTAGCAATGCAATATCAATCATGAAACTAAGATAAAATTAACAGTTGCGGAATAAAAGTTAATTACAATCAGAGACAAAAGACTAAGTATAAGGTACAGACTTCTAGACTATTTCATCAAAGCACAAATGTAAACTAGCCCAAACCCCAAAGCTCTATCTTTAATCAAGTACCAAGGTATTGGAACAGGTTCTAAAGCACTTCAAGCTCTTTCAAGTCCTGACCTATGAACTAGTTCCAGCCAATCCTTTGCCTTTACCTGAAAAATAATGCAACAACGGGGTAAGCTTAATTGCTTAGTGAGAATGTAGAATTTCACATTTAACATGCAATTATGAACGCAGAAGCACATGCACTGCACTCGGCTCATGCACGGCTCAGCTCTATATGCACTGCACTAGGCTCATGCACAGCTCAATCTCGAAGGGTCATTGGCCAATTAATGCTCTTTAGATGCGCGACTTTGCTCAGCTCCCAGTTATAAAACTGTTGTTGCTCTTGAGACTTTTAGACAAATTCATAAGGAATGCTCGGATGATGATAAATCCATACACACGCATCATTAGTGGGGATCAGCCACGTACTGGGCTAGCTACCAGTAAAAGCTCTATATGGATATCATCGGAATGCTCAGCTCTGGCTACCCTCTGTGCTTTCATCACGTAAATCAGCACATCATAAGCCTAACATTAACCCAACACTGAGCAATAGTGATGGAGTTAAGCTTAACAATCAAATGACTCGTTAAAGAATCGAATCTAGAGGAAGAAATACTCAGATCAACAAATCATAGTAAATATACTATGACAATATATCAATAAGCTCAAGATCAGAATGTCAAATAAATCAGGATCATGCAACAAAAGTCTCAATTCACATAATATGCAGTTAAAGTGAAATCTACAACTCACAGTTACTGGTTATTTGTGCTCTTTTACTCTCTGGATCTGGCTCTGTTGCTCAAAATCTGTAGTGGATTAGAACCACAATCTGACTTATGTCAGACTTTCAGTTGCTCATCATCTTGCTCGTTGCTCAATCTGTTATTAATATCATTTCTGATATTTATTAGCTCTTATATCATCTGAATAATATATATTCAGTGTTCATTCAATTCATAAGCTCAAGGTTCTTTCGTTGGTCTTTTAATCTCAATATCTCATTCTTGATCATATGATCATTAATCTCATTAGAACCTTTCTTAGTTTTCATTTGCTCAATATAATTCTTAAGAAAGCATGTCTAATCATGTCATATACTTACTTGATGTTTATATGCTCATAAAGTTGCATTTTTGGAATTTAATCATATATGATCATGCATATATTCATATGTTTTCTAATTGATAGTATTTCTTAAGTTTATAGATCTTTGATTTTAATGATTAATCATTCATATTTATATATGGAAATCTGTGGTGTATTTTGAATTATAAAATCACATCCGGATTAGGACCAACCGAATTCGGATTATCCGGATTCGGTTCTAGGTCATCCGAAATGGCATATCCGAAATTGATATTGGATCCGAATTAAGCACCATCCGAACTCGGATCATCCGAGTTCAGACCACCTTTCGTCCGAAATGGTACTTGATCCGAAGTGATACAAGATCCGAATTAGAAAATCTGAATTATGTTTGAATTGAGATCCGAACTTGGCATTTCATCCGAAATGGGTGCTTCATCCGAATTCGGGAATCATCCGAATTCGGATCCCGTACTCATAATTTTCCAGAAATTGTTCTTCGTGTTCTATTTTTTATACTTACG
Source organism: Centrapalus pauciflorus (assembly GCA_020465985.1). Lineage (NCBI taxonomy): Eukaryota > Viridiplantae > Streptophyta > Magnoliopsida > Asterales > Asteraceae > Centrapalus > Centrapalus pauciflorus. Next base: position 16,557 of record JAANYP010001418.1, on the reverse strand, counting down.
GATTTTTCATAAAATTTCCCAAAAATCCATTTTATCAACATGCAACTTAACATAAAGTTGTATTATCATTATTTGGTTGATTTTATACTATTTTCCTTATCATTAACACCTTATTTTGATCAAGATTGTCCAAAATATGCACCTTTTGCCAAGAACACTATTTTATCAAAAATTTACATTTTCTTGCTTATTTTGGACAATCCGACTCATGATTTCTGTTTCTATAACTTCAAATTACTTAATTACATGATTTCAATTCATTTATTCCAACATGCAACACAATTTCATGTTATAATTCTTTTGATTTTCGGTTTTTCTTTAAAACCGAACTAAACTCATAAAATACCGAAATTTAGATGAGTTTTACCTTGAAATCTTGTAGATAATTGTTGTTTGATGTTTGTTGTAACCTTCTTTGGTCTTGAATCTTCAATTAATACAAGAATTAAAGAAATTTCTTGACAATTTCTTGAGAAACCGGTTTGTAGAGAGAGAAAGAAGAGAGAGAGTGGTTTTTGTGATAATGATCTTAAGTGATCATTAATGTGGCTTTTATATATCAAATTGGTCATATTTGAATTTAACCCACTATACTTTTGTATTTTATCTCTCTTTTAGCTTTTTGATCATCTAAATAATTTAAAACAATTATATAATTTAATCAAATAAATTCATTACTTAATTAAATTATAAATCAAATAATATAATAAAATTACATTATTAGCTTAAGATCAGATATTATGTATTTGGTCAAAAGTTAGGTTGTTACAGAATGGGCTCCACCACGCACAAACTTCATCCTCGAAGTTAGATATGTTCGAACAGACTTGGGCAGATAGCTTTTATGATATCACTTAATTCCCAAGACTGATGCGAACATTTGTGGTGTTTCCACGGAACGAGCACCATCTGTATTTCATATCTTCTTTTTTTTTTCTTTGAGATTTACAAGAACAAAACTCAAGTTTCTTTTCAGAATTGTCGTTTGATCATTTTAGGAATTCTGATTTATTATTCATATTCTTAATATATATGAGCTTTAAGTCTTAATCATTTCAGATAATTACTCAATACATGAGTTAGCTCATATATCTCCTTCGTTCGGTCTTGAGTCAGTTATGGCTTTTAAATCTCTCATCTGTATTGTAAAATTTTCATTAGCTATCTTATGCGATCACATAGGAGATTTTTAAGATTTCTGATTATCAGTGATATAGTCACTTTGTGGGCTTATGAGATTTAACTTTATATCTCATTCAATTCAACTAGCATCTCTATATATTAGTTGGTTCATATCACTCTTTCATTTTCCTTTGAAACTAGCTGTAAAGCTTTTGGGAGTCTGATATCTGTACTTTATGTTTCTTTTATTGATGATGTTTCAATCATCAATCGCTTAACTGATTTCTGATTTGTGCTGACTTGTTATGAAGACTTATAATTTTCTTCGCTCTATCAAACAAATGAAATCTATCCTCCGGCGCAACAATCGGAGTCAACTCTTCGTGTAACGACTCCACCTCACCTATCTTGGTCTCCAATTACGCTGCCTTATCCGCCAAATCTTTTACATAAGCAACCTCTCGAGAAGCAAAAATTCTCCAAGATGATCGAGTGTTTAGAAGTCGAGAATGGGATTGAGGCAAAAATATTGAAATGCTGTATTTAAAGCTCGCCGAACAAAACAGGAGTTATAATCAATCACATCTTCTTCGCAACGGTTTCAGTAGTTGATGGATATCTCAGGCAAGTCAAATATGATCCCGAACTTGAAGAGATCATACGCTTTAGAATCTTCCATCGAGTAAGAACATTAGCGACATGGAAAACAAATGTTATACAGAATCGAGTTCCAAGGAAATGATTTTGATAGAACTCGACAATTTGCTTAGGCTTTCTCGGTGCGATTCGTTAAATATGACGGCAGATTCTGTTGTTGAAGTCAAGTCTCGAATTACTAGGGTTCCAAAACCGTCTCCACGACCATTTACATCATCTTCTACTTTATCGTCATTGCTTTCATCTATTAGCTCACTGTGCAATTCGGTCAAAAGGGCTTTGACAAAGCAATATCCTTTGGTTCTGTTTAATTATATGTATAGACTTATGTTTAACTTTTCATTTATATGCAATTAAGTGGAATAAATATTCTATATTGGACATCTCACTAGTCTCGCATCGACATAATGAGGATCCATCAATTCATTTATTTTGACATATACGGGTATTTCATTGGCCATTTATGACTAATTGCTTGACTTAACAAAATTTCAGTTTATTCCCTTGCAACTCTCGCTTTGTGCTTCTGAATTCTTTGATTTCAATTCAAGTTGTCATTGGGTGCTTAATTACTTGATTCAAATACTATTCTCATTAATTATTTATTGGATCAGCATCTTCTACCTCTGTCTCATTATAAGACATGCTGTAATCATTCAGATTACAAGGATTTACGAAGTAGCTTGTGTTTAGGATTAAATTTCAATTTCTCTCGGGTTTTGAATCATACATGATTCAGATTACAATACCTATATTGTTTATAGGTATAAAATCTGATTGGAAATGTATTAGTATATAACTTCAACTGATACAACCCATATGTCATCCGCATTATTCACTATCGATGACAGGGTTGCACAGTTAACTCATTACTTACTTTGGAATTGAAATTCAGATGGTAACAGAATTAAATCATTTTAGCATATAAGAAGTTTATTATTAGTTACCATTGGGGTCTTTTTGCGTTTCTGGTGTCTCCTCGGCATCCTCAGCAGTAATATGGAAAGCTCGCGCCTTTGCTGTAGGTATCATTGTAGTACTCTGTTGGATTGCTCTGCCAACTGGTTGTTCCTGATTAGTAAGCACGCGTGCATTTGGGCAACGTTTGGCATAATGTCCACGCTCACCACAGTTGTAGCATACGTCGTTTCTTTCTGGGCACTTATCGCTTCCATGTACAATTCGGTTACAAGTGTAACAGGTCACATCTCTAGGGTTGCAGCGTCCGCTATGAAATTTGTTACAGCGTTTACACGATCGTGCTCCTGACTGTATGGAATAGACTCTAGTCTTCTGAGGTGTAGAGGATGCTCGTGACTGCTGCTGACTGGATTTTGATGAACCGAAGAATCTACTGGATTTCTGTTTCTTAGGTGGAGATGGACATGTAGGATTTATAGCCATCATAACAGGTTCACAACTCGAATCTGTGAATTCCCGCTCCACCATTCTTGCTGCTTCCACTATACTGAGATACGTCGTGAACTTTATGCTGCTCATTTGTCTTCTATATATTGGATTCAGACCCAGTCTGAATCGGTTTATCTTACGCTCTTCTGTTGCTACTTGATATGACGAGTAGCCGCAAAGTCTCGAGAACTCATGCTCGTATTCATCAACGGTCTTGGTTCCTTGTTTCAATTGCATCAACTGCATCTCGATTTCGTCTTGTTTGTCTGTTGGACAGTATTTGGCATTGAACATCTCCAAGAACTGCTCCCAGTCCAATGTCATAATCGCTTCTTCACCATAGATGCTCCTTTGTGTTTTCCACCAGGCTCTAGCAGCTCCAACGAACAGTGCTGTTGCAAACTTAACTCTATTGCTGTCCAGACATTCTGAGATACTGAAGATCTCTTCCGTATGACTTATCCAATCTAACGCTTGTATTGGATCTACTGTGCCTTCAAACGTTAAGGCACCACTTGCTTTGAAGTCTTTGAATCTACAGCCTTTTGGCTGCACAACTCGTTGTTTGACATGCTCATCATCAGAATCGGATTCGCTTGACTGTTCAGTTTGTTTCTTTTTATGTTTATTTCGCTTTTCAGTTTTCTTTATTGATTCAATTTGCTCTAGCATAAACTTGTTTTGTTGCTCATTATCCTGGGTTATTAGTTGTTGCATCATTTCCAGGACTTGCTCTGGGGTCATGCCACCTGATGGTCCACCTTCTCCTGACATAGCTCTGAAATATAAATCACTAAGTATTTAGATCATTAGTCTAGCACATTCTACCCTTTCATGCCCCGTCCTACTAGTCTCTGAAACCTATCTTAGTTCAAGCCATCCTGTTATGATTGATACTATAGCATTGCACAAGTTTGAGATCATGTATTACACATAATACAATGATTCACTCAAACTATTGCTCTGATACCATCCTGTGAGACCCTAAGATTTCTCAAAGGTCTCAAGTCAAGGCCCAGTAGCAACGCAATATCAATCATGAAACTAAGATAAAATTAACAGTTGCGGAATAAAAGTTAATTACAATCAGAGACAAAAAACTAAGTATAAGGTACAGACTTCTAGACTATTTCATCAAAGCACAAATGTAAACTAGCCCAAACCCCAAAGCTCTATCTTTAATCAAGTACCAAGGTATTGGAACAGGTTCTAAAGCACTTCAAGCTCTTTCAAGTCCTGACCTATGAACTAGGTCCAGCCAATCCTTTGCCTTTACCTGAAAAATAATGCAACAACGGGGTAAGCTTAATTGCTTAGTGAGAATGTAGAATTTCACATTTAACATGCAATTATGAACGTGGAAGCACATGCACTGCACTCGGCTCATGCACGGCTCAGCTCTATATGCACTGCACTAGGCTCATGCACAGCTCAATCTCGAAGGGTCATTGGCCAATTTATGCTCTTTTGATGCGCGACTTTGCTCAGCTCCCAGTTATAAAACTGTTGTTGCTCTTGAGACTTTTAGACAAATTCATAAGGAATGCTCGGATGATGATAAATCCATACACACGCATCATTAGTGGGGATCAGCCACGTACTGGGCTAGCTACCAGTAAAAGCTCTATATGGATATCATCGGAATGCTCAGCTCTGGCTACCCTCTGTGCTTTCATCACGTAAATCAGCACATCATAAGCCTAACATTAACCCAACACTGAGCAATAGTGATGGAGTTAAGCTTAACAATCAAATGACTCGTTAAAGAATCGAATCTAGAGGAAGAAATACTCAGATCATCCGAAATGGCATATCCGAAATTGATATTGGATCCGAATTAAGCACCATCCGAACTCGGATCATCCGAGTTCAGACCACCTTTCGTCCGAAATGGTACTTGATCCGAAGTGATACAAGATCCGAATTAGAAAATCTGAATTATGTTTGAATTGAGATCCGAACTGGGCATTTCATCCGAAATGGGTGCTTCATCCGAATTCGGGAATCATCCGAATTCGGATCCCGTACTCATAATTTCCCAGAAATTGTTCTTCGTGTTCTATCTTTTATACTTACGGATTTTTCATAAAATTTCCCAAAAATCCATTTTATCAACATGCAACTTAACATAAAGTTGTATTATCATTATTTGGTTGATTTTATACTATTTTCCTTATCATTAACACCTTATTTTGATCAAGATTGTCCAAAATATGCACCTTTTGCCAAGAACACTATTTTATCAAAAATTTACATTTTCTTGCTTATTTTGGACAATCCGACTCATGATTTCTGTTTCTATAACTTCAAATTACTTAATTACATGATTTCAATTCATTTATTCTAACATGCAACACAATTTCATGTTATAATTCTTTTGATTTTCGGTTTTTCTTTAAAACCGAACTAAACTCATAAAATACCGAAATTTAGATGAGTTCTACCTTGAAATCTTGTAGATAATTGTTGTTTGATGTTTGTTGTAACCTTCTTTGGTCTTGAATCTTCAATTAATACAAGAATTAAAGAAATTTCTTGACAATTTCTTGAGAAACCGGTTTGTAGAGAGAGAAAGAAGAGAGAGAGTGGTTTTTGTGATAATGATCTTAAGTGATCATTAATTTGGCTTTTATATATCAAATTGGTCATATTTGAATTTAACCCACTATACTTTTGTATTTTATCTCTCTTTTAGCTTTTTGATCATCTAAATAATTTAAAACAATTATATAATTTAATCAAATAAATTCATTACTTAATTAAATTATAAATCAAATAATATAATAAAATTACATTATTAGCTTAAGATGAGATATTATGTATTTGGTCAAAAGTTAGGTTGTTACAGAAACCCCATGGTGATTCTCGGCCTACCTTGGAGTTTTTCAGGACTCGGGATTTTGAAACCTTAGTTCGTTTTATTTAGTTGACGTTTGATTGTTTAAAAGTGTTTAATTGATTAAAGTCGAAAATTAAACGTTTCGGTTCACGAAATCAAACCTAGAGATTTCGGCCATGGGTTGAGACCCATGACCTCTCGGTTGTGATGTGGTAACCGAGGTGATGGATTATTTGTTTCCGTCGTGTCGTTTAATTCACGGTTAAACTCGAACGATTAAATTAAATGCGTGAAAATCGAATTAATAAATCAAAAGTGTTTGGTTATTAATATTTAAACATTTGTGACAAAATATATGTAAATATATTTTCGATTTTATAAAATTAAAGTGGAGACTTTATCAGTTTTTTTATAAAATTCGCAAATCGGTTTAAATATTATTCGATTCGATAATTAAACGATTAATTGGAATATGGAAATCGAAATAATCAAAGTGAGTTGATTAAAGGCTTCGGTTAATTTCAGCCGTCAAAGGGTTTAACACCCTACTTGTTTTCGGTTCATATGGGTTATTGAACCCGAGTATGAGTCGGTTAACTAAGTTGGTTCGTTTCCGTTTTCCGGTAATTCGTCGTTTAAATTAAATCGGTTTTAATTAAAAATTAAGTTTTATGTTGAAATTAAAATTAATGGTAATTTTAATTTATAAACTAGATTTAATTTATGCATTTAATATTTAGTTCCATAAAAGGCATTATTAAATTAAAGAGAGTCTAATTTAAGGATTCTATTTTCAAATTGATGAAATCGTGACTTTGAGTTTCATGCTCGGTCATGGTTTAATGTTTTTGAGATTTGATCTCGACATTAACGTTTTTGGTAGAATTCGTTTAAAACCATAAAGAAAAGTTTTTGGTGTTATTTAAAAATGGTCAATTTGTAAAATTGTTTATTTAGAAAATTGACATTTTAAGTAAAGTTTATTTTTTTGAAAAGCGTTTCAATTAAATAATAGTTAATTGATAATTATTTAAAGGAAGTTTAAATTATTTATCAATATTATTTGAAAATGATAACTATATTTATTAAAGGTTGTTTAATAAAAAGTTTCTTAAAATAGTAAGTTTAAGTTTCAAAGGTGTTTGAATTGTAAATTGAATATTTTAAGAAAAGTGTTGTTTTGAATCCAAAAATAATGCAAAGATGGAATTAAATTTGAAATTTTTCGGGAAAAAGTTTCTAATTATGGAAAGTGTTCCTGAATTTCGAGTTTACGAACCGTGTTTAATTTAAAAACGATATTGGACATATTTACTTCAATTAATGGTGGATTAGTTGGTTTTGGAATTATTTTCATGTCAAGATGAAAATGAATTCTAGATTATTTACAAGCTTTACTGCTTTAGTTATGTTTGTGACATAGCCGAGCCTTGAGACCCCTTTTTGCTTAGATGGTTGTTTATTTAATCGTGATGTTTGCTATTTTTATTATTGGTTATATTTTTGGGAAGGCCTGCGTGCCATTGGAATCCCGGGTTTTATGATGTAATCTGTAATAGGTTAGAAAATAGGCAAATGTATTTAGATTAAAATTATGTAAAATAAATCTTGGCGAAGATGTCCATCAAGAAGGAGGTCATCCATCAAGGACACTCGGAGACATCATCGAATGCTGAGGCTAGTGGGAGCTGAAAGAGTTCATCCTTCTTGCCTTGTGTGTTGATTTTGTCCCTTAGGTTTTGACCTAATTGGTTTGTTCGTATGGCTCTCGGAAACCAATTTAGTTTCGGCAAGGCTATGTCACCATGTGATTGTATGTTTTATTTCTTTATGCTTTATTTATATCTGCGTGGTTGTGGTGACAAAGTAGATAAAAGAAATCAAAACTATAATCATTTTTGATGAAAAATTAAAGTATTTAAAAAGGAAGTTTAAATTGGAAACTTTAATTATTTTGTCAGGTGTTAGATATGACATTTTTATGAAATTAGTTTTTCAAATAAAAGGAGATGTATTTTAAAATGTCATATGATCAAAAGTTGAAATTCTTAAAACTGGTACATTAACTGGATTGTTTACCAGAATAGGTGGTGTCTAGGACAGTCTTGCTCGGGCTGTGGAAGTTCCAAAAGGTTTAGAACCGAAAGGATCCTGCCCGCAGACTAACCTGACTGGCCACTAGTTCTTGGTAAGAGACTGGTTATAAACCCAAATTAAAAATCTGACACAGCACATCGTCCATATAGTGGCACTCACGGTGACCGGTCGTCGTAAGTAGGTTCAGCCTTCGTTGGGTGCTTACGCCGCAAACTCGGAGAGCTGTGAGGTAAGCACTGCGGATCCTAAGTGAGACTTGGGCCAGTGACTTGCAGTTGTTATATGGTGTGTGTCAGTGGTGGTTCCTCAGTAAGACTGTTGCCCAAGGTGTGGATGAGATTAAACATGATCAATTTAAGAAATTGAAAATCTCATAAGATCTAAGAGTTGCAAAGGGGTTGTAATTGGTAATAAGTTGCCTGCCTGAGTAGCTTATTCATGTAGGTTCAGCCTCCGTTGGGTGCATGAATAAGTAAAATGGTTCTTAGGATTAATAAATCATTTTCTAAATGTTGGGTTATTGATTTATTAATGGATAATCAAATACTAATTTTTGAAAAATTGTTTAAGATGATTGAAAAAGACAGAGGTAGAAGCGGTTTAATAATAACAATAATAGTAATAGCAACAATGATAACGTCAATATCCTTTTCCCACTTGAAAATCCTCCCCAAAAGCACATGTTGCTACTTTGAGGTCCATTCGGGATATGGAGAACTCAAAAGAGGCAACTTCCTGAACTGGGAGTAAAATCTGACAAATGTTCTAAGTACAGGGTGAAAGTCATATATTCTGGAAAGGGCACCAGAACCTGCTCCTGCAGAGACTGCTACAGTTGAGGAGAGAAATCTCCACAAGAAGCACTCTGAGGATTCGGTTAATGTTGCCTGTCTAATGCTAGCGACCATGACATCTGAGCTGCGGACTAGCCTTATGGACATCTCAGCTTGACAGATGTATCGCCAGCTAAAGGATATGTTCCAGACTCAGGCTCGGACTGAGAAAGATATACGACAAGGGCTCTGAGCTCCTACAGAATGGCAGAAGGAACAACTGTTAGATCCCATGCGCTGAAGATGAAAGGTTATCTGGATCATCTTAGCAGACTTGGGTTACCCGTGACACAGGACATGACCACGAATCTAATTCTCAATTCCTTATTGAAGGAATATTAGCAATTTGTAATTTGTTACAATATGCACGGAGAATATGATCAGTGGGCTGCATCGGATGCTATAGACTGCTGAGGGAGTGATTGAGGAGAGAATATAGGGGAAGAGACGGAAAGGAAAGTAAGTTTCCAAGCCGGAGGTTAAAGCTAACAAGTAGCTAAAACCTAGAACTAGAGAAGTCAAATCCAAGGATGACAAATTCTTTGAGTGCTAGGAAACTGGGCACTGGGAAAGGAATTGTCCCAAGTACTTGGAAACGGTCAAGGTTGACCGCATTGAGACTTCGTGTATCTGAATCAATCACTTCTATTGTTCTTGGATATGTGATACCCAATTGAACAAAGTTTCATGCATAATGTCTGCAATGACTAAAATGAAGTGAAAAGAGATGACAGATTCAGTGGGAGCATAGAGACATCTTAGTGAATACTCTGCTGGACACTATTTTCATGTCATCAATAGTTTATCATGGTGTAGTATACAATTGATTGAATTTCTTGCAAGTATTTTTGGGATAAATAAAGAATTTTTGGAGTTAAAAAATTTGTTGCTTGAAATTCCTATTGTTTAAGATTACAAAACCATGATTATAGACTATTGATTCAAGTGGAGCTTGAATAGTAACTTGTCAATGGAGATTGGACAAGCTAGTAGTCATATTCAGATAAAAGGGGTTACCATGTTGTTGTGTAAATTGTTCAAGTGTTCAAATGCAGTTTCATTGAACTTGTTAATTCTTGAAAGTTAGTTCAAGAGATTATATGAGTTGGATAGTCACCTGTGATTATATAGATGAAACTAATAAAATGCAGAATTAAATGTAAAGGAGTTACATGGAGGTTAATTCACTTCACTTGTCAGAAATAATTAGACTTGAGAAGTCAGAATTGTTTAGACAAGAAGTAATCGCATTTTATAAAATTACATGTGAAATGTATACAACTTGTGTGATGGTTAGTCAAGTAGTAGCTTTTGACTTGTTTAAACACTCGTCGGCAAGCTTGACAGAATACCACAACGAAATGTTGTAGATAATCAGGTTCTGGTGGTTATGGATACATATCACAAATTTTGAACACAATGTTATTAAAGATATCTTGTTAAGATATAGATAAACCGCATACTGTCATATTCAAGACTAAACATCCAAACGTATCACTAGTAGCAATTAATCTGAATTGCTAGAGCTCCTAAATTTTAATCCTGGTGTCTTTATGAGTGATTTACCAGTTCCTCTAAAGATAATGGATATAAATTTGTATGGAGATTCAGATTGGATCTGAATAATATTACAAGAAGTTGTAATAAAGAACTAGTGTAATTTTTCAAAGATAAACGGTAATGGAAGTTAAGTCAGTTAACTATAGAACACTCCCACTAAGATCATGTCTGAAATTAATTTTTCGATAGATCGTGTTACCGTTACATTTGATAAAGGAACAGTAGCATTAAATTGATGGAAGTCATGTTGTGTTTATTGATATAAAGGAGATCAACATGATATCTTTAATGTCGTTCAATTTTGCATGTTTTAGAAATCCAAGAATAAATTTGAAGTTATTCTAAAACTATTCCATAGCTGCTTATTGTCGTGGGAACCACAACGAGAATTAAAAGGCTACTGTGGTTTTTGGTTGATATTCATGGGTGATGAATATAGCAAAGGTTGGACCAAATTCACAGGTATTTGTTGCGAACAAATATTGGAATGACCCACCGATTGAGACCACTTTGTGGATCATAGTCATGAGTCGTCTCAAAAAGGTAATCCTTAGTACCTGAGATGTCTACGTACTTTAGTGCGGGTGCTGCTGTACATTTGGCCTAACCTAACGTCATCCGTAACTGGGTGATCATAACGGTTCGAGGCTGGTTGCAGTGGGAGTCGTGCTGGAGGCCTAGATAGTCAATATGGGATTTGCACCTTCTTTTAACTAAGAAGAGATATTTCTGGGCCCCTCGGCGATCGATACTGACAGAAATGCATGGCCATGCTCGGACAGAACTGATGTGTTCTACTCTGTTTGTTACAGTTCAGTATGAGATCAGGGAGTCGAGAAACATAATAGTGTTTGCTACGGTTGATCTAATCCATGCCTAGCTTTCACATTGAAATATCGCGATGCATGGGATATAACCTAAGTTTCTTTTTGGAAGGCTGTTTCAACAAGAATGCCCGAATGGGAGTCAGAGTTATTATGACCTTGGTTGCCTAAAGTGTCTAGCCATGACCTCCTTTAGGCGCATGCTGTAGGACAATATGTTGTCTTACACAAGTGGGAGTATGTTAGTATATGGTGTGTAAAGATGACATTACTACTGCATCATGGCTGATTTCATAAAACACTTGAGGGTCACACCGATGAGCACAACTGAGCAGATGCAATTAAACTATTAAATAAATAATATTGGATATTGTTTATGACACGAAATGATAATTGAGATTAAATTAATGGATGATTAATTATATCTCAAAGTACGGGGACTAAAAGTGCAATATTAGATATTGTAGTGATTTAATTGTCATTAGATGATAATTAAATAATAATTATCTAGTCTTTTATTTATTATTAGATATTAAATAAAAGATGTATTTATTTGAATTGATATTATCATCTAATTATTGGATAACTAGATGGCTAATTATAAACAAATAAATAGAGATAATCATAAATAATTATCTAGTCATTTATATATTATTAGATAATATATAAAAGATAAATATTATTTAATAGATATATAATTATAGAGATAATTATATAAAGTTTAAATAATAAAGATAATTATTAAAGATATATATTATATTATTATATTAGAGTTTGATTAAAACTAAAACTTTAAATAATACATACATATACATATACATATATATATATATATATATATATATATATATATATATATATATATATATATATATATATATATATATATATATATATATATATATGTATGTAGAGGGAGGTTCAATGGAAAACCACAATGCACCTGAAAACTTGTGAAAACCGCACTGCACCACTACAAATGTATCAAATTCCCCGTGTGATGCATCAAAATCCCACGTGATGCATCAAATTTCCCGCGTGATGCATCAAAATCTCGCGTGATGCATCATCTTATTTACGATCATGCCACCGCGTTTTTCATCAAATGCACCAAATCGGACGGTGTGCGTAGGTTTCTATGGTTTTCACGTGCATAGTGGTTTTCCATTGAACCCACCCCTATATATATATATTTGTAACAACCTAACTTTTGATCTAGTCGTAAATTCAGTAATATTTTGAGCCGATAATGTAATAATGTTACATTATTTGAATTATAATTTAATTAAGTAATGAAATATTTAATTAAATTATATAAATATTTATATTTATGAATTAATAAATTATTAAAGAGAATTAAATAAAAGAGATATAATATACAAAAATGAAAGTGGGTTAGCTAGCAAATATAACTAGATGAAGTATATAAACGTGAATTTTAATCAAAAATTCAGATTTTCTCTCTCTCTACTCTCTCTCTCTAACTTTCTCTCTCTACTCTCTCTCTACCTTCTCTCTAAATTATCTCCTAAACCGACCGTCCGATTATCAAGATATATATATCGTTAGAAAGATCTCGGAGAATACTACACGAATCTACTATCTCCTGCGTGATTTCATACGAATTTGAGGTAAGAATTTATATTTTTACGATTTTATATATATTTCGGTATTTTCGAATCTGTTAGTTTTATGAAATCTAAAGCTATTTTTATGAAGTTTAACTAGAATAAGTATAATATAATCGAACATAGGCTTAATATTGATCATATTTGTGATTTATGCCTTAGAAATTCATGTTTTAGAGTTGTAAATATGAACAGATTCGAGAATGTTAAGATCAGATTCGAAAATACCTAGAACAGACTCGAAATGGAATTAAACTCGAAATATATTCGAATCTAACCATTAGATTCGAAAGGTGTTGATTTCAAATCTAATCCCCCTAGACTCGAAATTGTTGTTCTCGAATCTGATTAGCTAGATTCGAACCTATTGACTTCGAATCTATCTTCCCTAGTTTAGAATCTGTTGATTTCGAATCTATTCTCCCTAGAATCTAAAGAGCTATGTTTCGAATCTAATCATCTAGACTCGAATTGTGTGTAGGTTTCGAATCTATGTATGGTTCGAATCTATGGATGGCTTGAATCTATTTCACTAATTCGAATTTAACCTAGTCAAATCTATTCCCTAGAATCTATTTTGTATGAGCTTCGAATCTAAACCATTAGATTCGAATGAGAGGTGTTCGAATCTAATCCTTGTAGTTCGAATCTGATTTTGTTCCAAGCCTAAGATTTATTCCTAAAATAAAGAATATTAATGAAAGATGATATATGAACGAACAAGTTATCAGAATCAGATAAAATAAAGATTTTAACGACTAAAGAGATGATGATAATGATATGATATTGACATGATATGATATGATAATTCTGGACAGGTTCAGTGAAATTCTGAACATAAAGACAAAGGTTTTAAAAGATTTAAAGCGGGTCAGAGAATTGATTTACAGATTACAGATTGACAAAGATAAAATCCTGAGATAACTCAGGTGGCAGATTCTTATATCTGTTTGACCAAGACCCAGAACTGTGAGTTATAGATATTCAGATTGAACATGCATAGATCCGGTTGAGATATATTGTTGCTGATAGATTTATTGACATTCACTTTATCAGCTGGAATGAGACCTGTGCACACCATGGATGGGTGTTGCCCAGTGGATCATGATAGCTATTTGATTATCTTTTTATATTGCATTTATTATTGCTTCAGACTTTGCCCTATGATTCATTGCTTCATGACTTCTAAGACATATGCTTACATCATTAATCAGACATTTGATAGAATTGATTCAGCTTGACTAGCCCATATGGTCTATTGTTCTAGACCCGGCTATTTCACCAGTTCTTATGAACTTGGTAATGACCTCCGATGTTCCGCCATATTGACTTACTGGTAGCTAGCCCAGTATGTGGCTGATCCCCACGATTTAAGCGTGAGTGTGGCTTGAACATCATCCGATTCTATGATTCTATATCTCAATCATGAGGGCTGTAGCGGCAGCCAAGACATATCACGCTAAGACTAATGACTCCGCTTGACACACATGTTGATATTGAAAATCTATTTACTCACTAAGCATTGCTTATGGTTGCTACTTCACATTTTTTACAGGAAAAGGCAAAGGAAAGTCACCTGCCGGACCTAGTTCTTAGGTCTTACACGCTCAAGACAGAAGTTTCATAGACCTCTACTCAGCGACCCCATTTTGGTACTAATTGGATGACGATATTATGGTGATCTGGGTAGATCTATTTTGATAATATGATGATATTAATTAGAATAGACTTGTGCCCTTTATAAGTTTAATTTAAAAACTTAATCTGTAATAAACTTAAATCTTAATAGCTTGTACTGTAATTTAATTTTCCGCATTATAATTACTCTATCTTAGTTTGATTGATATCGTATTGCATGATGTGGGACCTAGACTGGTGAGAACTGCCCCGTAAGGGGTGGTCTTCACAAAAAGCTTCCTCTGTGCGTTAATATGATTAATGTTTTATGTTTTTTTTGAAAAACCATACGAATTCCCAACAGTTATGTTAATGCACAAGGACAACCTAAAACCAACTTGGTTTGGGTTTACTCCATTACTAACAGAGTTTTTTTTGTGCAAAGCAACCACCGGAACCAACATAAGACAAGATGACATGTGGACAGTGGCTGCTCTAGGCACATGACAGGCAATTCTGAGTGCCTGTCAAAATTCAAAAGCTTTGATGGAGGATATGTTGCATTTGGTGAAAATTCCAAAGGAGGTAAGGTAACAGGTAAAGTACTGTTAAAGCAGGCAATATGATTTTTATTGATGTACTGTATGTTGAACAACTGAAGTATAACTTACTAAGTGTGTCTCAAGTGTGTGACAACCAGAATGTTGTTCTGTTCACAGACTCTCAATGCATTGTCCTATCCAAAGATTTTAAAATTCCTGAAAATCTTGTTCTACTAAGAACACCAAGAAAGGACAATGTCTACTGTTTGGACACAGAAAACTTATCCAAAGCAAATACTTTAAGCTGTTTAATATCCAAAGCATCATCTAATGAGTCTGCTCTTTGGCACAGAATGATGTGTCACATGAACTTCAAATCAATGAATACTTTAGTCAATAAATAACTTGGTAAGAGGTTTACCACAAAAGGAGTTCATATGTGATGATCATTGTGTAGCCTGCCTCAAAGGCAAGCAACACAAAACTTCACATAAGGCCAAGGAAGTAAATTCAATCTCTTCTGCTCTTCATCTTCTTCATATGGATCTTTTTGGTCAAACTTCTGTTTTGAGTTTGAACAAAAGAGCATACCGTTTAGTCATTGTTGATGATTTCACCAGGTTTACATGGGTTTATTTTCTTAGGACTAAGGATGAGATTGTTGAGTTGGTTAAATCATTTATTCTAAAGATTGAAAATCAATCTAACATAAAAGTAAAGGTGATTAGATCAGACAATGGAACTGAAAAATTAATGACTTAAACAGCATTTGTGAGTCAAAAGGAATTGCAAAACAGTATAGTGCACCTAGAACATCACAACAAAATGGAGTAGCTGAAAGGAAGAATAGAACATTAATAGAGGCTGCTAGAACTATGTTAGCTGATTCTAAATTGCCAATGACCTTCTGGGCAGAGGCAGTAAATACAGCCTGTTATGTTCTAAATATGGTCCAAGTAGTCCAGTCACAAGGGAAAACTCCATATGAGTTGTTCCATCAAAGGATTCCCCTAGTGGCCTTTCTAAAACCATTTGGTTGTTCATGCACTATCCTGCACACTAAAACTCACTTGGGTAAGTTTGAGAGAAAGGCTGAAGAAGGATTCTTTGTAGGCTACTCCACATAGAGCAAAGCCTATAGAGTTTATAACGGTGTATCTAAAGTCATTGAGGAGAGTGCAAATGTTGAGTTTAATGAAAATACTGCAAATATCAAAGGCATTGGTCCTGATTAGTTATTTGACTTAGATTCACTAACAAAATCTCTAAGTTTTGATGAGTATTCTGCAGGAACAGTTGGACGCAATGCACAAACTGGCTACACAAATTCTCATGCTGCCAGTGTAAATTCTCATGCCGCCAGCACAAAAGATCAGACTGTTGAAGATTCTGGTAGATGGAATGAGTACACTATTCTACCATTTCTTT